>JAQPPZ010016985.1:0-569174 GCA_028583015.1 Wollemia nobilis
CAAAAAGAAAGGTTCTTTTTAAGGTTACTTTGCACCTTAGGAGTTGATTAGATTTTTTAATTTCAATAATCTATCAACTAGCCTATTATCTACTTTGGAAAGCAAAATAAGACTATATCCTAATATCTTGCTTATAAGAAATTTACAGAATAATTCTTGAAGGTTCATTTCAGATTATTCTTGATTAGTTGCAGTGAATTGATTAAGTGCATTTTCTTGAGAGTAGATTGGAGTGATAAGGTGTAATTTGTTAGTGCATTAAAAGTTAAATTTTTTAGATTCATTTGCACTATTATTACTCTTAAAATAAATTAGTTTTGTGCTTTGAAATAAAGGCTACAAAATCTAGTTTGGATAAAATGTCTAAAGACACTCTTAAAGAATAGAAACCTACAACTCAGTGGCCAATAGAAACCACTGAAATTGGTTAGTATAATCAAAGAAAAACTAACCAAAAAGAAGCTTCAAATATTGAGACTTGGTGAGTCTCAAATCCAAAGCACTTAGGGTTAGTGCAACTAAAAGAAATCTTATGTTCTACAACATTTACAAGGCTTGGATTAACCATCAATAATCCAAGCAAAAAGGGTAAGGAGTATAGCCAAAGAGACATCCTCAAAACCCTCATTTTGCACTCACTAATTTGCCACAAAAATTAGAATCTCAGACCTACAAAAGAGTGTAAGAAATGGTGCAATAAAAAGGTTCTATATACATGTAAAGGTTACATGGTATTGAACTTCTACAATACATCAAACATAGGGAAAGAAGAAGATTTAAAGGTGCCACAATAGGTACAGGTAAAAGGTAACCAAAAGAAGGGCCAAAGGATCGAGCGTTCTCCAACAATGAAAGGGTATTCTCTCCAAGAACGGATCTACAAGACAAAGGAAGCTTTTACATAAATGACAACAAGCTTACCAAGGTTATTTAGGTAAGCTAAAGGAAGTCTATCAAAATAATTTACGTAAATCATAGCAAGGATAAGAAGCTATTTACATAAAAAAGGAAGATAGAGCACATCCAACATTTAGACGCATCAAGCTTCACCTCTATAAACGTGAATAGGAAGCACAACAAAGGTATAAGCACAAAGAGAAGAATAGATGCTATATTGGTAATAGCATCAATAGAGGGAAGAAAAATAGCTACCTCATCCTCATTCAAAGATCAAAGGTAGCTCACAAATTACCTACAAAAGAGAATACATTTCTTGCTAATCAAGAAATCAAAAGTAATCTAAGGAGGAAGATAATTGAAGGAGTTATAATATCCTTATTGGAGGCGTTACATAATAATTCCCATGCAATAGTACTGAATTCCACTTGGCATAATATTCCCTAATGACTATCATATCTCTAACACTCAAGAGATGAACATTGAGAAGTTATACGTGCTCAAAGCAAGTTTAAATATGTTACAAAGGAGTAATAGTCGGTGTAGCAGTGTTACAAGAAGAAGTGGTAGCACTATAAAGAAATGCAAGTGCCACTTGTCCATCATTGACTACCATTAAATGCATCGAAGAGAGAGTGAAAGGATAGAATTTATATCCGAAGTCTATAGAGTGAAGTGGAGAGCAAAGTGCAGTAAGAGGATAGGAGGAATAGCATAGTCAATCCAGTCCTAAGCGCAACATGGAAGAAGGAGAGAAAGGAGCATTTAAGGATCCATAGAAGAAGGTCATCATATACTCTCCAAGCATTGAAGAGCAAGTCCAACTATTTCTCACTCAGCCATACCACACTTGGCCATTTAGATTCATCAAGTCAAGCATTGCAGAAAGGGTATGTAAAAGGATTTTTATATTTCAATAAAAATTAATGCCATTCAAGTGTGGAGTCAAGGGGCTAAGGTAAGAGAACTATATCATTAATATTACTTTAAAACATAGGAGATATAAGGTTATAAATTCAAGGATAAACTTTAAGGTTGAGAAAGCAAAAGACATAGGAGATAACTTACCAAAAATTAAAATACTATTTGCAAGCTAACCTAGGAGATATAAGGTCTTCTACTTAGGTTAAAATATTTAATACTTTAAAAATATTATTATATTTTCTAATTTTCCAAATTTGGGAGTCATAAGGTCTACTACTACAAATTGATTTATTGGAAATTAGAAAAATTAAAATCAAATCTCAAAAGGCCATTATAAGAGATTTATCAAAAACATTTAAAGGCTGGAAATTATAATATTTACTTGTCTCAAATCTTCTCAAATCAAAACAAAAGATCCAACATTAAAACCTCTAGAAATATAGAAAAAATTCTTAGTTCAATAGGAGCAATAAGGACAATAGAAGTTGATTTTAGAATTTACAAAACTTTATAAAATCAACCAAGATTGAACTATAAGTTACAAAAGCACTTTATATCTTATCCAAAACATACTAGGGAGTCATATGGCATTCTACAAAAATTGGTAATATCATAATCTATTATTTATCAAGTTGCAAATCCATTAGCAATATATAAGCTATCTAAAAAATCTAAAAATCCTCAAGAGTACTCATTCTCATTACTAGGGAGACATAAGGAAGCCTAAAAAAATCAAGGATTAATATATTTTTTATCAAATCAAGCTTATATACTTCTATAAGAGATCATATATCCTAATAGAAAGCCATAAGGATGTCTACCTTCCAAAATACTGCAAACATCAATAAGGAAAAAGTGAATGCCATAAAGCTTGGGATCACGAATTTAATCTTGAAATAAAAAATAATGATAGATCTAACTTCTAAAATATTCCATAGTGAAGCCTTAGAAGATAACTTTGACACCATGGAATGCTATCTTCAAACTCATCTCAATGAAGCTATTGGTAATGGAGAAAGCGATGTTACATTTTCCTCAGATCTTGTGAGCATATTATATATGGATTTACTCACATATAAAAACTTCAAGAATGAAAATGTAGAACAAAAGGGATTGATAGAACTACTTAAAAAGAAGGCAGAAACTAAGTGAGCTATATATAGAAAAGTTTTTCAATCCTCATGCAAAATTGATACTTCAATTTCTATTAACTCAAAATCTTATCATGGTGCCCTAAGTGGTTGTTCAAAAGCATATGTACAGATTGAATATAAGAAAGGAGAATCCTCCATGCAAGAACCAAGTATCAGTACAATCACCTATAAAAATATAGAGACTGAATTCAAAGGCAAATCTAAGGAAGAAGAAGGATATGAACCCAATGAAGGAGGAATATAGTGCAAGGTTAACTAAAATAAGGGTCTACAACTTTAGCCTATTTTTGCATCATATAAAAATTGAAGAAACTACTGAAGAAGACAAAGATCATTTAAAATAAGAAGATCCAATTCAAAGCCATCAAATAGAATAAGATCTACATTGAAGACTAAAGTCTTCTATACCCAAATATTGTAATACAAGGGGTGTTATAAATAGAGTATATTACATTATTTGGTTAATGTAAGTGTACCTTCCTTGGTACATACTTAGGAAATTAGGTTACTTTAGGGGGAAGTTATATAGTTATTTCATGTAATGTAACAAATGCACAAGTGTCAATGTTCAAGCTAATGTGCAAGGTGTCCACTTGTATGACTAGGTAGAGTGTTGGCCAAGGAACTTATCTTCCTATATAAAGACCATAGATGTAGAAGATAGATATCAAAGTTAGTATATCAAAGTTAGTGTATTAAATTTAGTGTGTGGTAGATAGATAGTAGTGTAGTATGTGTGAGCTATAAGCTCAGAGCTCATTCATGGAGCAATAGCTTATATTATAGGTATATAGTATATATGTTATATAGTTTATTATATATTTTTTATAACATATGATATATAAGATATATTTTATGTGTTATATTATTTCGGATATTATAGTATATGTTAAATATAATTATATTTATAATATAATATTAATATATATTTATTATATATAAAGTAATATAGTTATATAAAATATATTAAGTTATATATATTAATATTTGTTATATAAAAATTTTATTTTTATGATTATTTATTATAATTTAAATAATATTTATATATATTAGATTTTTACAAATGATAATTACAAATATTACGGAATAATATTACTGATAATGGTATTTTACAGAAACCTATATGAAAGCAATTATTTTACAGAAGGTGTCTACGGAGGATACTTACAGAAACTACTTACATAAGATGTTTACAAAAAATACTTACGAAAGGCACTTACGGAAGACACTTACGGAAGACATCTACCAAAACCACTATTAGGATTAGAGGAATACTTTACCTTTTTTTTTTTCTTCTTCTTCCCCCAAACTATATTATAAGCTATGTATATCTTTATTTATCCTCCCCCAAAAATTTAATTTTGGCTATATAGCCAAAACAAAAGGAAAGGTACTTATTTATTTTATGGATAGTAATAATAATATTTTATATACGGGGGTTATTTATAATTTTTGATATTGTGCTTCCTGTATGTCATTAAGAAGTTTCTGATGTCAGTCATCTAGGATATCTGAAAGTGAAATGAATATTAATATGGATTTGTAAAGGATAAAATGTGATGGATATAAGCCATGTTTTTGTAGAGAATTTGAAATCATAGTACTGTCATAAGATTTTACTATTGATCTTTGCATATGATGTTTCTAGGTTGATTCTTCAAGGTTGTCAAACAACATTCTAGAAATGCTGAAACAAACTTCATTTACTTCTATCACAAATCAATTTAGTGTTAAAGTTGTCCTAGTATTTTCAAGTTTTCTTTCAAAACCAATTGTGTGTGCAGTGAAGGTTCATTCCCCATTATGAGTAAGGATTAAAAACAACAAGGATTATACATGCCAAAAGCTAGCCAATCTTATAAGCATCTATAGGTCTTGTCCAGACTTATTACTAATACATAAGGATACTTTAATAAAAATATTTCATGGTATTTGAAATACTAAGAATTCCAGGAATTCAAGCTCTTTTTGCCCCTTTTATTATGCTTTATTTGGGATACTTGCTTAGCAAGGGATTTTGTAGTGCTTTTTGAGGTGTTTATTTTGAAGAGAAGCAAGAATATATGTTTTTCTTTGTAGGATTCTTGTTTATTTTGAGGAGAAACAAGAATTTATGGAGATACTTGCTCGATTAGATGAGAAGCAAGGGAACATTTTTCTTCTTTTTTTTCTTCTTTTTTTTTATGGAAGAGGGCAAGCTTGTCCTTTTTCCAATTCATTAGTAATCTAGACCATGCGTATAAATAGATAAGCAAGGGAAAATTTTTACTTATGGTAAATATAATACATGAGTTAATTTTCCAAAACTTCACAATGTTTTTTTTAAATGTGTATGTGTGTGTGGTTAAAAGAGAAAACTTAATCATCTAGAAGTTACTCATAACATTTCAAAATATTTGCTCTATTTTCAATGAGAATTTTGTTTAGCATACCAAATATAATTTGTGTATTTGAAAAATACCTAGATTTCATCGAGCAACAAGGTACTATATATCATGTGGTCATCATTTCCCTACAAAGTTTGTAATAAGAATTTTTTTTTTTTTAACTTTGAAGACTAAAAAATAAAAAGAAATTAGATACTTCATGATGAAATAAAGGAAGCATAATCATTTTTATTTTGATATAATAATTATATTATTATATATATGTGTATATGTATATATAGGTATATTTTTTCAAAGAGATTTTATTGAATAGTAGTTGATTGTAGTTCAAAAATACACTACAAATCAGTGTGCTATCTAAACTGATGTATGAATTCTTACTTAGATAATGGCTTCCTATAAATTTTAAGCCTATGGCCATTTACTAATAATTTTATTATTGAATCATCTATAGAATTAAGCTTGACTGTACCGTTTCCAAATATTTCCTCAATTTCATAGGGTCCTAGCCATCTTGTTCTTAATTTACCTTGAAAATCTTGGTATCGAGAATCAAATAACAAGGCCCAATCTCCTGATTGAAATGTAGGTGGTACAATGTGTTTATCATGCCATTTATTTCATTTTTGTTGAGTTATTTCTATTCTATGCAAGGCTTCTAATCTTCTTTCATCCAAAATATTTAACTTTTCCAACCTTTCTTTTTGTGCATTATCCAAATTCATATTAAGTTGTACCGATGTGCGGAGTGTTTCTATTTCAAATTCAATGGGCATGATGGCTTGTTTTCCATAAACTATTTCATATGGTGATAAACTTGTGGTAGTTTTCCAAGTTGTATTATATGCCCATACAACTTCTTTTAATCTCTCATTCCAATCACCCCTATTAATAGTTACAGTTTTTGTGATAATCTTTTCAAGCTCTCTATTTGTAACTTCTACTTGTCCATTAGCTTGAGGGTGATATGGTGAGGTTTTATTGTGTTTTATTTGATAAATGTTAACAAAATAATCAATCACATTGGAGGTAAATTGAGGTCCATGATCTAAAACTAATTCTCTTGGTGCTCCAAAGCGTTGCATTATGTTTTCATAAAGAAAATCAGCTACTGGTTCAACTTGAGCTCATGGAAGAGCTTTAACTTCAACCCACTTGGTAACATAATTTGTACATACAAGTATGTGTTTATTACCATCACTTGGAGGGTCTATAGGTCCAAAAAAATAAATACCCCATTTTTCAAATGGTTCAAGAGCTATTTGTGGAACCAAAGGCATTTCCATAGAGGGTGTAGGTTTGCTAGCTCTTTGACAAGCATCACATCTATCAATAAATCGATGAGCATCCTTATTCATAGTAGGCCAAAAGTACCCAGTTTGAAATATTTTGTTAACTGTCCTTTGGGTGGCATAATGACCTCCACAAGGTTCTTCATGTGTTGCCCTAATAATATCATATACATAATTTTCTTGTACACATCTCCTAATTATTTGATCTGGACATCTTTTAAATAAAATTCCATGAATCCACATAAAAGGAATACTTTGATGTATTAATTTCCTATGCTCATACGGTGTAAAATGTTGAGGCATTTTTCCTGTTACTAAATAATTTACAATATCAACATACCAAGGGGTAAAAATAGAAAGAGAAAATAAATGTTCATCTGGAAAATTATCAGGTATTAACTCATTGTCATCAAGGATTTGCATGTGAGATAAATGATCAGCAATAACATTATCCTTTCTTGCCTTATCTATAATTGTGACATTGAATTATTGTAGTAAAATAAGCCATCTAATCACTCTACTACCTACTGTTGCTTTGTTCATTAAGTATCTAATAGTAGAATGATCAGTGTGAACAAATACTTCATACCCTGTTATGTAATGTTTAAATTTATTGAGAGCATGAACTACAGCTAAAAATTATTTTTCTATAACAGTGTAATTAAGTTTAGCTCCATGCAAATTTTTGCTTACATAATAGATAGCATAAGGTATTTTATTTTCTATTTGTTGCAATACTGCTCCTATTGCATAACCTGAAGCATCACAATGTATGTGGAATGGTAATTCCCAATTTGGTCCTCTTAAAATTGGAGCAGTAGTCAATCTTTCTTTTATTTCATCAAAGGCTTTTTGACATGCATTTGTCCAATTAAATTCATTGTCTTTAGTTAAGAGCTTAAGCATAGGAGTAGCAAATTTACTGAAATCTTTAATGAATCTATGGTAATATCCTACGTGTCCTAAGAAACTTCTCACCTCGGTTTGTGTCTTTGGAGGTTGAAGAGTTTGAATAACTTGTATTTTTGTAGGGTCTACTTTAACACCATATTGTGATATATAATGTCCTAGAACAATGCCACCTCTCATCATCATAAAACACTTTTCATGACTTAGAGAGATATTTTGCTCTTGACATCTTATTAAAACTTTTTGCAATCCTAATAAAGTTTCTTCAAAAGTAGTACCATATATTGTGAAGTCATCCATATAAACTTCCACGCATTCATTTGTTAAATCAACAAATATAGCTAATACAACTCTTTGAAAAGTTGTAGGTGCATTACATAATCCAAAAGGTAGAACATTATAAGCATAAGTTCCTACAGGACATGTGAAAGTTGTTTTTTCTTGATCTTCCTCAACTATGGAGATTTGATTATACCCACTAAAACCATCTAGAAAACAAAAATATTTCTTTCCAGCCAAGGTATCTAGGACTTGATCAATAAATGGTAAGGGAAAATAATCTTTCTTGGTTACTTTGTTCAATTCTCTATAATCAACGCAAATTCTCCATTTACCATTATTTTTAGGGACTATCACCAAAGGTGATACCCATTGCCTATCATAAATTGGGTATATAAATCCTGCATTTAAGAGTTTAATTATTTCCTCTTTAACTATTTATTTCATAGCTAGAGACAATCGTCTTTGGGGTTGTCTTACGAGATTACAACCTTCTTGAATAAATATTCGATGAGTACATACATTCGGGTGGATACCCTTCATATCTTCATAGGTCCATGCAAATGTTGATTGATGCTTTTTAAGCACATCTACCAATTGTGATTCTTGTATGCTCATGAGTTCGTTACTGATGTTGAGAGTTTTCCCTAGTATAATATCTATTTGTTTACATTTTCTATATTTGCATCTATTCCATTTACTTCATGTTCAAAAATATTCAAATCATAGCCATATAATTCCATTTGATATTGACTTGTGCTTGCCTCATAAATGGAAGATTCAAATGAATTGTGCTTGCCTCATAAATGGAAGA
The DNA here is from genome assembly GCA_028583015.1 of Wollemia nobilis. Lineage (NCBI taxonomy): Eukaryota > Viridiplantae > Streptophyta > Pinopsida > Araucariales > Araucariaceae > Wollemia > Wollemia nobilis. The sequence goes on from JAQPPZ010016985.1 coordinate 8,657, forward strand.
TTCAAATGAATAACTATTGTCTTGACCTTGATTTTCTTGTTGATTTTCTAACAATAATGGTAAGGGTCCCTCAACTTCTTGTTCAAGTTCTTCGATTAGAACATTAACTGATAAAGTTTGGATATCATCATATTCATGAGGAAAATCATACCACAACTATTTTGGAAATTCTTCTTCTATTGGTGATTTAGGAAATAAACTAAAATCTTTTGTATCCTTGCCATTAGAAATAGTCATGTTTCCTGATCTACAGCTAATGTAAGCATCAGTTGTTGCAAGCCATGGTCATCCTAAAATTAAGGGATGTCCCCCTAATTTATTTTTGGGTTGTAGTACTATAAAGTCTACAAGGTATTCCCATGAACTTACTGAGACCATAATGTCTTCTAATTTTCCTTTAGGCTTAATAGTAGATCTATCAACGAGTTGAAGCACAATAGAAGTTAATTGTAGTTTATGCATCCCTAAGGATTCTGTTGTTTCTTTGGTCATAACATTAATAGCGGCTCCTAAATAAACCAAAATATTTTGTAATGTTATGGTTTCAATATGCACAGTGAGTATAGGTATTCTAGGATCTGTATATTTCGGTCCTAATCTATATTCTATCATTATCTCAGATAATTGTCCAATAACTTGAATAGTTTGAAATTCATTCTTATTTTTACTCTTTGAACATATATTTTTGATAAGTTTTGTAATAGATGGGTATATCCTTGATAGCTTGTAATAAAGGAATTTTAATAGTAATGCCTTCTATTTCTTGAACAAATTTAAAGGCTAGCTTAGATGGTTCTTTTGGTATTGCCAATATTTGAGGAAATGGTACTTCGACTTCCTTTCTTGTTTGGATTTCTTGTTGCTTTGTTGGAATACTTTCTGGTTGATTTTTTGTTTCCTTCTTGTTTTCATTTTCATTTTCAACCAAGTTTTCAATAGGATCATCATATTTTGTGAGAGTGACATTATTTTCCAACACCTTTCCTGATCTTAATTGAATTTGTTGACATGGTGCTATAGATATAGAACATGTTTCATTTGTTTCATAGACTTGTTGGACATTTTTATTGTTATTAGGGTTAGGAACTGGTTGAGATGGAAGAGGTAATTTCTTAGGAGGATTATTATTATTGTTTGGAGGTGGTAGAAATCTATTTTGAGGTGATTTCTGAGTATTTTGTCCCCTAAATTGATTTTGAGAATTTTGGTTGTTGCATTGTATTTGGAGACCAATTAGTGCCACCTTGATTATATTGGCCACTATTATTCCAACCAGGCATATTTTGATTTTGTGTTCCTTGATTCCATGGGGGTTGTCCTCCATAAGAGTTAGCCATAAATTGATCCCATGGGGGTATGTTCCAATCTTGGTTGTAAGAGTTCCGATTAGTCCAGTTTGGTGTATTGGACCATTGATTAGGCCTTTGTTGGTTGGGATAACTAGGGTTTGACCAATTTGATGGGCCATTAAATGGACCATTTCATATTTGAGCAACAAAATAAACATCTTCTGCCTCTTCTACTTCAGGTTCTTTTATGGTAGCTTTAACAACAGAGATATACTTACATTTTTTAGTTTTATGATCTTTATCACAAATTTGGCAACAAGCAGAAATATTGGAGATATTTGTTATGTTGAGAGGACATTCTCTTGAGTTGTGATTTTTCCTACATCTATGGTAGTAAATTTCTTCACTATCCTTTGTATTTTTATCCATTAAATCCAAATACAAGGTAAAATTACTCAATAAATCAGTTTTTAAACCTTCCAACATATTTCCAATTTTGGCTCTTGTCACTCCTACTCTTGTAGATATGTATTTATTACCTCTCAAAGGTTTGTTTCTTGAATAGTTTCTACAAATATTTATAATCTCCTCAAGTGATATAGAATGAATATCTCCTTTTGCCATAAGATTTAATATTTCAAGAACATCTTCCTTTAAACCTTTCAGAAAAAGTTCTTTTAGGATTTCTTCTTCAAGATCTATATTTATTCTAGATCCTACAAATTGAAATCTCTCAAGATAATATTCCAAAGATTCATCTTATTTTTTATTCATATGAAAAATCTCAGCTTTCTTATCCCTAAATCTACAATAATCTTGATATCTTTCAAGGAATATTTGTTTTAATCCATTTTCTCCATCCCAATGATTACAAAATCCTTCTCCTAGACCCATAAACCATCTCAAAGTGGCATCTTTAAGAGTAGAAGGAAATAATCTTAACTTTTTCTCATTGGTAGTGTAAAAATAAGCTTGACATACTACTTCAAATTCAAAAATAAAAGCATCAGGATCTTCATGGGGTTTTCCATGAAAAGTAGGCAATACAGAAATAGAGATTGATTTAGGTTCCCTTGTTCCATCTTCTGTATGTAATATTGGGAAAGCAAATATTTTTCTTTGTCTAATTTCCCCCTGATCTTGTCTTTGTCTCTCTTGCCTTTGTCTCTCATTTCCACGATTTTCTTCTCCTATTTCACTTTGTGCATCAGCCATTCCTGAATATAGGAATTCAAGAATTGGTTTAGGTATAGGTTCAGTAAAAATAGAAGAGGGATCTATGTAGTTGTCAAATTCTAGATCGGACAATAAATATGTATTGGGATCTTGATCTAGGATTTCAGCTTGATTGGTTGATGATGTAGCCTTAGTTTTTACTATTTTAAAAATCCTTGGTTTTCTAAAGTCTCTTGGGGATTTTTCTATTTTATTAGTTTTTATAAATCTTCCTTTAGAGTCTCTAGGTCTATTCATGTATGTTCTAAACCTATTATTATTATTATTTTTTTTAAACACTATGTCTAATCTTATTTGAATAATTTATGTATATCGTTGATTGGATCAAGTTGGTCTGGTGTCATAAAATGTTCCTCTTCAAAGCTAAAATAATCTACCAACAATTGAATCAGCTGAACAAGATAAGCTTTAGTTGCGATAGGATCAGGAATTCCAAACTGTAGCTCATAGCGTAATTCTTGACACAATTCTCTAAAACGTACAACTCTAGGAATTCTATAGTATCTCTTGTTGTATTGTAGGGCTAATTCTCTCCTTTCTATATCTGCAAGGAAGTTGTGGACAATGAGGGAATCCTCAAGGTATTGATTCCAAGGATAGATTACTAGATTTACTATTGTTCTCCTATCCCAAAGCCAATTTTCACAACTTATTCCAAGGTTATCATAAGGTGTAGGATGATTTACCCTTAAATTTTTTGCTATATTAATCCTTTTTATTTTCTTTAATTCTTTTGATCTTTCATTGATAGAGTCAACATGTTCACACAGTGCTTCCCATTCTAATTTGGTTGTTATGAAATTTTGGTCAACAAGAAGATTAACCTCTTGTTGTATCAAAAATTTTCTAAGGTCTATGAATTCAGTCTGACTGCTTTCAACCATTTGGCAAATTTTTTTATTTTTTTATTTTTCTCTTTGAATTTATTTTTTTTATTTGGATTTTGATTTTTTTTACTGTGTCAATCCTACTATTTACTAAGCTTAAATTCAGAATTTATAAATAATTTGAACATAATAGAAAATAAATATATATAATGTTACTAAACAAACCTAATGCTACTAAAATTAGATGTGATCCATGGTCTATGAAATCCATACAGCCAATTTTAGCATAATTAGGGAAAAATAAAAGTGCTTGAAAAATAAAGTTTTACTGGAAATAAAATTGCTGAAATAAAAGGTAACTCTTATTGTTTCTTGAATATTAGGAGGTTTTTTATTACAATTGTGTCACTCAACGTAACTATTTCCTATAAAACAAAAGTAGGGTCCTAAGATCATTAGGTTGCTTTTGGTTCACCTACTTCCTACTTTTATTTATAGGTCCTAAACACAAAAATAGGGTCCTAATATCATTAGGTTGCTTTCGGTTCACCTACTTCCTATTTTTATGTATAGGTCCTAAACCAAATTAACAATAGTAATTACCCAAAGCAAGGAAATTACTGAAATTAAAATTTGCAGGAATTGAAATTTAATCTATGAAAGCAGTAAAACATGAAATCCTTATGAAAAAATAAACCTGGCAACGTCGTAAGGTGCGGCTCATTGCAACCTATCTACAGTAGGGAGGTCTCATGTGTACCATATATGTAAATATCTACTTTGACTCGTATGCACACCAGGGGCTCCTATGTGCACAATATTTCATGCGTACAAGTAAGTCCACTCGCTTTGCACTGCCAATAATTTTTTTGACCAACTACTACGACGCTACTTTCCCCGACAATGACACCAAAATGATCGGTTGTAGAAGCTTACATTTAATTTTATCAATCCGAGGGAAATCAAGGTTAGATTTAAAAAGTAGCAATCTCATATAGATTATATCGTAGGAGTTAATACTAAGTCTAGCTCAATTTCCTATCCAGAATTCATGCGTACACGTGTACAAAAAGAAATATAAAAATTATGCAAGGATGAATTATGCAAGATATAGTAAATAAATGCAATCTAACTTTTACTAATGATGTAATTTACTGATGCATCTGATTATTTGCAATTAATTTATGATATGTTTTAATCTAAATGTAAAGAACTAATTTATGATATGAGGATCCTCGTGCAATTTATTTTATTTTATATAATTTGAAATGCAATTCTAACTAATCCTAATCTAATGCAGGGCGAAAGAGCTCATGGACTGTCTATTAGGAGTGGGCCCTGCCTCCTAAAGTGGCAGTGTAAGTCTTTCTCCCCTAATTTACCTTATTAGTAACTAAATTTTATATCTCATACTAATATTTATGCATATTCTATGAATGCAGGTAATAAATCTACAATATACAAAATAGAATTAAAAAAATCTACAAAATTGATACATATTACCATATTTGAAGAAAGTGTTGTTTTATTACTGGCTTCACATTTTTTTTAATTTTACTTCACAAGTTGTTGCAAAATTATTCCATGCGCTACCTCGGACCTCTCTCAAGGTCCTCTATGTAATTTTATACTAAAACTAATACAATGCTTAGCAGTTTCTTCCACGTATCTATCATACATAACTTGGACTTATAAAACCTAATATAATTTTTATTTTGACTTGGACTTATAAATGTTCTTATTGGTCCAAGTGGCATCTACACATAATCCTATCAAGATACTATCTATTCTAACTAACTCACAAGATAGATGTTAAGACTTTATTTCCTTTATTCCAGGAAGTCTTAACAATATTTTGCGATTACATTTCAAATGTCCCAAAATAAACTCATTACAATAAATAAGAACTTTGTCAACTTAAGATATTCTCGTAGATAATATGCGAGAAACAAGGTATGTTGAAAAGTGAAGATATATGTTGTCGTCCATTGTAATGTGTCATCCACGGTCAATAGTAATTGCTGGTAACATTCTCTAGTAATTACCTTCAATGATTACTTTTAGTAGTTACCTTCAGTAGTTACCTTCAGTAACTACCTCAGTAATATATTTTAGTAATATGCCTCAGTAATATGCTTTAGTAAGATCAATTACTATTGTTTACCAAACTGCTATGGTTCTTATTCTTTTCCGAGGTGCATTCTATAGGTTTTGTGATTTCTTTATCAATCATCCATTGCTTTTTCCTACATTTTTCTTAGAACTCGGACAAATTTGATACAAATCAAATATAAATGTCAGATTACCATAATTAATAATTTTTACTAATAAATTGTGTTTTATTAATAATAACTTACATAAACATATCAATTATTCAGGTAAATGAAGTAATTCTGATACAAAAATATGTGGTAAATGATCGCTCATCAGTTTTATCCTTGAAACATTAGAAAATGCTAAATAATAGGATCTTTTGAGCCATGTTGTGTATTGGTGCCAATATTAATCATCCATCCATCCTAGTGAAACTATGATTGGTGGTGGTCTTTTTTGATACCAATACCATGTGTTGGAAGCATAAATTTCATTTTTTTCATCCATACTTGCTTGTATTTATGACAAAATTTTAGGCCCTTCAGGTTTCTTATCTGTCCCTCATAGCTCCTTTGGTGATCGATGCCTTGTATCCATGATTTTTACCTCATGGTGGTGTGGATGGCAATATACTCCAACATTAACCTATTTTTGCTCTTTTCTTGCTCCCTTATTTTGGTTCATCTTTTCCTTCTGTTTCTTCTTTGAGTTCTATTTCTACCTCCTTCTTGGGTTATTTTTTAGGTACTTTTGTTTGTTCTTCACTATGTTCCCCTATAATAGTTGCCTAAATGTTATCTTCTTCTTCTTGTACCATAACTTCATGAATTGCTTTTGCACATTAATGTTAATGTACCCAAAGAATGCAACTAGGGATAACCAAGAAAAATATCTACATCCTTAGCATGAAAATTTGAATGTAAAACATATTTATCCATGGTAATTTTCAAATATTCAAAAATTTGAACATTGTGACCCTCAAGTTGTATGTCTTTGATTTTATTTACTTGAACTTGCTACCTCTCAATAAAAGACATATTGATAAAATTATATTTGCAGCTAGGGTTAATGGAAATAATAATTTTCTGATTTTGAATGCAACCATGAACTTGCAAAATCAAATTTTTGGCATTCAAACTAGTCTTTTTGACCATTGTTTTGCCTTGACACACCAGGTGTAATTTCTCTAGATTGCACATTATTATCCTTGTTTTTTTATGCCCATTTGCTTAAAAATGCAACTTCAAAGTCTTCCCATGTGTATATATTGTTATGAGCATACAAAAATTTTGAAAACCAAGGAGAAGCTGCCTTTTGCAAACAACAAGAAAAAAATGTTGAATTTCCATAGTGACTCAGGAAAATCTAAAGAATTTTTTTTGAACTTCTTCAACCATTCTTGGGCGTCACTATCATCCCCACCATTGAATATTGGCATCTCCATGTTTTTTTTAAGTAGATAGGGTTTAAAATAATTGGAAAATTAAAAAATTTGGAATCTCATTTATTCCCATCTTCAACAATTAAATCTTAGGCTTATCTTTAAAATAAAAAAAATGACAACTGATTTGCTTACCTGGATTGGAAGTTATGATTTTTTTCATTATTCAACAACCCCCAAAACAACACCAAATTCCCAACTTGCAACAACTATAACTCCCTTAATAGTTATCAAAATTTAACAAGTGAGTAGTCATTTGTAGTACTCAAAATAACTTGCATTTTGATATAAAAAGATTCTGAAAATGACTGATAAAAAATTTAATACAAATTTTTTCTTTTTAAAAAAAAAATTGCACAACCAAAAAACAACCTCAATAGCCCAACTTCAAATAGTTGTAACTCTTTCAATATGTATCATAATTTCACAAGTGAGTAGTCATTTTTATAATACTCAAAATAATATACATGAGGGTGCAAAAAGTTTTTAAAAATTACTGCTAAAAAAATTTATACAATTTTCTATATTTTGAAAAAAAATTGCACAACCAAAAAATAACACAGAAACCTACTTCAAACAACCATAACTTTATCAATACTGATCAAAATTTAACAAATGAATAGTTATTTTTGTAGTACTCAGAAATATCTAGACAATGGTACAATCTCCTAAAAATGACTACTAAAATAAAAAATATGGCCTCCAAAAAATGTAACTTTTTTCTTAAAAAACAAGCCCTAGCTTTGCAAAAACAAACCCACTTTGCCAAAATTGTTACTTTGCAAAAACAACCCCACTTTGCCAAAATCATTGCTCTGATACCAAATGTTATGAACCTCTCTTCTCATACCATAAATATTTCAACAATTTGCATAAATATCAACATGCATCCATAAATAAATTGCACAATAAATTTCTCACAATAAAATAGAGATTGATTATACCCTTGAGGTAGGGCAACACTATACAATGCTCCTTTGGGAAGTAATCCACTCCATAATATCTCTATATCCACAAGCTAAGACTTCTCCTATAATACATCATAGATCCTTTTTACAATGGGGGTACATTTCTCTTTATATAAGAGTGTGATGGTTCACCTTCCATGAGTTACAAGATCACCAATGTGGTGGTTCACATTCCATGAGTTATAAAGTTTATAATGATGTGACAATTCCTTGCTGTTACATATTGTAATATTCCCCACTGGTTACATATATAATTCTATGGCATACCAATTTCTAATTTGACATGTGGTCTTCCTTTCTCAATAATTAATTTATGGCTCGTACCATTATACAATACAATATTAAACTATTAAGTACCTAGCTTGGGTACCTAACAGAGAGTCTTTGAGAACCTAAAATCTTAACTCAACACCTATTATTGTCTTGCTAGACTTGAGGTAATATTTTGAGCTAATGAAGTATGCATCAGACCATGTAGTGGAATTTATCTTTACATAAAAATGCCATCCTATTACATACCATAGTGAAAATTTTAATGATACTGTTAGAAAGTATCCCACATAAAAATGCTCTATACCATTATTTAGTCCTACAAGTAGTGGAAGCATTGCATTCTAGGAAAAAAGACCATCATTCATACTGATCACATATCTCTAGAACTCATATATATATAGAGAGCAAACTCAAGAATGAGAGGCATAAAAAATGGACTACATACTTGCAATACTTTCATTTGATCATCTACCATGAGGGAAGTGCTAACTTGGCTATAGACTACCTGAGTTGACCACCCATTATAACACTCACTACCATTCTTGATTCTTATGGCCATGAGACATCAAATTGGTCCACCTTCTATGGTGTTGACATTGAAATTGCTAAAACATACCAATCCCTTTAGGTGGGTATGCATATTTATAATTTTTATCTGTAAGGATATCTATTCTATCACATGGGATACATTTATGTGCCATCTATTGAACAACTGAAGATGATATGGGAAGTACACTTTAGCAGGATAATATTTCACTTTGGAGTGGAAAAGAATTTAGCTACTATTCAAAATCACTTCTTCTAGTCAAATATAAGGAATGTTGTGGAAAAATATATCAAGTCTTGCACAACCTATGCCATTGCAAATCCAATCAATAGGAAACTAGGCCTATACACACCCTTGTTAGTACCTGCTAAGCCTTAGGAATATTTTTCTATGGATATCCTATCAGGTTTACCTATTTATAAGAATGAAAATGGTTGTGTTTTTATTGTGGTTGATTTTTTTTCTAAAATGGCTCTCATGATTGCTTATAAGAGGATTGTTACAACTAAAGAAACTACAAAACTCTTTTTCAACCATGTACAGATTTATTTTGGCTTACTAAAATCCATTATCTCAGATAAAGAAAATAAATTGTTAAGTATATTCTATATAACTCTATGGTATATTATGGGTATAAAGCTCATTAGATCCATGATATTCCATCCTTAGGCTAATGGACAAATGAAATTTATCAACAGGTTGAATATGCATATGTTGTGTATGAATAATTCAAAGCATCCTTAAATATGGGATGAAAATATACCATCTAGATGGAATTCTATTTGTATATATGGACTATGATCTAAGGATATACTATAGAATATGTGTTATCTATAGTGGTACTTCCACATCTCACATCTCATATAGAGGTAGCTAAACTATTGCAACCATAAAAACCACCATAACTATCATTGTTACAACCAATAGAACTTCCATGACTCTTTGAATTCCATCAAAGCTATGTATAAAGATATGGTTTTATCCAAATAAGGGTAGTAGAGTTGAGTGGAAAAACAATATTCTCATGCATATTATTTTGGAAAACACTTCTTCTCAAATATTTCCTTCTCTATAATCCTATTTGAAATTAATGAAATTACCTATTCAGTTGCCAATATTCTTTCCTATTTCTAGTCTTTTTCTTAAAGAATCCATTGTATCTAGACTTGTGGATTATAGGTTGTGAAGTATAAGGTAGTTGTTGATAATAGATATGTGGAATTATCTAGGAAATCTAGGTATAGAATATTGGGATTGACATTAAATAGTTGGTCCATAAATTCCAAAGATTAAGAAATATATTTGACCAGTGGATGATGGATGAGAGACTAAAAATTGGCATATTATCTTGTGCTTAATCAAAAATTGTATAATTAACTTGATTATGATTAGGATTAGTATTGAATGTAAAAGAATATGGACCAACATTGGAGTTAGAAATTGAATTTTTGTAATGAACATTAGATAAATTATTTTGATTAGGATTATGATTACTCATATATTGTGATATAGAACAATTCAAGTTGCCCCATGGAATCTATTCAAGAATAGGTATATATGGATGTGGCACCAATGGAATTTGGGGAGAAACGTTTCCCCCACGTTCTATTGGTTTTATGCTTGTATATGGAATTGTATTGACTAGGTTAGGCATTGTACATTGAGTGTCAACATAGTGACACTAAATATGCAAAATACTAGTCCATTTGATTTAAATATAGAGGAATAGAATTTAGTTATTTAGTATGATTCAATAATAAATCATCCTATGGAGATATCTCTTGAGATTTATTTATCTTTAAAGAAGATCTCCATAGATTTCTTATGCCTTTGAAGGAAGTGAACCATATGTATTATACATTAAAAAGCTAATTTTTTATCCTCTTCTTGGATAGGGCTTGATGAATATTGAGGAGATAGAGTTTCCTCTAATTGATAAAATACCAGGTTCTCATTGATGAGAAACTCATATTGGACCTCTTTGGGAGGTTTAAGGTGATTTTTCATTTGATGAGTGATGCTACAAGTTAAGTAATATCTCTCAAATATGGTATAAGGGTTGGTGAGAAAGGGGTTTAACTAGAACTTTATTTGTTTTAACTATTGTTTAAAGAAGAAGAAGAAGTATTATATGTCTTATATATCATTTGATCTAATGCTTGATTTATCCTATATACCAATGAATCCCTATATAACTGATAATTCTTGATACACCCATTAATATGTGAGAGCAAATTCAGTACAAGGAAGAACAAGGATTCATGGAAGTAGTCCATCTACGTACATAGTCAATATTGATACATGCTGAACTATCAATTCCTCATAATTACTCCCATTAGACCACCATGATGTGCTCCCTACCTAGTGTAAATATAAAAAAAACACTATGTGGGTGGTTGATGGCCCAGGCTCACTATGTAACCAACTAGTTTGTATGTCAACTACCTAGGGAATCAAAATTATTCCCAATAGGACTAAAAATTTGGTTAGGTTATTGTTATATTTATTAATCCAATAAATTCTATGTAAATAAATATTTAATGATCTTATTTAGAATTTTTTCTAAAAAAGTAAGTGTTAAATTAAGCAACATAGGTCAAGCAAGAATCTTGGGATGTATGTGGTGTTTGCATTGGGTTCACAAAATTGTGGAGATAGAAAGCATTTTGGTGGATGGGGAGAGGCACATTAGCACCTCTATTCCCATACCATGTTGGGTTTGTTCACCACTTAAAAAATATGGAAATTTTTTAAATATCTAATTTTTTTTGCTTTTATCAAAAAACACTTCTTGAAGACTTCATCTTGCCTACCCTTTTAGAAATAATCTAAAGGAAAATAAATTTAAAACTATTTTGCTATCTTATGATACAAATGAAAAGCATAGAAGGTGTAGATAATCAAGTCACTAATATTAAATACAATTTTCTTTCAATAATACAAATGAAAATTATTTTTTCTATTTTTTTAATACAAGGGTATAAGTGTATCTTTATGCAATAGACAAGATCTATCCTACATGATATTTAGCCAATTTTTTTATAGAATACAATCTATGTATTAACCTTAAATAATAAGACTACTAAAGCAAATGCCCTAGACAACTTTAGTAGCCTAATGATAAAAACTTTAGAACTCTAAATAGAGGTACAATGTTTGAATCCTATAGGGGGTAGGGTTGTACACCATACTTTAATAACTAGAGTATGGTCAGATAATCATATATTGGATAAAAAATGGTTATCTCATATGTCCTGTGATATCACAGATGTCAAAAAATAAATAATATGATCTTGTAAATAATGATGATAATTGGTACCAACCTTGATCATCCATCCATTCTAATGAAACTTTGATTAGTAGTGGTCTTCATTTATGACCATGTCATGTATTGGAAGCAAAAATTTTACTTTTTTCATCCATATATACTTGCATTTATGATGTATATCATATCTAAATTTTTGGCTTCTCTAGTTCCTTGTATGTCCCTCATTGTTCTTCTACTACCTTAAGCCCTATCTCCATGATAGTTGCCTTTCAGGGTGGTGTGGATGGTGATATGCTCCAACATATTGATCCTCTATTTTGTGCTCTTTTATCATGCTTCCATATTTTGGTTCTTCTTTGATATTTGCTACTACCTCCTCCTTAGACTCTATTTTTTCTTGTTCTTAAATTTATTCCCCTACAATAGCTTCCTGTATTTCCTTGGATCCTTTCTTCTTACATTGAGAAATAGATTGTATTGTTATATTTTTTCCTATACAAGGAACTTCATGAACTTCTTTTTCACATTAATGTTAATAGTACCCAAATAATGCAACCAAGGATAGCCAAGAAAAATATCTACATCATCCATCTCAATAACATACAAATATAAATGTAAAATATATTTATCCATAGAAATCTTCAATTCTTAAAGAATTTGACATCTCTCCCTAAAGTGTACATCCTTGATATTCTTTGCTAGAATTTATAAACTACTAGCCAAGTCCCTACTAATGAAGTTATGTTGGCTGATAGGGTTTATGGAGAGAATACATTTTTTCTTTTGAATGTAACCATGAATCCATAGAATAGAATGTTTTTGGTCAAGCAGTTTTTTCTAACCACTATTTAGCCTATCAAACACAGAATGTGTGGATTCCTTAGGCTACATATTATTATGTTTTTCCTCCAATCCCCATTTGCTTAAAAATGTAATTTCAAATTCTTCCCATGTGTGTGAATAATTATGGTCACTTCTAAATTTCACATACCACTTTAAAGCTTCTCATTGTAAAGATATCCATATCTTACATTTCCTTTCTAGCTCAAAAAAATGTAAAGATTTTTTTTTCCATTTCATCAACCATTCCCTAACATCACTATCATCCCTTCCACTAAATTTTGGTAAATCCATGACCTCAACCCAAGATTTATTTTTTACAAAGTATCTAGGGTTTCAAATGTTAGAATTAAAATGTCTAAAATCTCATCAATTCCTTTCTTCAAACAAATAAATCTACAATTTTTTGTCAAAACAAAATGAATGTCAAGTGATTTTCTTAGCTAGATTAGGAGATATAAAAATTTCCCCCTTTGCTTGAATTTTCTATGCAACCCAAAAACAACATTAAAATCCTAAATTCAAATAGTTGTAACTCCCTCAACACTTATTAGAATTTAACAAGTGAGTAGTCAATTTTGTAGTAATCAAGATAATCTATATGTTGGTCAATTTTTTTTTAAAACTTATTGTTAAAAAAATAATTCTTTTTCTTTAGACAATAAATCATGTAGCCAAAAAATAGCACAAATACCTCAACTTCAAACAACCATAACATTCTTAATATTTATCAACATTTGACAAATGAGTAGTCATTTTTGTCATACTTGTAGTGAGTTCTCACCACACTTGGGAGGAGTGAGAATTTTGGCCAATTTAAAAGGGAGCCTTGACAAGAAGTAGAGCAACTAGATCCATAAGGAGGCAGATACAAGTACATAGGATCGATGATCCAACTTTTTTGGCTAGAGATGATAGCAAAATAAATAATTCTAAAAACTTTAGTGATAGTCCAAAGTAGCAATGCATGCAAATAGAAGAAAAAATAGACTAAGCACACCCACCTAACATAACATCTGGTAATCACAAGCCCAATACAACAACTGTAACATCAAAAAGAACATAAAAGTCAACAATGAGGTATATTGACTGGATCAAGCTAAAAAAATTGGGTTACCAAATGAATAATCAAAGGATAACTTCCTACCAAAATTCTATCAAACTTGCACCACTTGGGCCCTAAAAAAATAGGAGGTCAAGTTTTTCTTTAAGATCTCATACCACTGGGACCCTATATGAGCAAAAAATAGCACCCCACACCCCCTAATGGAGCCACCATACCAAACCCTACAAATTATGTCAAGGTATATACATCACCATGCATACAAACCCTACTTTGGAAAAGAGTACAACATTTAAAGAATCATCATGAAACCTTTAGAGGTGCAGCCACAAGTTGAATTAAGCATTAATGATAAAAAATATTGATGTATAATCATGACATGGGTAAAAATATCCCATATTAAACAAATTTTTATCTAGAAGCATCAATATTGCACACCATCATTATAGAATATCCTAGGCAATAATTATTAAAGTAAAAATTTTAAATCTCAAAAAGGGAAAGGCTTCAAATGTAACCTATAAATATGTATATTTATTCTCATTGTAAATCATTGAAAGCCATCCATTCCTAGAAGGGTTTATTTCCTTTATTCTCTCTTGTCTTAGCTTGACTCAAGCCTTGTCTTGCTAGCCAATTAGTTTTTGAACCTCTTTCTTTTAAATGTTTGTAACTCATGACTTACACTAATTGAAACTATGACTATTTATGAAATTCCTATCATAGTTCTTGTGTGGATGTTCTATTTTATAGCATTAATAATGGCACCTATGTTCCTCATGCACTATTATTCACCCTAAATATGTTCACTTAATCCCACCATGGCATGGAGGATTTTATTAAATATTTGGTGCATCACCAGCCATAGGTAGGCTAGACAAGATAGTTAGGCTTTTCCTACTTTATTTTGTTACTTTTCCTTCTTTTCTCTTTTCCATGGGGACTAACTCGATAGAGTAGACTATCATAGGATGGAGATATGAGCACCAAAATATCACACCCAATAATAATTTAGCCTTGGTAAAAAATCCTAAAGGTTGTCTGTAGGAGTTGTCCCATGTTTCCCTAAACTTCCTAGGACTAGCACCCCATACGAGGTATAGGGTACTAGATGCACCCACTTAGAGAGATAAAGAGTGAATTTCAACCATAGGGTATCATGACAGCTAAGGCACATGGGTCATTTTTAGCCTCTAATAGTTCAAACTGGCATGCATGGTGGGATCTGAATTGTAAAATTCATGCCCTAATAAAGAAGTCAATTCATGGTTTTGGTGAAGACCATGGTCATCTACTTGCTAAAGCATTCTATGGATTCACCTAGCAACTCATCTATAAAATAAAAACCCAAAATAAGTCATCATCCCTGATTGGAAACCTTTGTTTAATCAACCCCCCACTTAGCAACTTTGTTGCCAAAGAGAGATCTCAAAGAAGCTTCCTATAAAGACTTAAATTGGGATTTCAATAAAGGTCCTATTCTATCAACTCTTAGAGCAAATAAATTATCCACATAACAAATGCACTCCAAACAAATATTGTAATGAACCTATTACCAAATCCACATGCTTTAGCATGGTTGCTTTCTACTTTGCAAAATTTGCTACATGAAGCAAGAAGATCCCCTTATAGCCTTTAAAATGTACTATATGCATGGGATTACATCCCAATGCCAATACTCAAAATGGTTCCACTCTATAATAGTGAGGGGTTTTTAGACCCAATGATGCATCTATGAGTTATGGTCTACTTCTTTAAATTGCATTAAATCATGAAGAATAAAATAGCTCTAAGGCTACTTGTCGCATCATTCAAATGGAAGGCTCATGAAGGGTATGACTCCCTCCTCCTATATTCAATATATGAATGGTATCAACTCACTACCCTATTTATGGATATGTTTAAGGAGGAGGAACAACCCACTTCAACTATCCAACCTATCACACCTCATTTCTCTCTCACTCAAAAACTTGTTATCCCCAACTAGATTGTAGCAATCTACTAAGGGAATAAGATTATGTGAAGGTATAGGGAGCAGCATGCAAAGGGCCATAAATCTAAATCAACTACCTAATGGACCTTGAGATAGTAGAGATCATGGATTTTAATTTCTCTAGAGCACCTAAGGAAGAAACCCCTCCACCCTAAAATGCTAAAAAGAGGTAAAGAATTTGAGTTGGGGAGGGAGGATATAGTCTAACAAGATCAAGAGTAGAGAAGAAGTCACTACTAGTACTAGTCAGCTTGTCACAAAGAAATCAAAAGTTACTGGTACTAATTATGTCATAGCATAGGAGTTGCTTAGCAACCTTGATTTTATAAGGGTATAATATTTTGGGCCCTATAACTAGAAAAAAATAGAAATATTTTATGACCTTTAGGGTGAGAAAGCCTTGAATCCATGGCCAATGGATAGGGGTTACCCGTCATGTATTATAGCTTCTTTTATTGTAGGTAAGTACCTTCATTTCCAAGTGATCCTGATTTTCCAAGGGTATGAGATCAAGGGGTTGTATTTCAATAGCTAAGATTTCCAACTCCAATTCCCTTCCCTCTCCAACCCTAATTTTTCTTTGTATGAATAAGGTTATGGCCTTCTAGGTTTCCTTTTACTCATCAAGCTAAGACCCCCTATGAGTCACCAAAACTATAGCAAGTTCTCACTACACCTAAGAGGAGTGAGCAGTTTGACTAGTTTTGGTAAAAGAGAGCTTCAACAGAAAGCTAAGCAACTAGATCTAGAAGGAGTCAAATACAAATACACATGACTAGTAATCTAATTTTTCTAGTTAGATTTGACAACAAAATAAAGAATTCCAAAAATTTTGTGATAACGTGAAGAAGCAATGTAATCAAAAAAAAAAATAGCCCAAGCACACCCACTCAACATAAATATTCAATAATCATAATCCAAGGACAACAACCAGAGCACCAAAAAGAGTAGAATGAAAATGTTAGTAGTAGGGTATATCAACCAAATCAAGCTTAAAAACTCAAGTTACTAGATGAAGAACCAAAGGAGAACTTCCGCTAGAACTTGATCAAACTTGCACCACCCAAGCCTAAAAAAATAGGCCAACTTCTACTTCAAGGGCTCATACCCCTGAGAGCCTTGCATGAGTAGTCATTGGCACCCCACATCCCCAAGTGGAGCCATTATCCTAGACCTTGCAAATGATTTTGATGTGTATACATCATGAGGAATATAGCCCCTCTTATGAAAAAGGTATAATATTTAAGGTGTCATCATGAAACCTTTTAAGGAGTGGCCACAAGTTAGATTAAGCATTAATGATAAATTTTCTTGACATATAATCATGGCATGAGTGACAAGAGGCCAACTCAAATTAATATAGAACTAGAAGCCTTATAATTATATACCATCATTATAGAGTACCTTGGGCAAGAATTTTGCTAGAACAAATAATCTAATTTTGGAATTATATTGTAAATTCACCTAAGTATAAAGGTGAATAATAAAATTAGGTATTTAGGCTTTAATATAAATTAAATAGATAGGTATTTAATTTATATTTATTAATATGTATATATACCTAGGTTAGACTAATATATTAAGGTATATGGATAAAATAAATATATACCTATATTTATTTTATCCTACACCTTAATATTATTATTCCTAAAATTACTAAATTAAAATAATTTCAATATCTAGCCTAACTCTAGTCAACTCAAATTCAAAGGTGACATGAAATATGACTTGAGTGTGGTGGCATGTGTGGGGCACATAATGGCATGTGGTGTAGGTGTGGTGGCATATGTTATGGAGGTTTTCCTCCACAACTATTTTTCAATGGGAGGATAGCTTAAGCTATATATTTGGGCTAAACTCCTTGTGTTGAAACAGTGTTAACTATACATAGAAAAACAATATAAGCCAACTTGTGAGCTAATTGTGAGACACTATTGTTTACTTGAGACATCGGTGATTTGCACCAATCATATTTAAGGAAAAATGTTTGTATATTTTGTTGAAGATAATACAAAAGTGGAGATATGATTTTGGTCATGTTTTTCCCTTTACAAGGTTTTCCATGTAATATTAATGTATTTCATGTGGTTTGATTTATTTATATCTTACCTTACATTTTAATTTAAATTTATTAAATTTTATGCTATTTACATTTGTGTAATATATATACTTGGCATACTAATAATTTGTTGTTTGAGTTTGTTTTAATTCATTGCATTTGGGGGATTTTGCTTACTTCCTCCTCCTTCATTTGGTATCAGAGCCTAGGTTCATCTCTCTCTAATGAGTCCTCTAATTTTAGCTTTTAGTAACTAAAAAAAGAATTGTATTACAATTAAATATAATATTAGATTATATTTAAAAACCCTCCTTTATTGATTTTTTTTATTTTTTTATAATAAAGTTTTTTTTTAGTATATAAGAGGATTTCACTTTATTAAATAAATAAAAATCAAAGAAAAGAGTCCTTTTATTTATATATTTAAATGAAAAACCCTCCTTTCTTTTTTAAAATGATATTATTTTTAATATATTTATAAAAGAGGGTTTGATTTTATTTAAATTTTAAAAATTAGAGAAAATTGTTCTTTTTATTTATATATTTGAATGATCTTCATTTAAATATTTATTAAATTTAAAAGTTTTTTAAAAGTTTAGTAAGTTGTTAATTTATTAAAAGTTATTTTTGGATGTGACCCACCTTATGGTAGGTCATGCGGCTGGCAAACACTGGGCCCTAGCCTATGTGTTGGTGATCTAATAAACTATCAATAATAGCCAAGGTGGTGGTCCAATGGCAACCAAATAGCAACCAATTGGCATCCAGATGGAAACCATTAGTAGCCTGTCGACAACATAGTGTGTTGGTTGACAACAACCATTGAGGTTGCGTGGTGTGGTGGGGGACCTCGAGCCTCCCCCACACCCATTATTTATTTTAATAATAAAATAATATTTAAAAATGGAGGATGGTAAGCCTGTGGGGCTACTCCCTATTTTTAATTTTTTTTATTTTGTGGTGGGGCCACGAAATCCCCCATTTTTAATTTTTTTTAATTAAAAGTATTTGAATATTTTTTTTTGGTAAAATAAATTGTAATGTATTCTTATGTTTTGTAAAATTACTTCTACAGTCATATTAACATGTTTGTACTTTTAGTCCTAGCTTGTAATGATATTTATAGATTTTCACCTAAGCATATTCTTGAAGGAACAAACTACCATATTTGGGAGCCTAGGATGAGGGTAGAGTACCAAGTGAGACAATGTTGAAAGATAATGAACAAGGAGGAGCCATAATGGAAGAGCATTTGAATTATGGAATGTAAAAAATAAACAAGCCCTTTCTATATTTTTTAAGGCTATAAGTGATGACATATTAGTGTATATTTCTAATTTTTCTTTTGTATATGAAGCATGGGATGAGTTGAAAACCTGTTCACATGATCAAACATGGGTTGAAAATTTTTCCTTCTTTCAAAATTGCTTAACACAAAAATTTCATGTGAATAATATGTTGTAATATACCTAGCTAAAATGAGGGAAATTAGGACACAACTACTTGCATGTAGTTGTGAATGGGTGAATGAAAAGCTCTTATGCTTCATTGTACTTAGAAATCTCATTGAAAAGTTTAAGGACTTTGTAAATGTCCTCAATACAAAATTTGATCAAGAAGACAATCTACCTACACTAGTGGAGCTCTCCAACCTACTTGTTCAACATTAAGAAACCATCAAGCTATAAGAAGGTACAAAGGTAAGGACCCTAACTCTACTTCTATTACCTTGAATATTCATAAAGGTAATAAACCTAGAAAGTGGAACAAAGGCAACTACTTTAAAGGTAAGAATCAAAACCTACGTTTGAGAATAAATCAAAGAGCAATTATCCTAAATCTAATAGTAATTACAACTTTGGTGGTATTTTTAGCCACAAATAAAATGATTGTTACAAGAAGGTAGCCTCCAAAAATATAAAGAGCAATAAGGGAGGTAAGCAAACTAATAATGTTGCTTTAGTTCATGCATTGACTTCCATTCATGATAAAATAGACCATAATTCTTGGATTATTGATTTAGGATGCACTAATCATATGACTAATTCTAAGTCATATTTTACTTCATTAAACTTAGATTACAATGATGTAGTTACTATTGGGGACAATTCTCAAATTGTTGTAGAAGGAATTGATAATGTTAAGATAGGTACAAAAGTATATAATGATGTTTTGTTTGTTTCTAATCTTGCAACTAACCTACTTTTTGTAAGGCAATTAGCTTCTCAAGGAAGAAACATTCAATTTTGTGATAATAGGTGCATCATAAAAAACAATGTGGGAGAGATTGTTGGAGAAGGTATGTTTTTCAACAACTTGTATGTATTCTCTCCACATCAAATTCTAGGTAAACATTGCCTTGCCATGTATGTTGACAATAATTCTAAATTGTGGTATAATATATTAGGACATCTAAACTATAAATGTATGATTGATATGTTTAAAAATAACATGGCAATTGGTCTTCCTAAAATTAAAATTGATGGACTTTGTGAGGCTTGCATTTTATCCAAGCAACCTAGGACTAAGTTTGGTAAAACTTCTTTTAAATCTTCTTATAGATTGCAATTAGTCTATTTTGACCTTATTTTTCCATTTCAAGATAAATCATTTAGTGGATTTTTGGATCCTCAAAATTCAACTTGAGTTTACCCCCAATTTTTGAACTATTGGTGTCCTATGAGTTCTTGTTTCAGGTCTTTTCAAAGTTTGCAATAATCCCCTGGTCAGTCTCCTTTTAATAAATTGTTGGGTCATTTTCAACTATTGCAAACTTTTGGTCTTTTAAAATTCCTATCTCACCCTCCAAGAGTATTTTTATAAAAGCTTATGTCATCGAGGTTAGGTCTTTATTTTGGTTTTCCTAAGGTCTTATGTCATATTTTTTTGGCCTAAATAAGGTTTAATTAATTATTTTTGACCTCCAAGGGTCTTAAATATTTAATTAAATATTTTTTTTTATGGTTTAATTCAAATATATAATTAAATTTAATATTTAATTAAATTATAATTAAATATTTAATTAAATTTGATTATATATTTAATTAAATATTTAACCCCCAAAAAAATGAAAATAAAAATAAAAAAGAGGGGGCACCCCCTAATGCCCCCCCACTATTTTTCCTAGCCTAACCCATCCTCATCACCTTTCCCTAACACCTAACCCGCACCCCCTTCACCCCTTTTCCCTCGATTAAATTAAATCCCCCCACACACAAAGAAAACCTTCAAAAAGGCTCATGGCGAAATAAAATGTAAACATATGAGATCCAACTGTGCATGGAGAGGTGTACAAATCTATGGTACGTGAGGCAGCACATAAGAACGAATGCTTCAATGCATGTGTGACATGTGGTGGTATTATATTGGTCCAAGCAAATAAATGGTCTATGTAAGAGTGAAAAAATCAATGGCATAGACTGTAGTATGCAAATCCAAGCACTCCAATAGAATAGTGACAAGTGGTAGGGTGCATGCGAACATCAAGGTAAAAATATAATAAATGATATGTGATCCAATGGTTTGAAGTGGAGTGCTTGATCCTATTATGTGGATGCGAGTGTACAAATCCAAGTGCTCCAATTGTAGGGTTCCATGTGGTGGCATACAAGTTGCGGGCTTGAGCGAGCGCGGAGAAAATTTTTATGTTTCGATTTCATTTTCTATATCCCACATCAGGGAGGAAATCAACCTCCATGTGGTTTTAGGGCATGGAGGTGCCCAAAGTCAATCAACCACCTCGTGGTGGTTGAAGTGCCTCCCCCCGTGGGCCACATAGAGCCACCAATGTAGGACCACCTAGGCAACCCATGCGGTCACAACAAAGAATTTTTTTATTTGAAAAAAAAAGAAGAAAAAACTATATATATATATATATATATATATATATATATATATATATAAATAAATAGATTAATTATTCAAAGTTTTTTCCAACGACCATATAGTGGATAATTTTTTATTATTCATGAAATATTTTTTAAAGCCCCTAAGGTTTATTTATTTTTGCATGATTTGATAATATAAACAAAAGGGGCTAATTTAAAATAAATCAAAGGCGATGGAGATAGTGGCTATTATGGACCATTTCCAAGATCCAATTAAAAGGTAGTGAGAGGGCATCATTCAGCTCTAGTGATTGTAGTTATAAAAGATAGTTATTATCAAGCTTTATAAGGAGGCAATTCTTACCAACTGAAACTACTATCAAGACACAAATGAGAGACTCATTAATGTAATCCATATGATGGACCATATATGGAGGAAATTATAGTTATTATGGACCATCATTAGGCTTTGAATGAGAACCAATTTGCAGGCTATATATGGGAGTTGCTGCAATAGGAAAAAGGATCAAGTTTTTGCATAGTAAAATTTTGCAAGAGATATACTAGAGTTCCCGTCCTTGTCAGTTGTTTTTTTATTTCCTATGTTTTTTCCAATCATCCTTTTTCTTCCCCATTATTATGCAGGTTTTACTAAGGAGGTACCCAGTTTATTGATATTATTTTTAGTGGCTGAGGTTGAAAGCTAGGAGGATCTTTGTTACATCATTTCAATGAAGAGTTGTAGTTCTTTATTGCATCACTTGAATGGAGAACTCATTTATATTATTTTAGTAAGATCTAGTTATCCTAATTAGAAGCCCATTGTAATTATCTATTGATTAATACAATCCTACTTCCTCATTTTAGTAGTTCTATGTGTAATATTGTTTGTTGTCCTATTTACATATTACATCATTTGAATATGTAAATAGCATCTACTTTTACTGGCATGCTTAATCACCTTTTTTGCATTATTTGAATGAATGTGGTTGGATCAATTTTATCTTCACTCTCTTCTCTCTTTTCATCATATTATAGTCTAGATAAAATTATCCAATGGATAAGGTGCTAGTCTACTGATTGAAGCACTAGCTAGGAATTACTTTCAAGTTTGGTCAACTTTTATGTTATAGTTTTATTTTATTTTTGAAAATCTAAATGAGCATAAGCATATAAGAAATACTATAGGCTCACCTCTAGGGTTTCCTTACCCTACTTGGTTTGTCTAGATTCTTAGGATAATCTTTTCCTAAATCAAAGAGGTGGATCCACTAAAATTTATAATGTTGGTTGCATTAAGGAATTCTTGCAGTGTGAAAAATCTTTGAAGGGTGCAAGAATTTCTCCCAATAGTTTTTGGTAACATTGCCAAGGATTATAATTATTGTGTTTGGGAATTCTCAAATTTGTGTATTTTCTTTCTAAACCATTTTTGTGTGGCAACAATCAGCCAATGATTTTTTGGTATCATTATTAGGGAATAATTGATACCATTTTGTGTGTATTTCTCAGTCTTTCCTAGAGTAAAATTTGTGAGAGTTGAGTGAATATTAGGCTAAGCAATCTTGGCCCAAGTATTATTGAAGATCTTGTTCCTTCTTTGCACATTTGTGTTGGCGACTTAGAATGAACTCAGAACCTTGAAAAAAAATAAAGGAGGATCTAGATCTAGTATCTACAAGAAGTGGTAAAGAAGTACTTGCTGGAGTGCCAAATCTTGAGGTATTCTTCAAATCTCACAAAAAACTTCAATTCCAATTTATACTATTTATGTTTCTAGTTCAAATATTGGTTTAAATTAGTCTTCTCCTACTATTAATCAAATAACCATAGTAAATCAACCTATAGTGATTATAGAATCCTCTAATACAAATCAAAATATCAATGCTAACCAAAATTTCAATCAGTGGAGAACCAATAGATATAGATTTTGTTTTACCTCCAAATTTTAATCCTCTCCTTGGTAAAGCTCATAAGTACTTGCCTAAATTCCAAAAAAATAATGTTATCACCGGTGAAGATCATATTAGAGATTTCCTGTATGCCATGGATAGTCTTGAGGTAGATGATGAAGATGTCATCCTTAGACTTTTATTTTAGACTTTAGAGAAGGATTTTCGATAATGGTTTAATAACATTGGAGCTGGCACTATTCATAATTTTTAAGAACTAGAGAAAACTTTCCTTAGAAAATATGGAGAGAGGAAGAATGAATAGTCCTTGCCAACAAAGTTGGCTACCATGAAAAAGAAATAAAAAGAGTTAGTGAATTATTTCAATAGGAGGTTCTTTAAGACCAAAAATAAGATTCTTTTAGCATTAAGGCCAAATGATGAGCAATCCATTTGCTTCTACAAAAATGCTTTTCCTAGATATTTCAGTTATGAGTTGACATAGAAAGTAATAGGCACCATTGATATATATATAGAAAGGACTATTGAAATAAATAGAGATATGATTGATAGTGACAAGATGAAAGTATACTCTTTAGAGCCCAATCAACCTAAAAGAAAACCTAATATGGTTGGGTTCTCTATGTATAAGAGAACAGATCAGGATCCAATGAACAAAATAGCTAATCAGTTGAGTGAGATGTTTACCACTTTGAATAATATATTAACTCGAATTGAAAAAGACAAAGAGAATATTGCAAAAACTTTAGAGGGTAATAATAGATAGTAGGTAGATAACAAGTCTCATTTTAGGAGGAATTTCAATAGAAATTGGAATAACAATGGGAATGAAGAGCGAAACATGAATCAAAATAGAAATTAGAAAAAGAAATAAATAGAGAGAGATCTAGATTCTATTCCAAACCCAATACCATCTAACAATATAGCATCATATAATTCTTTTTATTACTATGCTTTTTATGCACCATATAACCTTGTTTATTGTGGTATTTACCTAAGTCTGCATTCTAATGTTGATCTAAATGTTGAATATAAAGATGAATATATTAGAGTTAATGTATGTTGGACTCAATAGGATGAGGTTAGAGAAAAGAAATTTGAGAGGGATATGGACTTATGTGCTAATAATATTGAACAAAGAGACTTAGTATTTGGAGAGGCATCAACCTCAAGTGAGCCTCCTAATACCAGATTTGATATAATGAAGTGGGGGAAGCTCATACCTATAGTAGAAGAGGTTGATTCTTTAGAAAGAATACATGCTATCAATCCCAAGAACAAAATAGTGGAGGATAAAATTGATGAAGGGTCTACACAAAAGGAGAAAACTATAGGAGTTATTTCATAGAAAAAGGTAAATCAGATGAAGCTACAAATGATTCCTGAAGAGCCTAATGTAGAGAAAATTATCCAAAAGCAACAAAATAACTTGGCTAATAATAAATATAGAAAAACAATTAATGATTAGAGAGATTAGTTTGAATTTGGTATAGAGGTTGCTAAAAAATGTCCACATCATTTTTATGGAGTTAATGACTATTCCAAAGTACCGGTATCAGGTATGTAGAGCCTTCAAACTAACTGATCAATCAAGAGGAAAGCCTCAAAACCTTGTAAGCCTTATAATAATGTAGTCAGAGCCCCATATTTAGTTAAACCACTTTATATGTCACTAAGGTACACATCAAACTGTGGGGACCAATATGTTATTCATAACTACATGCTTGATAGTGGTGCTTCCATGAATGTGATATCAAAACAAGTAGTTGATTAGTTAGAATTGATTTGTCAAAAATATAACCCCCCTATTTCTATAATTATAATAGGAGAGTACCTTATGTAGGCATTATCACTAAAATTCTTGTCCATATCGAACAATATCCTAAGAAATATGTGGTGATAGATTTTACAGTTGTATATGTGGATCATTTCTTTTCCATATTATTCTCTAGGCATTGGGAAGAGTAGCTAGGTGGTACTATTCATTTGGATTGGTCATATACCACTATTCCAATGAAGGGTAAGGAAAAATTCATCTTGAAAAGAGAACCCTTCAATAGGTATTTAGTTGAATTCAAAAATCCGAATGATAATATGCTTAATGTCATGAATTCTATTGAGGAAAATATATGGGGGTTTAATATATTTGGAATTATCCTTTCCTATTAGAAGTACCTAATGCTAATAATATGGCTCCAAAAATGAAGTCTGAAGTGGATGCAAAAACTAACAAATTAGGACTTCTAAGTTATGGACTATGACCTTTGATGAGGCAAAATCTCAAGTAGGAGCAGGAGCTGGGGTAATATTGATAGACATCAATGGAAGCTATCTTGGCATACCATACAAGTTAGAATTTTCTTGTACAAATAATGTTGTAGAGTATGAAGCTTTATTGCTAGGCCTAAGGAAATCCAAGTAATTGGGTATTAATTACCTCAATTTTAGTGGGAATGTTGAGTTGATAATTCAATAGATCAAAGAAAAATATCAAATAAAGTACCTCATATTAAAGCAATATAAGCAAGCACTGTTGGATGAAATAGATAGATTATTGGATTTTGATCTATAATATATTCCTAAAGCATATAATCACAATGCAAATTTTTTAGCAATTAATTCTTCTTGAGCAAATAGCCCTAAGATAGACACTTGGTTTATGGATAGGTTTCTAACCATATCTATTTATAAATATTTTATGTTATAGTTAGATTATATTACATCATTTGGGTCATGTAAATGTACCTTTCTAGGTACAAACTTAGAAAATTATATTACTTTAGGGGGAAGTTATCTAGTTACTTTATGCAATGTAATAAATGCACAAGTTTCAATGTGCAAGTTGTAAATGTACAAGGTGTCCCTTGTACAACTAGGTAGAGTTTTGGACAAGGAATCTATCTTCCATTATAAAAGGGCCTCATTGTAAGAGATTGGAAAGATAGTAGGTAGTAGTAGAACTACTGTGTAACTCCATTAGTGATGGAGTACAATGTAAATCCTATAGCTTCTTGCATGAAGTGTCCATTTCCTACATAGAAACATTGTATTCATTCCATTATTTCTATTGATAGCATATTTTTGCAATCTTGTAAATTTAATTTCTCTCATATTTTTGCATCTTGTGATTTCCATCTCACATTGTGATCTACCTCAAAAGCTAATAGTGGTATCAAAGCCACGATATATCTAGTCATAGTATAACTAGCTATTGTAGATTAATAAGAGAACCACCATTATTATTGAGCCTAAATTTTCATGAACCTAATTTTCCATAGTGCACAGGCTCTTGTAAAAATATTTAGAAGAATCAAGGTGGTAGGGAGAGCTTCATGAAAGTACTATTGTTAAAAATTGGGCCAGTCACCATAGCTTCGAGTTTTGCAACCCGGATGTATTTTTGGACTTGTTGCATGTAAATTTTGTTGCCTTAATATTATTTGGTAGAATAGACTAGAAAAAGAAATTATGAGATTCATTTGACTCAGAGTCTTCCCACAGAGCTTTAGGAAAACTCGTGAATATAAGAACTCAGCATTCGATCCACTAGTTTGAAGAATCAACTAGTGAAGCTCATCTAAGAGATATAAAATATTTGTTAGTGCTTGAAGTTTATTTTATTATAGGGATCTAACTCTCAGATGATTAGGACACTTTCTACAATAGAAAGTTAAGAAATTTCAACTTTGTTGCCTAAAGGTCGTAGTGCCTTCATAGTGCATAGATTAGTTTTTATAAGAGAAGAATACTACATAAGAGAGTCTAGAAGAAAGAGTCATGGTGAGTTCTAGAGATTTAAGATCTCCATCAATAGAGTCAACTTCACAGCATAAAAATCCACAAAAGCCTTGATCTAGAAAATGCCATAGAAGCCTTGATCTATAAAAGTTCACAAAATCCTTTATCCAAAAAAACCATAGAAGCCTTGATCCTGAAAAAGCCACAAAAGCCTTGATCTAAAAAAAATACCACATAATCCTTGATCCTGAAGAAGACTCCAAAAGAGAGTACCTAATTCAGAAGTAGATTCATATTTCAATACTAATAACTTGTTGCAGAGAAAGAAGATTTAGTGAGTTTGGAAACTTCTGACAAGAAAGTGAGGAAGAGTATCTTCTTCAAAATCAATCCAGCACATGAAGCAAACTTGAAGGTGAAGATCTCATTGAAGAAACTTCCATTCTTGGAAGAATGGGAAGGACTACGAGAGTCCTATTCAAATAAAAAAGTAGCAGAATAAAGAGATCTAAGAAGGAGATATCAATTCTAGAATTTGAAGAAGAAGGGCTCAAGGAAGACCAAAGAAGATATAAAATTGAAGACCTAGGATAGGTCTCAAGGAAGAATGCTAGGAGAGCCTTGTTGCTAAAGTAAGATCATCAAAAGAGTTCCTAGAAGAACTCATTGAAGAAATTCTCCATAAAGGAGAAAGTTTTTAATAAGGAGATGAATTGGGATAATTATCACCATTAAAAAACAATCCCAAAAAGGAGAAGAATAATTGGCAAAGAGTGCCAAAGAAGATACAGAAAACCTTAGACATTCAAATTCTTGAAAATAAGATCCTACTTGAAGTTAGAATTCGACAAGAAGACTTGAATACAGAATAATCTTACCAAATTTGAGAGATTTAAATATTACCTTTTCATGATAAGAATGCATAAAGATTTTTCTAAATATACACTATAAAGGAGAAGATTACTATAGAATAACAAGCCACCAAATCCCAAGCTCATGAAAGAAAGTTTGAGATTACTTTTTGGTGAAGAAGGAGATTTTTGGAAAATTTAACAAAAGTTGCAAAAATCTAAAGCAACAAGCTTGATCTACATCCTCTACAAAAATCTTTAAAAAAGGTAAGCAACTATTGGTGCAAGTAGATTCATTAATTGGATTACTTATCAAATTTATTAAAGCACCTTATATTGGATCAAAGTTGCAAATTGAATTATAGTCATCAAAAGTGCATAAAGATAAAAATTCATTTTAAGGATCATTTGCACAGTAGGATTTGACTAGATTTTAGAGTTACAATTATCTATCAACTACCTATCTCATACTTTGAAAATAAAAGAAGACTAGATCCTACAACTGTGTATGTAGTAAAATTTGCAAGAGTTCATTCTAGATTATGCTTGAAAGGTTGTAGTGGAATTAGTAAGTGTATCTTTGAGAAATTAGTGGAGCAATAAGGTGAGATTATTGTTACCTTTAAAGTGCATCTATTAAGAACCATACTAGTTTATTTTTTAACTAGTTATTCTCAATTAGTTTGTGTTTTTTAAAGCACAAAAAATAGAAAAAAATCTACAACACTTAAACTAGAGAAGAAAGCCACCATTGAAGTGAAGAACATGTGCTTATACTGAGAGGGGGTGAATAGTATAAGATATAACTTTTTGCCTTTTAATCCAAATGATAAAATCAGCAATATTAAATCAGTAAACAATACACAAAGCATCACACACATGGGAGACATGATTTAACATGGTTCACCCAATGTGGGCTACTCCACGAAGAAAATATTCCTTATAAATTTTTCTAAAATAAATTCTCTTGGGAATCCTTTCCCTACAATTTTTATGGACCTTTGTCCAAATAAGACACCAATACCCTAATCAAGTTTGTGGATCTCTATCCACAGGAGAACTCCTTTCTCCTCTACTCTATTTGATGATCTTCTAGAAGAACTGTTACCCCCATTTCTCTGGCTAATGTATCTCTATCCACTAAAGACACCTATCCTTACTACCCTGGCTAATGGATCTCTATCTACTAGAGATTATCATCCTATATACTTTATCACTTCTAAAGATCTATCTCAAATCTGTACTAAACATAGTACTTCGGTCTAGCACAAATCTATCCTCAATATTTGTCTCTTATCTAGCACAAGCCAATCCTCAAATTTGTACAAAAATTTATCCTCAAATATGCCCTCAATATTTGTCTGTGATCTAGCACAAATCTATCAAAAAATTTGTACCAAACTCTATCCTCAAATCTATATTGTAAGCTTCCACAAAAGCTCACACTAATATGTCCACAAGTCTTCTCAAAGACTTGTCTCAAATATGCTCAACAAGTCCTCACTAGAAATTTTTATTTGATGGAGAAATGATCTTCAAAACCTATCTCAAGTATCACCACTTTCTTTGCCAAGTACAAAGGGTTAGATGACAAGAATTATCACCCTAACACTTTTCACAATTTTCCTCAAACACAAATATAAATTAAATTCCAAATACACCTTATTGCTCCATCTCAACAATAATATTAAACATCATAAATCTCATCAAACATCCTTTAAAAATAACACAACTTCTACTTATAACTCCTTTCTTATTATTACATTTAATTAAAATAACTCACTTTATAACTTTAATGCAATAAATCAATTTCTACTTTTCTTAAGATAAAAACACAATTTACCCTAGCAACTATTTACCATTCATGACTTAGGTAAATAAAATATTTACTTACCCCTTATCTCTCCAACAACCTTAGCATAGGCAATAATAAAAATTAAATCAAAAACTTGTTACCTATTGCGCAATTTGTTAGATTTGAACTTGCACCATGCACCTGCAGCAGCGCCTTGGTCGTGGCTTCCACATCATGTGAGCCACGCGCTCACCTTACCCCTTTAAAGTGCAATGTGTGCTTTACTTTCTTTTCTTTCCCTTAGAGCCTTTAGCTCCTACACCAACACATTACCTGCTTCCACGTTGTGCTTCGAAGGCGCTTCTTCGTTCATTTTTGCACGAGCCTTTTGCACCGAGTATTGCGGATGTAAATTGAATGCCAAACATTAAAGTTTGGCTAAGGTTTAAATACCTTTTCCATTCATTTCATGCACATTGGTAGGGATGTACTTATTGGAGTTCAGCGCTTATATTTTCGCTTTTAAATATTTAATTTATAATTTATTTAATTAATATTTAAATATTTTGGCTTTATTAGGGATTAAAGCCTCCTTAGGTTTTAATGAAAAACCTTTTATTTTTCCAACCAGGTTTTTAACAAACCCTTTTATTTTGCCCACCATGGTTTTAAGAAAAATCTTTGACTTATGCTTCTCATAATATTAAAATAAATATTATGAATATCTTTTGCCATCAACCTTTTGCATTACTCCTTTTGACATTTTGGCATCAACGGTGGTTCATTCCTTGACATCAATGACAACTTCATGCCTTGACATCAATGACAACTTTGACTCAAAATGTCCAACAATCTCCCCCTTTGTCATTGATGGCAACCCAAATTCTTTTTACCAAACACTTGATATTTTTCTTGTTCTACTACCCTTGGGACATTAATCCCCTTGTCTTAAATGCTCTCTCCTTGAACCAAATCTCTCCCCCTTTGAAATTAATGGCAAAGGGTCACCTTTGGGGCTCGGGGTTAAGAATGAATCTCTTAGCTTAGCCCCTCCCCAACCTCCTCTTGAGGTGGTTAATTTTGGGATGGGAATATTACTCCAAGTTTACCTTGAAGATAATCAAAGGTCTCCTTTGAAAGTGGCTTAGTAAAAATATTTGTTATATGTTCCTTTGTAATAACATATTCCAACCTGACCTATTTATCTATCACATGTTCTCTCAAAAAATAATACTTGATCAGAATGTGTTCTATCCTGGAATGCATCACTGGATTCTTTGAGATACTTATAGCACTTGTATTATCACATAATATGGGAATAGGATGATCATGTTTTATCTTGAAGTCTTCTAGAGTCTGCTTCATCCATAATGCCTATGTACAACTGGCTACTGCTATAATATATTATACTTCTATTGTAGATAAGGATACTAAGACCTACTTCTTACTTAGCTAAGAGACTAAAAAATCTCCAAGAAAGAATGCTCCTCCACTTGTGCTCTTTCTTTCATCAATGATGCTAGCCCAATCTACATATGTATATGATGTGAGTGTGAAACTGTCACTTTTGGGATACCAGAGCCCAAAATCCATAGTCCCTTTTAGATACCTAAGAATTCTTTTTACTACTACCACATGTGTTTCCTTAGGTGATGCCTAAAACCTTACCACTAATCCCACTGATTGTACTATGTCTGGTCTTGTAGTTGTAACATACAATAAGTTGCCAATCATAGATCTGTATAGTCTTTGATCTATCTCTGAAGATTCATCATCCTTACTTAACTTGCCAATCATAGATCTCAAATTCATTTTGAATATTCTTAGAAAATTATTTACACATCTTATCATTGTTTCCCCTAAAAATCACATCATCAATATATACAATCACAATTAGTAGATCATTCCCTTCATATTTTATGTATAAGTTGTTTTCTACTATTCTTTTTTTGAATCCATGTTCCTGAAGATACTTATCCAATCTTGAGTACCATTCTCTAGGAGCTTGCTTTAGACCATACAATACCTTTTTTAATCTGCATACATGATCTGGTTTATCTATTAATATGAATCCCTGTAGCTATTCAATGCAGACTTCTTCTTCTAGAACACCATTTAGAAATGTTGACTTAACATCCATCTGATATACTTTAAATTTTTTAAAACTTGATAAGGCTAAAAATATTCGTATGGCTGCAAGTCGTGCAACTGGAGAAAATGTTTCATCAAAGTCAATTCCCTCTACCTATGCATAACCTTTGCATACTAACCTTACCTTGTTCCTTACTACTTGTTTATCTTCATTTAGCTTATTTTTGAATACCCATTTTGTGCCAATCACATTCTTGTCTTTTGGTCATGGGACAAGTTCCCAAGTCTTGCTTTTTTCTATTTGATCTAATTCCTTGTCCATTGCCTTGATCCAAAACTCATCTTCACTTGCTTTTTTTAAGTCTTTTGACTCAATATTAGATAGCAAAGAAAAATTTGCTTTTTGATATGGTGTTATTATTCTTCTCCTTGTTTGTCTTACATCTGGATTCCCAATGATTTACACTTTTGTATGATGCTTTTGTACATACATAGATGGAGTTTTATGAAGAAATTTTTGTGTTTCTTCTTCTTCTTCATTTGATTCCTCATGAAACTCTTCTTGACAACTTCCATCTTCCTGATACACAATTTGCTGAATTGGTTCTCTTGAATCTATATTTTCATCAATTGTTACATTTATACTCTCTACAATAGTGTGTGTTCTCTTTTTGAATCATCTATAGGATTTACTCTTTGAGGAATAACCAAGGAAAATTCCCTCATCACATATTGGGTCAAACTTACCTAAGTTTTTATCTTCTCGTCTTATGTAACACTTGCTTCCAAAAAATTTGAATTGTTTTACAGTGGTTGGTCTTCCTTTCCAAAGCTCATATGGAGTATTGTGATGGTTTATACTCATTTAAGCCCTAGTTATTATGTATATTATTGTTTTGAATACTTCTATCCAAAATCTATCTGAGAGTTTAGATTCATTTAATATAACTCTAGCCATATTCTCAACAGTCCTATTTTTACTTTCAACTACTCCATTTTGTTGAGGAGTTCTTGCTACTGAGTATTCTCTCTTGATCCCATGTTTTTCACAAAACTCTACAAACTCATTTGAGGTAAATTATCCTCCTCTATCAGATCTCAAACACTTAATTCTCTTGCCAATTTCATTTTCAACCAGTTCCTTAAATGCTTTGTATTTTTTAAAAGCATCTGACTTCTCTTTTAGGAAAGCTACCCAAACCATTCTGGAGTAGTCATCTATAAATAATATGAAGTAACTCTCACCCTAAATAATCTATGTTCTATAGGACCACATAGATCAGTATGTATTAGACTCAATGGCTTAGATGACATATATCCTTTCAAATTAAAGCTTATTCTAGTTTGCTTTCCATGTTGACAAGGTGCACAAATTGTGTTTTGTGGTCTTTTTATTTTGGGTAAATATCTGACAGCCTACTTATTGCTTATGTTGACTATGTTGTCAAAATTCAAGTAACACAATATTCTATAACACAACCAACTCTCATCTTCTTGTGATAGAAAGAAATTTTCCCCTTTGATCTCACTAAGCATGTATATATTATTTGGAGTTCTTCTTTCATTGGCAATGACTTTTCTAGTTTCTAATTTTCTTATCTCACATCTATCTGGGTGGAAAGTAACCATATGCCCTTGATCACATAGTTGACTTACACTTAGCAGATTATGTTTTAACCCTTTAACATACATCACATTTTCTATTCTTGTTTTCCCATTATCTAAACTCAGAGTTCCTCTTCTATCAATCCTTGCTGATCCATCATCACCAAAACTTACTGATCCTCTATTTGTTTATTTTAGTACAATGAATTTGTCTTTGTCTCTTGTCATGTGACTAGATAAACCACTATCAAGATACCAGTGTTCTTCTTTATCTTGAGCATGAATGGATGTTTGAACTAACATTGATCTAGCCTTTACATTTTCCCTTTCATATTTCCTAGTTGTTGAATTTGTTTTTCTTTTAGTAGACTCAAGAAGTATCATTTTCAACAATATAGACTTGTGACCAAAA
Organism: Wollemia nobilis; assembly: GCA_028583015.1. Taxonomy (NCBI): domain Eukaryota; kingdom Viridiplantae; phylum Streptophyta; class Pinopsida; order Araucariales; family Araucariaceae; genus Wollemia; species Wollemia nobilis. The sequence continues at coordinate 42,787 of JAQPPZ010016985.1, forward strand.
TCATTGTATATGTAACATATAATATCATTATCCATAAGAGATGCAAAAGAATAAAAATTTCTATTGATATTGTTTCTTGCATGACCAATACAATGTACAACTCTATGACCATATTTATTACAAGAGAAGCAATGACCATGGAAGAAATTATGTAACCTTTTTGGATGCCCTTGATATTGTAGTGGAGTGCTCCTCCTCTTGTGATTAACTCTCATCCAAGGTTCTTATTTGCTTTCTTCATTTTTGATATCCTTTGCTTGCTTATATTTTTTTTAGGTTTTTGCTTCTTAAAGACCTAATTCCATTTTTGGTTTCTCATCCTCTACATCTTGTAGTACCTTGGTCCTTTCAACTTCATTCCTTAGATAAATAATTTCTTCTTCCAATATTTCACATTTTTTTTCTCTTGCTCTTAACATATCTATCATATCCTGCTCAATTTTATTTCCTTCTTCTACCTTTATCTTGAGTTTTGTGAGATTTTGTAGAAGTTCTATCCTTGCTTCTTCATCCTCTTGAATTTTTTCCTTCAAGCTTAAATTTTTTTCTCTAATACTTTTCAATTTCCTGAGTACCAAATAATTCCTCTTTTATATCAAACATGGTCTCTTATTCATTTTCTAAAGTCATGTGTGTTTCTAATGGATCCTCCTCCAAGTTGTTAGTCTTTTCACGGAGAGACCCGCTCTGATACCAATTGAATAACATGTGCTTATACTGAGAGGGGGTGAACATTATAAGATAAAAAATTTTATCTTTTAATCCAAATGATAACATCAGCAATATTAAAGTAGTAAAAATCACACAAAGCATCACATACATGAGAGACATGATTTAACATGGTTCACCCAATGTGGGCTACTCCACGGAGAAAATATTCCTTATAAATTTTTCTCAAATAAATTCTCTTGGGAATATTTTCCCTACAATTTTTATGTACCTCTATCTAGAGGAGACACCAATCCCCTAATCAATTTTATGGATCTCTATCCACAGGAGAACTCCTTTCTCCTCTACTCTGACTGATGATCTTCTAGAAGTGTTGCCCCCGCTGCTCTGGCTAATGGATATCTATCCACTGAAGACACTTGTCCTCACTGCCCTAGCTAATGGATCTCTATCCACTGGAGATTATCATCTTATATACTTTACCACTTCTAAAGCTCTATCTCAATTCTGTACTAAGCACAGTCCTTCAGTCTAGCACAAATCTATCCTCAATATTTATCTCTGATCTGGAATAGATCTATCCTTAAATTTGTACCAAAATCTATCCTCAAATATTTTCTCAATCTGTCTTAGATCTGGCACAAACCTATCCTGAAATCTTTAACAAAATCTATCCTCAAATTTGTATTGTAAGCTTCCACAAAATCTCACACCAATTTGTCCACAAGTCTTCTCAAAGACTTATCTCAAATCTACTCAACATGTCCTCACTATAAATTTTTCTTTCACGGATAAATGATCTTCAAAACCTGTCTCAATTATCACCACTTTTTTTGCTAAGTACAAAGGGTTAGATGACAAGAATTATCACCCTAAAACTTTTCACAATTTTTCTCAAACACAAAGATAAATTAATTTCCAAATACACCTTATTGCTCCAACTCAATAATAATATTAAACATCATAAATCTCATCAAATCTCCTTTAAAAATAACACTTCTACTTATAACTTCTTTCTTATTATTGCATTTAATTAAAATAACTCACTTTATAACTTTAATACAATAAATCAATTTTCATTTTTCTTAAGATAAAAACACAATTTACCCTAGCAACTATTTACCATTCACCACTTAGATAAATAAAATATTTACTTACCCCTTATCTCTCCAACAACCTTAGAATAGACAATTATAAAAATTAAATCAAAAAATTGTTACCCATTCCGCAATTTGCAGGATTCAAACTTTCACCATGCACCTATAGCAACACCTTGGTAGTGGCTTCCACATCGTATGAGCCACACACTCACATTTCCCATTTAAAGTGCAATGTGCACTTTACCCTCTTTGATTTCCCTTAGAGCCTTTAGCTCCTACACCAACACACCGCTTGCTTCCACGTTGTGCTTTGAAGGTGCTTCTTTGTTCAATTTTGCATGAGCCTTTTCACTGAGTATTATGGATGTAAATCAAATGCCAAACATTAAATTTTGGCAAGTTATAAATATCTTTGCCCTCCATTTCATGCACATCGACAGGGATAGACTTATTGGAGGTCAGGTCTTATATTTTTACTTTTAAATATTTAATTTATAATTTATTTAAATTCTTTAGAATTTAAATATTATAAATTAATATTTAAATATTTTGGCTTTTTGAGGGATTAAAGCCTCCTTAGGTTTTAGTGAAAAAACTTTTATTTTTCCCACCATGGTTTTAAGAAAAACATTTGACTTATGCTTCTCATAATATTAAAATAAATATTATGAAGCTCTTTTGACATCAACCTTTTGCATTTCTCCTTTTGAAATTTTGGAACCAATGGTGGTTCATACCTTGACATCAATGACAACATCATGCCTTGACATCAATGACAACTTTGAATCAAAATTTCCAACATGAAATCCTTGAAAGAAGCCTCAAATCGGGACCTTGGAAGTCTCAAGATTCAAGGAGAGTGTAAGGGTTTCATTTTAGTACATAGTACATGAATTCTTATAAAAAAATAGAATTCTTGGATTGACTATCATCCAAAGAAGAAGAAGCAAGAAGTATTATTAAAAAAAAAAAATCTTCATTTTTGGTGCAAGATAATCTATTACAAAAGCACCTCTTTTGTTCGTTTGAAAGGACAAAAGTATTACCATTTATAGGGAGCAGTAAGGACGTTATATCCAATAGATTCTCAATAAGAGGAAGGATCCACCTAAGAACTCACTTGTTCATGAATTGAGGTGTTTAAAAACACCATTTTCCTTTGTCAAATCCATACCTATAAGCAACTCAGGTGCTACAATAGTGGATACATTTAAATAAGGCATTATCACTTGTATTTACATAGAAAAAAGGTAGCATTCAATGACAGGTTATCTACGTAAAATTCCAAGAAAAAGGGTTTCTATAAGGTACTATAGACAATACTATATTTCAAGCACTAAAGAAGGGTACAAATAAACATTATAATAAGCTAAGAAACCTACAAATAGATGAAGAGAAAGGACTTATACCTAATGCATCTATTAAAGCAAGCATCCACCAAAAATGCTCAAAAGTGTGCCATAGAACTATGGAGCAATCCAGTTGTAGCCATCCATAATCCTCACCAAGACAACATATAAAAGGAAGCTTGCATCTCAAGAAACATAGCAAGATCATATAGGATGTAAATATAAAGGAATAATTAAGGTTGCATGATCACCTTTGAGGTGTTAGAAAGAAGGATTACATGCACAAGCCTTGAGTACCACTTGGAACAAATTCTCTAAGCATCCAAATATTCTAAAAGACCCAAGTGCTCACCTAAAAGGGAGTTACATATTTTTGGAGGGATTAAAATTTTTTTGGAGGTTATTGCCAACCTCATCATTGTCAAAGGTACATTGAAGACACCTACCTTGTAACGTTTCAAGTGAAACTTGTCATGAATTACAAGAATTTCACCTTATTTAAGGTGCCTATTCGATAAAAGGAAGACAGAAGGAATTCAAATGAAGTCAAGCATTTATGCATTGAATCTCACTTGGAGGAACTAGCTAATTCAATCCATACACCATTCAAAGGTGTAAGAGAAGCATATAAGATGTCATAAAACCAACAAACCAATGCATACATTTGAAGGAGCGTTGTCATAAGCAAAGTATATTTCAAGGATTTTTTTGGTGTCATCTATAGAAGAGGAGCACTAACCAGTACTGATCAAAGAGGGCTTTGATTTTCCATGAGCGCTACGCTCCATAAATCCATGAATCGACCACCGTACAACATTGAAGGATAATTAAGGTAAAGGTTTATTTTATTATTTGCTTACTTTAAACCTAAGTTTTTTGGAGTTATAAGGGTACATTACATCTACTATTGCAATATTCAACATTGGTGATTTATTAAGCAAGCATATTTCAGAACTATTAATATTTGCAAAAGGAAACCAAGGAGATAAAGGGTTATCACTGAAACTTAATTTATTTGGAAACATTATTTTATAATCTTTCCAAATTTGGGAGTCATACGGAATACAACATCAAATTAGGAAATTGGAAATTAGAAAACATTAAAAATCAACCAAAAGGGGTATTTAAAGAGTTTTATTAAATATTTTCAAATGTTGGAATTTTTATAATAGCGTTGTCTCCAAAACACTTAAAGGAGGTAAAATAAATCCAACATCAAAACCTCTTCAAAAAATGAAATAGTGCTTAGTTCAATAGGAGTAATAAGGAGATAGAAAATTTGATTTTGGTGTTTACAAAATTTCAAAAAATTAATCCAAAATTGAACTAGAACTTACAAAAAGCACTATATTGACCATATATTCTATCCAAAACATCCTAGGGAGTCATAAGGCATTCTACAAAACTTGGTAAAATTAGCATCCATAAAAAATTATCAAGTTCTAAATTCATTGGATAGATGTAAGCTTTATTCAAAACCTAAAAAACTTATTAGGTTTATAAATTTTCATCATTAGGGAGATATAAGGAAGTCTAAAAAATATAAGGATTAACAAAGGTTTTATCAAATCAAGATTGTATATTCTAAGGATTACATGTACCTTAATATTGGGAGCTATAAGGTATACTACTAAAATTATTATTTTACTTCGTCAAATGGAAAAAGGAACATCATACAATAAGTGCAAAATTTGCTCTAACAAGAATCACTCCACAAGGCATCAAAACACTTGGTACATTGACTCAGGTGCAAGTCATTATATTATAGGAAATATACAATGGTTTGATTACCTTAAAGTTATCAAAGGCTACAGACTAAGAATTATAGATAGCCAAACTTTTCCTATTCATGGATATGGATGTGTAACACCAAGAAAATAATTTCCAAATATTTTGCTACAAAAAGTATTGTATGTTCTTGGATTAACATTCAATCTCATTTCAGTAAGCAAGTTGGTGGAAAATAACTATATGGTCAACTTTAGATATATGAATGGCATCAATACATGTCTTATCATAAATCAAGGTGAGATAGAAGCGATAGGATCAATCCATGGAAACACATATATCCTAGACTTAATGGAAATATCACAAGATATTGTTATATTTCAAAAAAATGCTAACACATTTCCAAAAGAATGGGTTGGAGAAAATGAAGAAAGAATACGTCATAAAGGTAAGCACATAAGAATCAAAATAAAATAGATGATAGGATAATTACGCCATGCTCTACTCAGCCATCAACAATAACAAGAAGAAGTAGAAAAAAATGAAGATACTCATAGAGAAAACAATACAAGAGAGTGGATAGAAGAAGATGATGAACCTGAACAAGTCAAAGAACATTTGAGAAAGAAGATCCATATTGAAGACTAAAGTCTTCAATACCCAAATAATGTAATACAGGGGTGTGTTAGATTTAGATTCTATTACATCATTTATATCATGTAAATGTACCTTTATATGTACATACTTAAGAAATTATATTACTTTAGGGGGAAGTTATCTAGTTACTTTATGCAATGTAGTAAATGCACAAGTGTCAATATGCAAGTTGTAAATGTGCAAGGTGTCACTTGTACAACTAGGTAGAGTGTTGGCCAAGGAATCTATCTTCCATTATAAAAAGGCCTCATTGTAAGATATTGGAGAGACATTAGGTAGTAGTAGAACTACTGTGTAACTCCATAGTGATGGAGTACAATGTAGTCATGTAGCTTCTTGCATGGAGTGTCCATTTCCTCCATAGCAACATTGTATTCACTTTCACCATTTCTATTTATAACATATTTCTACAATCTCGTAAATTTAATTTTTCTCATATTTATGCATCTTGTGATTGTCATATCCTATTGTGATCTACCGCAAAAGGTAATAATTGATCCCTCATAATGTTGTATATTTACAAGTTTTTCATGATGATATACACAATAACGATTTTATGACTATGCAAAATAAATTTTCTAACATTATTTGTGATGAAAGTGATGAAGAAAAATTAAAGGATATTATTGGAGAACCCACAAGAGTCATACAACTAAATACCAATAGGATACCTAGGGGGTTGGTATCTTTAGAGAGCTTGTTTTATGACTTTGATAGAGCATATAAACCCCTGGTTTATAAGTCTGAGGTAGATGAAGTGAATATCAGAATAGAGGAAGAGCCCAAGATTGTTAGAATCAATAAATCCCTATCAAGAAAATAGAAGTAGCAGTATATTAACTTCCTAAAAAATAAATTTAATACTTTTGACTAGAGTTATGAGGATCTGAAGACCTTCAACACAAAGGTGATGACTCACATAATACCCCTTTAGAAGCATACCAAGCCTTTTAGATATAAACAAAGAATTTTTAATCCCACTTTGTATCCCATCATGTACAAAGAAGTGCAGAAGTTACTAGATACTAAGATAATCAGTAAGGTAAGATTTTCTTCTTGGTTGGTAAATCTGGTTCCAGTTAGGAAAAAAATGGTGAGATCAAGCATTGTGTAGATTTTAAAAATCTGAATAAAACTATCCACTTCCAAATATGGAGTATTTTCTTTAAGTACTAGTTGGGTCATCAAGAATGTATTTATTGGATGGCTTTTCAGGCTATAATCAAATTGTAGTAAATCCAGAAGATAGACACAATACAACTTTCACCACACCATGGGGAACATTTGAATATCTTAGGATGCCCTTTGGGTTGATGAATGCAAGGGTCATATTCTAGATATCCATGGATGTTGCATTTAAGGGTCTAATGTTCAAGATAGTAGTAGTGTATCTTGATGAAATTACAGTTTTTTCAAAAATATTAAAGATCATTTTGTACATCTAAAGCAAGTGTTTGACAAATGCAAAGAATTTGGCATATCCTTAAATCCTAGAAAATGTGTGTTTGGGGCCACACAAGGTAAACTACTCAGGAAATTTATTTCAAAGGATGGTATTAGTATTGATCCATAAATAATAGAGGCAATCACTAAAATTCCCTCTCCTAAAAATCTTAAGGCAATATTGTAAGGTGGATGGCTAAATTACTACAATATGATATCGAGTTCAAAGCAGTACAAATTTTTAGAGGATAGGGGCTAGCAAAGTATATGGCCAAAAAATAAGGGGAAGTCATGAATAACACTATCATAGTAGATGAACAACAAGAAGCTAAAGCAGTTAATAATTTTTATTTCTAGTGGTATGATGGCATTATATTTTACCTTCTAAATTTATCATTTCTATAAGACACCCAAAAATAAAAGGAGATCCATCAAGTAATTGGTCCAAAAATACTACATTCGGGAAGGTAGACTTTATTAGAGGCATCCAGATGGTGTGTTGCTTCTCCACTTGTTTGAGAAATAGGTCCCTCAAGTACTGAAATAGTATCATTCTAGATTTTCTGGGGGTCACTTTTCTCCAAAGGCTACTGCCCATAAAATCATGATGGTTGGTTATTATTGGCCTTCCTTGTTTAAAGATGTATATCATTTTGTTAGAAATTATCACAAATATCATATTTTTATAGGGAAAAATAATTTATCATTCATACCCTTGAGGTAAAAATTTGTGGAAGCTCCTTTTACTCAAAGGGGAATAGACCTCATAGGTGATATTAACCGCAATTCTTCTAGGGATCACAAATGGAACATTACAACAACATACTATTTTACCAGGTGGGTAGAAGTAACACCTCTTAATAAATCCACTAAAAAAGTGGTCATCAAGTTTTTAGAAGAGCACATGTTGAAAATATTTGGGGTTCATAGAAAAATAGTCATACACAGTGGTAATTATTTTACTTCTTTTGGGATGATTGAATTTTGTGCTAGGTATAACATAGAGCTTTCTCATTCTGCAAATTACTATCCTCAAGGGAATGGTTTAGTAGAATCCTCAAATAGGAATTTTATCACAAGAATAAAAAAAGCTATAGGTAAAAATAAAAGAAGTTGGGATAGTGAGTTGAAGTTTGCTTTATGGGCTAAGAGAATATCTATTAAAAGGAGCACAAGAAAATCTCCTTATGAACTAGTATATGGTGAGAATGTTATGTTACCCCCTCATATGGAGAGACATGCTTTATAATTGCTTATTAATTATCTTGAATATCCAAATGTCTTGTAGAGAAGACTTGATCATATTTTGAAGTTGCAAGAAGATAGAAAGGATTCATTAATGTAGATAACTGAGCAAGCTCACAAAACAACATAGTTGTTCAATAAGAAAGCCAAAGGTAAACCTTTTTAGGGAGGAGATATAGTGTTGTATTAGGATCCCAAAAATGAGAAGCATGGTGAAAAATGGAATTAGGAATAAAAATGGCTCGGCCCCTATAAAATCCTTCATAATGTAGGCCAAAAAACTTACAAATTGCAAACTCTAGATGGTATAAAATTTTCAATTCCTATCAATGGCCAGCATTTGAAATTGTATCATTCTACATAGAGGGCTTGAGAAGCCTCACAAAAAAATAAGACTATTTCAATGTTTCAGTCATGTAATTTTTAGGTGATTAAGGTGTTCTTTTAGGTTATTAGAAAAAATTTTGGGTCCTTGTGGTCTATTGAAGATTCTGGAGTTCTCAAGTGATTAATTATCAAATATTCTTTTCATCACCTATCCATGTCGAAGCTTGTGTTGGGTCCTCAAAATCCAACTTGAGTTTACCTCCAATTTTTATTTTTTTGGTGTCCTATGAGTCCTTGTTTTAGGTCTTTCCAAAATTTGCAATAATCCCTGGTCAATCTCTTTTTAATAAATTTTTAGGTCCTTTTCAACTATTGCAAATTTTCAATTTTTTCAAAGTCCTATGTCACCCTTCAAGAGTTTTTTTGAAAAATCTTATGTCCTTGATTTCAAGTCTTTTTTTGGTTTTCCTAAGGTATTATGTCATATTTTTTGGTCTAATTAAGGTTTAATTAATTATTTTTGACCTCCAAGGGTCTTGTATTTAATTAAATATTTCTTTTTTTCTGGTTTAATTCAAATATATAATTAAGTTTATTATTTAATTAAATTATAATAGTGATGAATTTCCTTTGAAAACATGATTGTTCTCTCTGGTTTCATGTCCTCTGAAATTCAAAATTTTGAAGGCGAGAAAGACCAAATTCAAAATTCTGGAAGGAAGGAAGCTAATGTTGTTGGTGCCTCTCCTATTTTTATTCTTAATCCTTCTTCCTCTGAGCCTTTGGTTGACTTTTCTCAAGCTTCGAAGAAACCTGCTCAAGTTTCTTTCTCGAGCCTTTTTCCAGAAACCTCTGCTCCCAGAGGCAGTTTTGGTGTCTCCTCGGGGAGAAAGGATTCTATAAATTTGTTACCTTCCTCCACTGGTAGGCCTCCTTTTGCCTCTAAGTGTGTTCCCTCCCATTGGGCTGATGATGTTCCCCCTAGATGGGTTGAAGGGGTCTCTAAACCTTATTTTTCCAATATCTTGGGTCACCCTTCTCCCTCCTTGGATGCTTCCAATCCTCCTTTTGAGGTTTCGGGTAACAAGGTCATTATTCCTGCCAGTGTTGCTGAACAATTCATTATCGAGGAATCTGTTTCTCTCATTGGAAAATTTGTGGGTGGCAACCCTAGCCTCGATGTCATTAGGCGCTGGGCTGCCCCAATATGGGAGGTTAAAGGTTCCCTCCATATTGTTGGCCTTTCCAAGGGGTTTTTTGGTATCAGGCTTAATACCAAAGAAGACACTGACTTTATCCTTTCTGGAGGGCCTTGGTTCATTGGAACTAAAAGTATTTTCTTGAGAAAATGGTCACCTAATTTTGACCCTGAAACCCAAAGTATAAACCTTGCTCCTATTTGGGTCAGGCTTCCTAATCTCCCTTGGCACCTTTGGCGGGAATTTGTATTTAAATCTATTGCTTCCATGATTGGTGACCTCCTTCTCATTAACAAGGTCACTCTTTCAAGATCAAGAATGCATGTTTCTCGCTTGTGTATCAATGCTAACCTTGCTTCTACCTTACCTCCCTTTGTGGAGCTGGAGTGTGGGTCTTGCCTCTTCAAGCAGGTCATTGAATATGAAAATAAGCCTTCTTTTTGTATTCATTGTCAGACTCAAGGCCATTTGCGTGCTCAGTGCTCTTTGTTCCTTAAATAGGCATCCCCTATTTTTGATACGCCTGCTTCCATTCGAGACAAAGGAAATAAAGTCTTGACTCTACTCAAAAAATTTAATAGGTGATTCCTTCCTTCCAAAGGATCTGTCTACATACCGATCAAAGATCAACGAAAAAAATATATTGTGGGAAACATCTCCTCCATCAATATTCCAAGTGATAAAGGGGACCAAACTTCTCTTCCAACTGCAAATGCCAATGAGGTTATTCTTTTTGCTCTGCATAATCAATTCTAAATTCTTGGTGATTAAAATCCTGAGGATGACCATGTGACAGATAATGTTGATAATCTTAATCCTCAATCCAAATCTACTCCTAATAGTCCATCCCTTTCTTTGGAAGGCCATTTTGACCATGAACCTTCTCATGCTAAGAGCTCCTCCCAGGATGCTTTCAATCTAGACCAGCCCCTGGTTGATGATATTTCTATTCCTACCTCCTTCTTGGAACCTTCTAGCCCTGTTGTCCAAAATTTTAGTCCTAAAATCACAAGGAGTCATAAGAAATATCCTATTGACTGTGGCATGGAAAAAAAATAGGAAGACCCTCTAATTCTGACCATTGGAAACAAGGAACCAATGAAGATATTTCTAATGGTTTCCAAAACACTCTTTTTTCTATAGACATCATTTCTAAGGAAGATCCAAAGTGTACCAAACCTCCCCAACCATCTGGAAATGGAGGCAAGAAAGTTACAAAATCTTCTAAATGAAGATCCTCTAATGGAATGTGAGAGGCCTTAATTATCTATCCAAAAAAAGAATAGCTAAATTATTAAGGAAATAAAAAAGACCCACCAATTTTGTTATCCAAGAAACCAAAATCAATGATTATTTTGATAAACAGATAAGTAATCACATTTGGAAACATTGTGAATATCTTTCTTGCAAAGCTAATGGGGCTTCTGGTGGCCTCCTATGTATTTGGAATCCTAATCTAGTAGAAGGAAATATTATCCATTCCTGTGATGAGATGATGAGCATTATTTTGTTTGACAAAGATAACAATTCTCCTTGGGTCCTTACCAACATTTATGCTCCAAACTCCATCACTGGTAGGACCCGTTTATGGAACAACCTTACTAATGTTCGAAGAGCATTTGCAAACCTTCCTTGGATTATAATTGGTGATTTCAATACTCCCTTATTTCCTTTTGATAAGAAAGGGGGAGTTGGTTCTTATTACAAAAGTATGGAGGACTTCTAGGAATTCATAAGTGAACAAAACCTCATGGATGTCAATCTCAAAGGAAATCAGTTTACCTGGTCAAACAAAATATGTGGTGCCCAATTAATTTTTTTTTATTATTTGTGGAAAACATCACAAAAGGGATGTCACTTTCGGGTAAGACCCAAGGAGGCAGGGGTATTGGTGCCCAATTAATTCAGGTTAAACTTGATAGAGTTATTTTTTCTCAAGAAGCTACCAACTTGTGGGGGAATGCAAATCTTCAATCCCTACTCAAAACTGGTTATGATCACAATCCTATTCTTCTTTATACAAATAATCCAAATCTATTCAAAACCCCCTTCAGGTTTGAATCTATGTGGATGCTTCATCCTGATTTTAGAGAAAGGATCAAATAGTGGTGGCAATCTAACTTCCAATGTTCTCCTTCCTTTGTGTTGGCACAAAAACTTAAAACAATCAAGGAGAATTTAAAAATCTGGAATAGAGATGTCTTCAGCAACATCTTCCAAAACAAACAACACATCATTAACAGGCTTGAGACAATAGAAAAAGAAAGGCAATAAAAAGATGAATATTATGGAGAAATCAGAGAAAATGAAAGGAACTTATTAGCTCAATATCATAATATCCTTCAGTGCGACAAGATATTTTGGAGACAAAAATATCATGATATTTGGTTAAAAAAAGGAGACTCCAGTTTAAAAAAAATTCATGTCTCAACGTTGAGACATCACAGTCACAACAGGATTAAAGAAATTCATAGGCAAGATGGCATAATTGAGAATGATATTAAAGAAATCAGGTCAGAAGGCCATATCTACTTTTCAAAACTTCTACAAGAGGAACAATGACCCAATGCTAGAGCTGCTAAATATTTATTTCTTCAATTCATTCCCAAAATAATTACCGATGACATCAACAACAAATTAAATATAGTACTCTCTGACAAATAAATAAAGGATGCCCTTTTTCAATGAAACCTGACAAAGCTCCTGGACCTTATGGGTTTCCTCCCAAATTCTTTCAAGTCTTTTGGAATATTGTTAATAATGATGTGTGTAAAACCATTAGAGAGATCCAATGCTCTAAGATTATTCCCAGAGGCTTCAATTCCATGTTCATTTCTCTCATACCAAAAATCCCCAATGCTACTAGCTTTAATGACTTCTGACCTATAAGCCTTTGTAATATCATTTACAATATTTTAACCAAGGCGATTGCCATTCGTATGAGAGAAGTCATGTCTATCTATATAAGTCAATACCAAGGTAGATCTATTAAAGGCAGATCCATCTTATATGGTATTATTTCTGTTCATGAAGCCATTCATTCATGTTCCCTCAATAAAAAGGCAACCTTTCTTCTTAAGCTTGATATGAACAAAGCCTATGATAGACTGATTTGGGATTTTCTTATTGCCATCCTTCACAAGTTTGGGTTTAACTCTAATTGGATTTCCCTAGTCAAAGCATGCATCTCCTTCACTTGTTTCTCTTTTCTTATCAATGGTTCTCCCGTTTGTTACTTTCAAAGCAGTAGAGGTCTAAGACAAGGAGATCCTTTATCCCCCTCCTTTTCATCATTGTGGATGAGGCTCTTGGTAGGTCTATTTTGGTAGCTAAAGATGCAGGACTAATTTTTGGCATTCAAGTTACTTCCCAATGTAGTCCTATCACCCATAAACAATTTGTTTATGATACTCTCTTGTCCACCTTTGCCTCTGTCAATGAAGCTACTATCATCAAACGTATTCTTATCCTTTATGAAGAAGCTATTGGCCAAAGAATCAATTTCCAAAAGAGAAATTTATTTTTCCTTAATACTCCCTTGAGAAGGTAGCAGTTGATTGCCAACATTCTTCATTGCTCTATCAACAGTCTTCCTTCTTCATACCTTGGAATACCTCTTTTCATTGGGAATATTAAAGAAAACTTGTGGGACAATGTCATTGAAAGACTTCAAAAAAAATTGACCACCTAGAGAGGAAACCTCTTGTCCCAAGTTGGTAAAATTACTTTGACCATGGCTTATCTTCAAAGTATTTATGTTTATTTCTTATCTTTATTCAAAGCTCCACTTTGTCTATAATAAAATGGAAAGAATTCAAAAAAACTTCCTCTGGTCAGGTATCGAGAACAAACACATATTTCATTTGGTGGCCTACGATAAAATATGCAAACCTAAATACCAAGGCGTTCTAGGTCTCATACGGATATCCCACATAAATATTGCCCTCCTTACTAAGCAGTTTTAGAGACTTATTTCAAATGAGAGGGTTGATTGGGTCAAAATTATAAAAAGGAAGTATCTTTAGAATGCTGAGTTCATGCATGGCCAGTTACCTTCCTACGGTTCTACCTTCTAGAAGTCCATTTGTAAATCTCGTCCATTGGTGCAAAAAGGAACTCATTGGCAACTTGGATATGGCAAGTCCATATTTTCTAGGAAGATAAGTAGGTTGCCAATGATCTTCTCAGCTATAATCCTATACTTCAAAGGATAATTAATGCTACCAAACAACTTTTTGGTCCTCCAGTGTCTAACTTTCTAGTTTCAATTAATGGATCTATGAAATGGAAAGAGGTTAATGTCCCAAATTTCAAAGAGGAATATTTGTACCTAAATAACCTTATTTCCTCTGTTAGAGTCCTCGACATTCTTTCTAAATATAAACCCATTTGGGAGCCCACAGACTCTAGGGATTTTTTTGTGAAGACTTCTTACCTGCTTTCCCTTGATTATATTGAGCATCCTCTACCTTTCAAGCTTTTTTGTACTAAGTATTTTATTCTTAAAATTGCTTCCTTTTATTGGCTATGTATTCAAGATCACATTCTTACTGTCGAGAACCTTATGAAAAGGGAACTCACTCTTCCTAATAGATGTTATATTTGTCTTTCCAATTGGGAGTCCATGTCCCACCTCTTCTTATTTTGTCCCTTTTAAAGGATGGTTATCAATAAACTTCTTCAAATATTGCAGTTGGTTTGGGCCAATCCTCCTTCCATTGTTGACCTTTTTTATCAGTGGCCTAATCCTTTTAAAAATTTTGTGCTCAAAGGATTGTGTAAATTTAGTCTTCAACATTATTTATGGTAAATTTGGCTTGAACGCAACCACAGAGTTTTCAACAAGAAAGTTGTCCAACCTGAGTACATTGCCAATAAAATTATTCTCTATGCCACAGAAAATGTTCTTGTCGCTCCTCTAAATTCGCATCCTTGTCCTCATTTTGAGAAAGACATCCTAAAGTCTTGCAATATAAGTCTTCATGATCTCAAATGTACTAATTTTTCTAATCCTAGAATTAGTTTCAAATGGATTCTCCCTCCTATTGGTTGGGTCAAACTTAATTTTGATGGAGCATCCAAAGGAAATCCTGGAACAAGGGGGATTGGTGGAATCCTCCACGATCATCTAGGAAATTCTATTTTTGCCTACTCGGAGCCTCTAGGTGTGACTACCAATCACTCCGTTGAGGCAAAGGCTATCTGGAGAGGCCTCAAAATTTTCAAATATATTCCAGGAAACATCATTATGGAAGGTGATTATCTAAATATCATTAACTATTTAAAGTATTCTAAGCCTTCCAACTGGAGGATTAGACCAACCATTGAGAATTGCAAGCTCATCCTTCAAAGGTAACATAATTGCATTATTCAACATACTTACAAGGAGGCTAATGCAATTGCTGATAAGCTGGCTAATATTTGGGTCAATGCCCAAGGACCTCTAACATGGATAGAAAGTCTACCCCTTGAGGTGGATGATCTTCTAAAATGGGACCAAATTCAAGGGAGGGACAAAACTCATGTTATCCATGATGAACATTAATTTACCTATCAATCCTAGTCATAAAATTTTTTTGTCCTTTGTAATCCCCAAGAGTTACATGCCAAACCTTTGGTTTCATATTCATTCAATCACCTTGACTTTCTTGGGATAATGGAGTCATGTTCCCATAGGTTCTATTTTCTATTTCCACATTGCCTCTTTCAATAATTTTAATCATTTTCGGGTGACCACTTATTCTTATTATCCCAAGGTATATTTTCATATGAGTTTGAATAATTTGAATCTCGTGTGCTTTGATACGTGTAATCCTATTTTTTTGAGAACCATCTTCAGCCTTCTCAATCTAAGGATCATCTTGACAATCAATTTGGTGATCATCCCAAGCCTTTCGAGGTCTCGTGCTTGGATATCTTGTTGGCTAATCCTTTTATGCACCCCGAATTTCCAAGCTACCATTTTAGAGTGTCACCAAGTGATTGACTAGGTTTTTAACCTAATATTGCTTTGCAAATCAAACCTTTGCCCTATCCAATCCCTACTTTGATGAGGGTCATTGATCATTCATCATTTAGTAATTATATGTCAGTCCAGGGCGGTGTCCAAAGGTTGTATACGATAGGAGGTGTCACAGTTGCAGGTTCAGTTTATCCAAGAACAGGTTTTTATTGATGGATCAGTTAGTGTTTGGGGGGTTTGGTGTATCTTCCTAATTTCTAACAAAGGAAATTAAATTGCAGAAGCTGAAACTAAATTTAAACTACAGGAAAATGAAACTGCAAAATCTGAAATTGACAAGAAATAAAATGCTGCTAAATTGATCACAAAGAAAATTGCAGAAAAGTAAACTACAGAATGGAAATTCACACACACACTTGCAGAAATTAAACCAATGATAAAACTCACAATGATCTGAACATAAGTTGAACCAAATTAATGTTTATTGCAGTAAAACTAAAAATAACATAATTCTAGAAATTGCAAAAAATGTTGGAAATGGTGCCATTACAGGTCAAATGCTAAATATTGTTCTAACACATGATTGAACCTATTCTAGATGCTATGGTGCAATTCTAAAATGAAACTAATGCTACAAATAATTGTTGACAGAGTTTTGCTGATCTGCTATAGCAAGAAATCAGCAAGAATTTCCTGTCATTGAGCTGCCCTTCCTCTGATCCTGTAAGTGGGCCCTTGCTTCCAAAACCAGAAGAGGGTGAAAAATTATACCAAGTAAATTAAATGTGCACTATAAACCATCAAATGCTAATAAAATCTGAAAAATGCACCTTTTATTCCATCTGCAACTGCATTACAGTAATGCAAGAAAAATTTGCAATTACTGTAATGCTACAAAGTCTTTTCCTTCTGCTCACTTCTGCTAATGACTATCTCTAATTATATATTTATTATCTATTATGCTCAACCGTGCTGGGAGATTTATTTATAAGACAAAGTTGATACATCTGTTTGCTAAGTTTTAGGGATTTCCAACTGTTTACAAAATAGTTTCCTAGAATGCAGGGTTATAATTTGTCAACCTTTATCCCTTTATCCCAGTTGGTCCGCCTATGGTGAAGGAACGGAGTCCAAATAGGGTGGACTAACTGCTTGGTCAATTTCCAATCATGATTTCCACGTTTTTGGTGCATTTTGACCATTTTTTGTTGTTCTTGCGCTATTCCCTATTCCTGCGTCGCTTATTCCTGCACTGCTCCAGAATAACAGGCAGGTGACCATTCGTTGCTTATCTATGCTCCAAACGCATAGGGAGGAAGTTGTTGACTATTTGGATTGTTTTCCCTTATCTTGTACACCCTTCTGCATTGGTGGCACGTGTTGGAGTGACTGATTCCAAGCCTTGTTGTATATGTACAGCTGGCTGGAACTATCACAGTTACAGCCTATTTTCCTCTACAGTCAACTACAGTGGACAAGTTCTTGGCACCTTTTTCCATTTGAATTAGTTTAATCAGAGGAACACAATATTACTAAGCACCAGATATTCAACAAGGTCTATATTATAATTCTGAATTGCTATAATACTACTGATTAATTAACTGAAAATAGGTGAAATTGCAGTAAAAATAGTAAAATAGAGTATATGCACTTTGTCATTTTAGAATATGCAAACACCATTATATAATGCATTTTTCCCATAATTAACATAAAAACATAGTAAAAAGGGTGAGTCAAACAGTTATAATGTATCAAAAAGTGTTCATGGATGAGGCAATTCCTGGCCTCATCATTTCCCCCCAACTTATGGTAATGCATGCCCTCATGCATTCTGTATAGCTACAGTGGCACACAGATCCAGGTCTAGATATCTCTCATGAAATTTTAACAATGCACCACCAATTTTATAGAATCCGTTGATTGCTTTTATGGACTGAAACCACTGTTGGAAGTGCATATCAGGTTGTGGGTCATTATCAAAGAAGTAGGGGACAAGAGTGATAATTATGGGCATCCTATATCTCAGACCTATCCAAAGCTCCTTGATTTCTAAGATAATTTGGACAATGCCTTCTGCCCTTCTCCTTGACCACAACAAATTAGTGGGAGAAATTGGCTCCCATTTTTGTAGAGAGATAGATAACTCACCCCATCTATTTTTATAGGCTGCCAAAGCATTATCAAAGAAGTCTGCACAAAAACTCTTAAACTGAGTTATACATCTGTGAAGGTTCCCTAGATAGAGTTGTTTCATTCTGATATCCCGCATGAAGGTATAATGAGCATTTGTACAATCCCTGTGATTCAGGGGAGCAGGCCTGATAAGTAAAACAACTTGTGATTCCAATTCTTTAGTTAATTTCTTTTCTGTGTCCCAATAGATATGATTTTGTAGAGTGGACATGAAGGCTCTCAGCTGTAAGTCACCTGTATAAATATGAGGCAAAAACATACTTTCTGTTGGCAAAAATAAATTATGCAAAAATAACTCACATAACAGGTTTTGTTGCTCTGTTGGACTCTGCACAAATGCCTCCACAAACTCCCCAAGAGTTTTCAACTGATGAGGCAGCTCAGAAGCAAGTCTCATGATTTTCCAGTGAAGGTATTTCTCCTTGAGTAGGAGGCTATAAAACCTAGGTGGTCTTCTGCACTGTATTGCATATTCTACAATCTTGCATACATCCTGCAACTGTGCTTTTAACCTATTAATTTATGTTTCCTTCTCTGCTACTTTGGCTATTACAGAGTTCAAAGTGGCAACCTTTCCCTCTAACTGATGACACTGAGTCATCCAATATGCTAGGTCTTCATTGTACCTAGTTAAAGACACTGTGTCTGGGGGCCTTACAATGGGTTGCATTTGTGCCACTATATTTACTTGTACACCAACTTCCACAGTTGGTGTTACAACTAGCAAATCTGTTTGTGTTCCTTGTTCTATTGTAACTGTAATAATTGGATTAGTAGAAACAAGAGGAGAGAGTGTGGATACCTGGTGTTGAGCTGCAACCTCTTGTTCCTCCATAGAAAGTGTTTGTGTTTCCTGCTGAAGGGCAGTGTCATTTTTCATCAAAATTCCTGATGGACTCTCATGTTGAATCATACTATCAGATATTTCTATTCCTGCTTCCTCTCCAATAGGTGATCTTTGTGCAGGTGCTATGTTAGCCTCTGATTGTTCAGCTAAATCCAAGAGGATCTGTGCCCATTCATCAAGTGATGCCTCTGCTAACTCTGTAGATTGATGTTCCAGTTGAAACAATTTGTTCTGTAGATCTTGAATTTGTTGCTGAAGTAGAGAAATTTGTTGATCCTTATGTTTTATGGTTTCTTCAGCCTGTTCAATCCAATGGGTCTGAGTTTTAATAACACTCTTTGCAGCATGCAATTGAGTGTGGATATCAATTTCTTCTTCAGACTCAGACTCAGAATATTTCTCAGACTCAGCATGCACTAGAGTGTGCACATCAACCTCAGCTGGTTCAGAATCAGAATTCAACTGCTCCTCAGGATCAGAGTCAGTATAATCAACTAGTGGATGTATAGGGCTCATTGGAGTTTCTTCCATAGTTGTATCCAGTTCCATTGTCTGTATCCCTATGTCTGTCATTTCTATTTCAATGTCTTTTTCCTGTGCATCTTCTGTTCTAACTTCTCCTTCACTTGATAGACAGATTGGGTCCATGATATTTATTGGTGTTTCTGGCAGGGTTTTAATTTTCTGAAGTCTAGCAGACCTTCTTAACCCTGTAGAACCTGGATATTTCTTAGCAGGTGTAGTTTCTGGATGTTCTGGAGCAACTGCAGATGTTGCTATTGATTCAGGAGCAGATACAGGTTCTTCTGTTGATTCTGGAGCAGATGCATGTTCACTTGAACTCCCAATTTCTCTGTTGGGTTGTACAGTTTCTGCAAATGTTACCCTTTTTCTTTTTAACTGGGAACCAGATGTGGATGCTTACTGTTTTCTAGTTTGTGAAGATGGGGGACCGTCTGGAGAAGGAGAAATTTTGATCTCAGAGGGCTCTGGATTAGGGTTTTCTTTAGATTCTTCCTCTGTTTCCTCTTCTTCTGGTGCAGAGTTAGAATCATTTGTCTCTGCCCAAGGAGAGAAGAAGCGGTCAAAATTCCTAGGGTTTCCCCTAAAGTGATACTTGCAAATGAGTTTGATGAGCCCATGGTGTTTAGGGCTTCCCTTCCATGCTTGGTATTTTAGGGCCATAGCCTTTAGCTCCTGATAAAGATATAAGGGAATATTGACCCTATATTCTGGTTTTACTGATCCATGGCATAGATGGTTGAGAATACGAAGGTGTGGGCCAGATACAATAGGAAATTGGCCATCACAAGTGATGTATCTCATAACCCACATTGCCACTTCATCCCAAGGGGACGATAAACTAGGTCTTTTTACCCCCTTACAAACATTCCTATGCATCAAGAATTCAATTTTTCCATCCCCTTCTTCCTTAAACTGATTAACTAGGTCAACTAAAATATTTCTCCTAGTTTTCACAATCTGCAAACCCTGAAGGGGTAATTCAGTGATTTGGCTGAGTATTTCGGGAGTTACCTGGATGGTCATCCCGCTAATGTGCACTCGGTTGTTGTGGAAGGTGTGTGCGAACTCTGCCGCCAAGCCCTCGGAATAGCCATCAAATTTTCGTAGGAATGACAGAAATCCTCCATCAGTAAATATTTGCAGAGATGCAGGATCGCTCTCCAGGTAGCTGATATTTTTAGGTTCGGCTCTGATTTTCTTTCCCCCCATGGTGTAGTTTTTTGCCTTCTATTCTGTAGTGTCTGTAAATTGGTGGACAGTACGAGCTTGCGTCTGATTTTAGGGTTTTAATCGTCTTAGCAGGAATAATTATAGCAGCGTAGGAACTGCTTCGAAACTTGCAGAGTAATCAGGGCAGGTGACGTGGCAGCGTACGTGAAGTTGTCAACCCTTAATTTTGCTCGTTCTTGTTATGGATGCCAGCTATCACATGCTACCTTGAGACCTGTTCTTTTTCAAAACCAATTAAATCACTGCAGGCCACGTGTCATAGACTTTATTGCACAAAACTTCATTCCTGCGCTTAATAAGTTATTCTAGCATTTATACATAGCTCGTTCCTGTGCCTTAAGCATAAACAACTTATTCCTACGCTTGATGAATCATTCCTGTGCTCTGGAATATAAATAGTTTATTCTTGTGCTTCCCTTTTTGATTCCAGCGCACTTTTGTTTTTTCATTCTAGGGTAGAACTAGGCAGAGGCATTTTTGAAATTCTGACAAGAACTTTCCATTTTTTATTCCCCTTTTTATATGCTTTTATACTAATCAAGGATATATACACTATATACTAATGATTTACATTATTCAAAAAATGAAAAAGACACATACCTGTTATAACCATTTTATCTACATTTCGGGGTGCTCCTGCTGAGATTTCTAGCTAATCAATCTTTGAACTAAGGTAGGTGCAATCTAAAAATAGATGAGACAACGGTCATGAGACAAGACCGAACAATGATAGTGAAACCAACTAGGTAAACATGCCGGAACACCGATTTTCATGTAAACCCAACTCAGGAGCGCCTCAAAGAGGTTTTCACTTCCTGAATTTTTATTTTATTTTTTTTTTTTTATACATTGTGTCAATCTGCTGAATTCGGTATGGAAGAAGTGTTTTCTTCCCAAATGTGTACATCCAAATTTTCCACTTGCTTGAGAAATTCTTCCCTGTTGTATGGTTTGTGGTACATACGAAGACGATGTCCATTCACCAACAACTTGCGTTGTGAGTCATCAATAGGGGTAAGGTGAACAACTCCATTGTCAAACACTTCCTCAATTTGGTATGGTCCAAGCCATCTAGTCTGCAACTTTCCAAGGAAATCCTTGTATTGTGAATCAAACAACAAGGCCCAGTCACCTTGCTAAAATTTTTGTTGCTTTATGTGACTATCATGCCACATCTTTCGTTGTGCTTGGATTATCTCTGTCTGATGTAGTGCATCCATGCGTAGTTCATCCAATGCATCAAGTTGTAGAATGTGATCTTCTTGTGCCTGTGATAGATCAATACCTACTTCCAAAGTAGTTCAAAGAGTTAGTAATTCAAACTCAATAGGAAAAAGAGGGTTTTTTCCATAAACTAATTCATATGGCATAAATCTAGTGGTAGTTTTCCAAGTGGTATTATAAGCCCAAATAGCTTCTGGTAACTTGTCCAGCCAATTTCTTCTATGGACTGCTATGGTTTTGGTTAAAATTCATTCTAATTCCCTATTGGTCACTTCAACTTGGCCATTGGCTTGTGGATGATAAGGTGAGGACTTTCTGTGTTTGACTTGATAGAGTTGAGTGAAGGCTTCAATAACTTTTGAAGTAAACTGGGGTCCTTGATCTGTAGTGATGGATTGTGGGGCTCCAAAATGTAGAAAAATCTGTGAATACAGAAAATCAGCAACTTTTTCTTCTCTAGCATGCTTAAAGGCACGAGCTTCTACCCATTTGGTAACATAATCAGTACATACCAAGATATGCACTTTGCCTTGGGAAGGAGGATTAATGGGTCCTACGAAATCTAAACCCCATATTTCAAATGGTTCTTTTCCTATTTGAGGTTGTAATGGCATTTCATTAGTAAAGGTAGGTTTTCCCATTCGTTGGTAGGCATCACAATGTCTAATGTACCTTTTTACATCTTTGTGCAAAGATGGCCAATAGTATCCGGTTCCCAAAATTTTGTGAATAGTGCTTTTGATTGAATAATGCCCTCCTGATGGTTCATCATGGCATGCCCGTAGGATATCATATACTTCATCCTGGTGGATACACCTGCGTAAAACATGATCAGGACTGCATTTAAATAGTAATCCTTCTATCCATTTAAAAGAAGAGCTTTGCTTGATTAACTATTTCTTTTGTTTAGGGGTAAAGTGAAGAGGAATCTTCCCTGTAGCTAAGTAATTAGCTATGTCTGCAAACCATGGAGATTGTACAGAGACAACAAACAACTTTTCATCTGGAAAGGTATCTTCCACCACTTCTCCTGTATCTGCATTTGGTATTCTTGACAAGAAATCTGTGACTACATTAGATTTCCCAGGTTTGTTCACTATGGTAACATCAAATTCCCTGCAACAGAATCAACCAACGAATAATTCTTGCACTAACCAATGGTTTATTCATCAAATATTTGATTGCAGCATGATCCGTATGGATAAATACTTGGTACCCTGTGATATAGTGTCAGAATTTGTTAATAGCATAGATTACAGCCAAGAATTCTTTTTCAGTGGTAGTGTAGTTTTTCTCAGCTCCTGTCAAGTTTTTATTGATATAATAAATAGCATAATGTTCCCCATTTTCAATCTGTCCTAACACAGCTCCAATAGCAGTATTGGAAGCATCAATTTGAATATGAAAAGGTAACTCCCAATTAGGACCTCTTAGTACAGGTGGAGTGGTTAACTTCTCCTTTAAGTCTTCAAAGGAATTTTGACATTCAGAAGACCAAACAAATTCAGAATCTTTCATGAGTAAGGCAAACATGGGATTTGCTATGGTACTGAAGTTAGCAATGAATCTACGATAAAAACCAATGTGTCCTAAGAAACTGCGTACATCAGTCTGAGTCTGTGGAGGAGGGAGGTTTTTGATGACTTCAACCTTCTTAGGATCAACCTTGATTCCATAAGAAGAGATATGATGTCCAAGAACAATTCCTTCCTCCATCATTAAGAAGCATTTCTCAGGATTAAGAGAGAGGTGGTATGTTTCACAATGAATCAACACTTTTTCAAGCTGTTCTAATGCATATTCAAAACTATCTCCAAATACTGTGAAGTCATCCATATAAATTTCAACACTTTCATTTGTTAAATCAGAAAAAATTGCTAAAACAGCTCTCTGAAATGTTGTTGGAGCATTACATAACCCAAAGGGTAAAACCCTGTAAGCAAAGGTTCCCCAAGGACATGTAAAGGTAGTCTTTTCTTGATCTTCTGGCGCAACTTGTATCTTGATATACTCGCTGAAACCATCAAGAAAATAGAAAAATTTCTTTCCAAGCAAGGGTATCCAATACTTGGTCTATGAATGGTAATGGGAAATGATCCTTATGTGTGACCTTATTTAACTCCCTATAGTCCACACATACTCTCATTTTACCATTTTTCTTTGGAACAATGACTAGTGGTGAAACCCACTTACTATCTAAAATTGGATAAATGAATCCAACATCTAAGAGTTTTTCAATTTCCTCTTTCACAATCTCCTTTAAAGCAGGATTCAAGCATCTCTGAGGTTGCCTTACTGGTTTTACATCTTCTATGTATATCCTATGTGTACATACCTCAGGATGAATGCCTGTCATATCCTTATAGTTCCATGCAAAAGCTTGAACATGTTTTTGTAAGACTGCAAACAATTTGGTTTCTTGGTCCTCAGTTAGCTAGCTATTAATGTTCAAAAATTTACCCGGTTGTATTTCAATTTGTTTGATCCCTGGATGGATAGAACTAGCTGCTTCATAGTTACTGATTAATGCATTTAATGGACAATGATGTGGCTGCAGAGTATGAAATACTCTAGAATCTATCTCAGAGATGATACCTGATGGAATCAGAGGACATTTGAAGGTGTTAAGGAGATGATGATGCCATCCATGTGGTAGTATGAATGATCTTTCCTGACTAGGCATGGATGACAGAGGTTCTAAAATTTGTTCCTCCTCTTTCCACAACAACCGATGAACAAGAATTTGATCATCAGTTAGTCCTTCTGATTGTAATGTTTCAATTAGGATAGTTTCATTCTCAAATATTTCTCTTTTTGGTGTAGTGATTTCCTCAATATGTTCCTTCACTACAACTGTAGCCAAAGTGGCAATGGTTTCTTGTTCTTCATCAGATTCAGGATACCAAATTTGTCCAAAAAATTTAGTTGAAGGTTGAGCTGGTGGATACAAAGAAATTTTCTTCGGGTCAACACCATTAGAAATGGTCATTTCCCACGACTCGTAGTCTATAAAAGCAGCTACGATAGCCAGCCAAGGTCGTCCTAGAATGATAGGGTATCCATTGACTGAATTTCTAGGCTGCAACACTAAGAAGTCTATAGGATATTCCCAAGAAGAGACTTCAATGGCTATATCTTCTAGGATACCTTCTGGTTTAGCAACTGACCTATCTGCCATTTCCAAAACTGTGGTGGTAGGACTGAGATTTTTGAGCTACAATTTTTGCATTGTGTCCTTAGTCATGACATTAATTGCAGCTCCAAGATCAATTAGCACATTAGGAATTTGCATTAATCCAATAGTAATTGTAACTATTGGACTACCTGGGTCACTATATTTGGGAGGAACTAGTTTCTCGAACAATAAATCAGCTAATTTTCCTTCTACCTGAACAGTTTTAGGAAAGGCCTTCTTTTTACCAGGTTTCTTGATACATAACTCCTGAATAGTCTTTTTGATTAAAGGCACATCCCTTATTGCTTGCAACAAAGGGAGAGAAATTGACATCTTTTTAAGTTCTATCACTAATTCTGATTTAGGGGTAGTATCAATATGATCAAACCTTTCAGGGTATGGTAATGCTACTGGAGAAGATTCCTGCATTTTTTTTGTTATTTCTTCTTTTTGTTTTTGTTGCACTGTCTCCTGATTTGGAGGTTCTTGTTTCTCACTAATTTCTTCAATGGTGGGTGGAACAGGTTCAGGTAAAACCTTCCCTGAATGCATTTGGATGTTACTACAGTCAAGTACATGAACTGCAGTAGAGTCTTCAGACTCAGCCTCATAAACATGGGCTATTTGTCTGGTATTATTTGGGTTAGTCATAGGCTAAGCTGGGAGTGGAGGTTGTTTCACTGGTTGTGTTTGTTGATGTTGTGTTCTTCCCTAAAAATTTGGATTAGGAGAGGGCAACAATTTTTGAGCTTGCCCTTGATACCTTTGTTGTCCTTGATATGGTGGATATTGTTGTCCCCATATTTGTCCTTGTTGTGTCCATTGTGGATGAATTGTATGCCAAGGTGGGTTCATCCACCCAGAATGTGACCAATCTGGAGGAGCTGTCCAAGGTTGGTTCCAAGGTTGTGCAGGGACTTCTGCATGTCCCCATGGCATGTTCATATTCCAAGGAGATTGTCCCCAATTTGGAAACCGAGGAGCATTGGGATATTGTGTATAGCCACCACCGGATCTCTGCCCAATAGCATTAAGTTCTTCTATTTGGGTGCCTAAAACAGATTTTAGATGAGGCAACAAAGGACATTTATCTGTTGAGTGTTCCTTGGAACAAATTCCACAAATAGAAGTTTTGTTTAAAGGGCAATCCTGCAAGGCATGCTTATTCCTGCATCTCGGGCAATAAATTGCCAAAGGTGGTGTAGAATTGGGTTTTGTGTTTCTCTCACCTAATGCAGAATTAAGTTGAACAAGGATATCAGTTTTTAAATTAGCCATTTCCTCCATCAACTCCTTTATGTCATTATTGCCAGAATTTCATTTCTTTCTTCGTTGGTGAGTGCGGGAATAATTTCTACATAACTCCACAATATCTTCAAGTTCAAGTTGATCTATGTCTCCTTTTCCCATTAAATCTAACACTTCCCTAGATTCATCCTGCAATCCTCTTAAGAAGATAGGCTTTAAGAAATCAGGTTCTACAGGACCACATCTCTTTTGGACAAAGGCAAAGCGATCAAGATAATCCTCTAAACTCTCATCTTCTTCTTGCTTGATCCGAAACAACTCATCTTTCCTGTTTTGTACTCTACAATAATCTTGATATTTATGTAAGAATGCAGTCTCCATGTCATCCCAAGTATGGATTGAATTAGGTTCAAGATTACTCATAAACCATCGGAGAGCAGCATCCTTAAGCATGGAAGGAAACAATTTCAATTTTTGATTATCATTTATGTAGTCATAAGTCTGACATAACACTTTGAATTCAAACAAAAATTGATCAGGATCTTCTGAAACAGTTCCCCTAAAAATTGGTAATATGGATGGAGAAATAGTTTTCATGGGAGCATCTAGAGCTGGATCCAACCGTATGGGGTATTCAAAAGTCCTAGGAGGATCATCAGCATACCCACCTGGTGGTGGTGGTGCTGCTGCCATAGTTGTTTTCTTTCTTGAGTTTGATGTGGATGGTTCAGGCTTAAGGGAATGTTTAGCAGAAAGTGCTGCAAAAAGCTCTTGTTCTAATCTTTCCAAAGCTTCAGTTGGTGAAGAAGGTATTTCTTGCTCTGGCAATTCTTCATCTGATCATGAAGAACGCCTTGGTGGTTCAGAACTAGTTCTGATAAACCTCCCTCTTTCGTCTCTTGGCCTATGCATTCATGCCTATTCACTAAATAAACTGAAATGCAGTATTTCAAAAATTGTAACACAATTCTTGACCTGTTTCACTTTTCCTAACAACACCGTTTGTTCCTCGACAACGGCGCCAAAAATGATGAGGGTCGTTGATCATTCATCATTTAGTAATTATATGTCAGTCCAGGGCGGTGTCCAAAGGTTGTATATGATAGGAGGTGTCACAGTTGCAGGTTCAGTTTATCCAAGAACAGGTTTTTATTGATGGATCAGTTAGTGGTTGGGGGATTTGGTGTATCTTCCTAATTTCTAACAAAGGAAATTAAATTGCAGAAGCTGAAACTGAATTTAAACTACAGGAAAATGAAACTGCAAAATCTGAAATTGACAAGAAATAAAATGCTGCTAAATTGATCACAAAGCAAATTGCAGAAAAGTAAACTGCAGAATGGAAATTCACACACACACTTGCAGAAATTAAACCAATGATAAAACTCACAATGATCTGAACATAAGTTGAACCAAATTAATGTTTATTGCAGTAAAACTGAAAATAACATAATTCTGGAAATTGCAAAAAATGCTGGAAATGGTGCCATTATAGGTCAAATGCTAAATATTGTTCTAACACATGATTGAACCTATTCTAGATGCTATGGTGCAATTCTAAAATGAAACTAATGCTGCAAATAATTGTTGACAGAGTTCTGCTGATCTGCTACAGCAAGAAATCAACAAGAATTTCTTGTCACTGAGCTGCCCTTCCTCTGATCCTGTAAGTGGGCCCTTGCTTCCAGAACCAGAAGAGGGTGAAAAATTATACCAAGTAAATTAAATGTGCACTATAAACCATCAAATGCTAATAAAATCTAAAAAATGCACCTTTTATTCCATCTGCAACTGCATTACAGTAATGCAGGAAAAATCTGCAATTTACTGTAATGCTACAAAGTCTTTTCCTTCTGCTCACTTCTGCTAATGACTATCTCTAATTATATATTTATTATCTATTATGCTCAACCATGTTGGGAGATTTATTTATAAGACAAAGTTGATACATCTATTTGCTGAGTTTTAGGGATTTCCAACTATTTACAAAATAGTTTCCTAGAATGCAGGGTTATAATTTGTCAACCTTTATCCCTTTATCCCAGTTGGTCCACCTATGGTGAAGGAACGGAGTCCAAATAGGGTGGACTAACTGCTTGGTCAATTTCCAATCATGATTTCCATGTTTTTGGTGCATTTTGACCATTTTTTATTGTTCCTGCGCTATTCCCTATTCCTGCGTCGCTTATTCCTGCACTGCTCTGGAATAACAGGCAGGTGACCATTCATTGCTTATCTGTGCTCCAAACGCATAGGGAGGAAGTTGTTGACTATTTGGATTGTTTTCCCTTATCTTGTACACCCTTCTGCATTGGTGGCACGTGTTGGAGTGACTGATTCCAAGCCTTGTTGTATATGTACAACTGGCTGGAACTATCACAGTTACAACCTGTTTTCCTGCATAGTCAGCTACAGTGGACAAGTTCTTGGCGCCTTTTTCCATTTGAATTAGTTTAATCAGAGGAACACAATATTACTAAGCACCATATATTCAACAAGGTCTATATTATAATTCTGAATTGCTATAATACTACTGATTAATTAACTGAAAATAGGTGAAATTGCAATAAAAATAGTAAAACAGAGTATATGCACTTTGTCATTTTAGAATATGCAAACACCATTATATAATGCATTTTTCCCATAATTAACATAAAAACATAGTAAAAAGGGTGAGTCAAACAGTTATAATGTATCAAAAAGTGTTCATGGATGAGGCAATTCCTGGCCTCATCATACTTTTTGAAGACTTCATTTCATTTACACTGATGCCTTTATGGTCCCAAAGTAGATGTTCGTAAGGCAACGCCATTATTTTATTTGATCTTTTGCATGCCTTGTTCATTATTCTGGTGTTTGATCCTAGTATTTCTATTCCTTTTCTTGACCGACCTCTATATTTTTCCCTGTTTGCCACCATGAAAGAGCGCAAACTTGTTTACATTGAGCCTGTTGTATTCCAACTCCATCCTTTATTTCATGATTTGTGGATAGACAAAACCAACAATACTTTGATTGAATTTTTTAAGCTTTTCACTAGGGTTGAGGACAACATAACTAAGGCTTTTTTTGACTCTTGGGATAAGGGTTACATCACAATTCATGGTGTCCAATTTCACATCTCCATTGAGTTGCTAGCAGACCTGATAGGCCAATCCTTGGAGAGTAAAATTATTTGATGCAACAAACACAACTGGGAGGCTGAGATATATTTCTTTGAGAAGAACTCTAAGTTTTATAAAAATTATAGCAAAGGTTTATTTTGTGAACACCTTTCCCCTCCTTTGCAGCAAATTCTTGTTCTTGTAATGCAATATCTTTCTTGTGATAATCTAGATTCTCAATTATGTTGTGTTCACCTTGCCTATGTGAACAATTTCCGTGAAGCCAAATCCATTAACATCCCTACTGCTATTTTTTTGGTCCATCGACTACATCATTATGTCTACCCGTAATAATGAGGATGTCCTTCCCAGTCACCAGGGGCTTTTCAAAGTCCTTTACTGTTATCTCCTCCTTCATTTACCTAGTGGCAACAGCACTAAGTCTAATTCTTGAGAAGAGAACTCTTCCTCTACTCCTAGCCCCCAGCCTTCTAATCCAAAAAAAAGAAAAATTAAAAATTAAAAGCCTCACTCTGTTGCTAGGAAGAAAATCAAAGTTGAAACAACCCCTGTTAGAAGCTCTCAATGACTAAAGCTTAAGGAAGTAGCTGAAACCCCATCGTCCATCACTGGAAAACCTCCTAAAGCTCAGTCTACTTCACCTAATCTTGTTGACAATTTCCTCCATAAATTAGTTATCCATGCTACTACTGCATCAATCATCCATCTGGATACGACTTACATCACCATTGGTAAGGCCATTGCTAGCCTTAAGGAAAAGAGGTATAATATTATCATGTTCTTCTTCTACAAAAGTTTTAATGGTCCCTCCATGGTTTCTGCTACTAAACCCCCTTTTGATGTCAAAGGGGGTGCTAATGAAGATGTAGTTTAAATTTCTCAAGATGCCTACCTGGAAAATCTGAAGGAAACTTCCAAGGACAAAGAAACCCTAAAGGAGGAAGCGAAGGACAATGTTCTAGAAATTGATGTTCACAAACTTTTGTAACCCAACATCCTTCCTTGACGGTATTCATGGCTTGCTGCTGGTTTTGCTCTTGGATGCATTGCTCTTCCTTTTGTCTATTGGTGTGCAAGATGTTTTGTTCTAGCTCACCTTTGTGTTTATGTTTTTGGTGGTGTTCCTTTTTGTTCCTTTTTGCCAAAGGATTGTAATGTCTTTTAGCCTTTCTGGATTTTTTGTTCTTAGTCTTTCATTTTTACTGGGTTTGTTTTGTTTAAGGAGACTCGTTTATCTCTTTTATGTTCCTCTTGGTTCCTTGATGTAAAAGGCGACAAGGCGCATTTCAAATGCCTTTTTTGAAATAATACAAATTAATTTACCAAAAAAAATATTTAATTAAATTTTATTATATATTTAATTAAGTTTAATTAAATATTTAACCCCCCTTATCCTAAATTCCTAAGGTCTAACCTATCCCCCATCCCCCCTTTCACTCGTATTAAAACTTTCACGAAAAATAAATAAATAAATAAAAATAAAAAAGAGGGGGAACCACCTAATTCTCCCCCCACTATATTTTTCCTAGTCTAACCCATCCTCATAACCTTTCCCTAACACCTAACTTTCCCCCCCCTTTTCCCCTTTTCCCTAAATTAAGTTAAACCTCCCTTGCACATAAAGAAAACCTTCGAAAGGGCACATGGTAAAATAAAACATAAACGCATGAGATCCAATGGTGCATGGAGAGACGTGCAAATCTATGGTGTGCAAGGTAGTGTACAAGAACTAGTGCTTCTTTGCACGTATGATACATGGTGGTATTATATTGGTCTAAGCAAATCAATGATCTGCGTGAGAGCATGGAAATAAATAGCACATACTACAACACGTAAATCCAAGCACTCCAATAGGACAGTGATAGGTGGTAGGATGTGTGAATACATTGAGGTAAAAAAATTCAAACAAAACATGATCCAATGGTCTAAAGTGGAATGCATGATCTAATGATGTGGATGTGAATGCACAAATCCAAGAACTCCAATTGTAGGATACCATATGGTGGCATACAAGTTGCAGGATTGAGCAAGCATGGGAAAAAAATTTGCATTTTGGTTTCATTTTTAATATCCCAAATTAGGGAGGAAATAAACCCCCATGTGGTTTAATGGCATGGAGGCACCCAAAGTCAATCGACCACCCTATAGTGGTTGAGGCACCTCCCCCCATGGGTTATGTGGAGTCGTCCCACCTAAGCGGCCCAAGGGCCCCTATAGGCCCATTTATGCATGACAGTCCATAGGATCACAACAACGAATTAAAAAATATATAAAATAAAATAAAATTATATATATTATTCAATGTTTTTTCCAACAGCCATATAGTGGATAATTTTTTATTATTCACAAAATATTTTTTATAGTCCCAAAGGTTTAATTTATTTTTGCAATATTTGATAATATAAACAAAAGGGGCTAATTTAAAAAAAAAATCAAAGGTGATGGAGATAGTGACTATTATGGGCCATTTCCAAGATCCAATTAAAAGGCAGTGAGAGGGTATCATTTAGATCTAGTGATTGCAGATATAAAAGATCATTATTAACACCCTTTAAAAGAAGGCAGTTATTACCAACTAAAACCACTATCAAGACATAAATGAGAGCCTCATTAATGCAATCCATATTATGGAACAAATGTGGAGGAAATTACATTTATTATGGACCATCATCAGGCTTTGAATGAGAACCAATTTGTAAGCTATATATGGGAGTTACTGCAGCAAGGAAAAGGGATCAAGTTTTTGCATAGAAAAATTATGTAAGAGGTATACCAGACTGCCCATCCTTGTTAGTTGTATTTTTCTTTCCTGTGTTTTATCTAGTCACCCTTTTTATTCCCCATTATTGAGTAGCTTTTTTTGAGGAAGTTCCCAATTTACTAAGATAATTTCTAGTGGCTAAGGATGAAATCGATGAGGCTTTTTGTTACATCATTTGAATGAAAATTTGTAGTTCTCTATTGCATCATTTGAATGGATAAATCATTTGTATTTTCTTAGTAAAAAAATTTATATTGATCAAAATCCCATTGTAATGATCTATTGATTAATACAATATTGCTTTCTCCTTTCAGCAGTTATGTGTGCAATTTAATTTTTGTCCTATTTACATGTTGCATCACTTGAATGTGTACATGGCATCTTATTTCACTGCCATGCTTAATCACCTTTCTTGCATTATTGGAATAAATGTGGTTGGATCAGTTCTATATTCTCCTCCTCTCTTTTCATCATATTTTAAGTTTAGCTACAATTTCCTAATGGATAAGTCAATGGTCTACTAATTGAAGCACTAGCTGAGAGTTACTTTCAAGCTTGGTCAACTTTTATGTTGTAATTTTATTTCATTTTTACAAATCTGGATGAGCATGAGCATATGAGAAATATTATAGGCTCACCTCTAGGGTTTCCTTACCCTACTCAATTTTTCTAGAGTCTTAGGATAATATTTTCTTGAGTCAAAGAGGTGGATCCACTAGATTCCATAGTGTTGATTAGATCAGGGAAGTATTGTAGCGTGACAAATATCTTAAGGGTGCAATAATTTCCCCCAACATTGATATTTATATTCCTTGATTTTTTTTTATGTTTTTCAAAGCACATGTTGGGTGCCAAACACTGGTTAAATTTTTCCCATATATGTCATAGCACTTGCATTTAAATTGTCAAACCATGGAGCTTGTAGAATTTTGAAGTGCTACAGTTGAGACTGCTCACACTACCGCTTTTGAGATGAGTCTGTTTAACTATCATTGGAGGTGTGTGTAAAAAAATAATTGATTCGTCCACACCAATAAAACTCATGCATAAATAAAATACGTAAAAATAAACACACCACACTGAAATCATAAACACACTTACGTAATTGAAAAGAACACCACTCTAAAGCAAATAAATTTAATCTAAGAAATAAACATACTATCATGCATAATTATATCTACAAAAATAACTAAGAAGTAAGGATGGAATACTGGCTTGGAGTGGGCCCGAGCTCTAGTAGATACCACCTAATGAATCATAAATACAACACATAAATGAAAGAAGGCTCAAGCTTTTATTAATAGTGCAATGAATTATTACATGCGATAATGTTCTCTAAAATATTGCCTCCCATACTACAAAAAAGTCCATGTGTTTATATAACACACACAGGACTTCCTGTTGCAAGTCTGTTATAACAGGCATCCCAGTTACAGTTTAAATTGGGATAGTTTAGTTACTGTAATAGGTGCATGATAAAGAGCTTCTCATCATTTCTTGGAAATCGAATGATTTTTTCTTGGTTACGATTTTGCTTCATTGAGTGGTTATGTGTTCATCCACTCCGGTTGGGACAACTCATTCAATCAGTTATTTCACACAGATGGCGTGGAACTATGGTCAATGGGGTCCTTCTATAGCCATTTGGTCAACACATATAATTATAGCACCTACTTGAGTAAGGTGCTTGCTTGATTAAGGCACCTACTTGAGTAAGGTGCCTACCTCAGTAAGGTGCCTACTTGAGTAAGGTGCCTACTTGAGTAAGGTGCCTACCTCAGTAAGGTGCCTACTTGAGTAAGTTGCCTACCTCAATAAGGCACCTACCTCAGTAAGGCACCTACTTGAGTAAGGTGCCTACCTCAGTAAGACGCCTACCTCAGTAAGGTACCTACTTTAGTAAGGCACCTACCTCAGTAAGGCACCTACCTCAGTAAGGCACCTTCATGAATAAGGTGCCTACTTGATATGCCTTAGTATGATGAGCAGAATCATGCCATGTCCATGTAGAAACTCAACTAATCAAAAGATGATAAAATCAGGCGAATAACAACACAAAACATTCTTCATGCATAGATTATATAATACACATGATTTAATTAAATAAATATATAATATTATATAAAAATATACAACTCATTATATATTGCCGAACAAAAATCATTAGTACTTATACAAAAATATGAGCATATCTAGTGCTCATCATCCCCCATGCCTAATATGTACCACACCCTCATGGCACCTAAAACTAGTTATTACCTCCTTCGCATAGGCCAATTCTACCTATTTCTTTTTCATACTAGTGGCCTTGGCTTTCCCTTCAGTTTGAGGCTTTCATTTTTGTTGTGGGGAACTAGTTTGTTGCAAGGAATTTTTAGGCTGTGCCATCCTCCAGCTACGCTGGCTTTCAGTTGTGCTGGGTTGGCCTTCATTCTACACTGACTTCCTAGTGTCCTAGCTATGCCTCCCTTTCATACTTGGCCCATCACCTGTGTTGGGTGCCACAGCCATAGTTGTTTCTCCATTTTATAAGGTCACCTCTACTTCCTACCTCAAGTTAGCAGGTTGAGGACGTAACTCTTCGAAGGGAATATCAAAATTGTACCTCTTCTGAATGACCACATTGGTCTTTTATAGCTGAAGTTACTCAGGGGTGAGACCAGTATTTTCTTCTGTGATCGCTAGTGCTTTTGCCTCTAGTCCGTATATCCCTCGTCTTTCCATCCATTTCCTCATCTTAGAAGTTTGGCCCTGTGACGAACTATAAATCTCAAAAAATTAGTCATCCGTAGCAGGGTCCACATAGATACCAGGTCCTCTTTCAACATTCTTGGTAGCTTTACTAGCTGAATTTTTCACCTTGAACTCCTCTCGAATCTTTTCAAATTTTTTATTTTGTTCAGTTAAGGCCTACATCCCTTCTTCCCATTCTTTGTCTGAGTGGGGGTTTGATTCGTTGAATGTAACTTTGGCCTTTCTTTTGGCCCTCTTCTGAATCATTTGAGATGCCTTCCTACTTATCCTATCTAGTATTGCAATGGCATATGTAGAGATATCTTCCTTTCTCATGGGAGATTCCTCCCTGTTAGAAGATCTGGCAATCTATCCTTCTGGTCTAAGGTCCCCTATAGTTGTGTCCCATATTCCTTGGTCACCCGATGCCTGCTCCTCTATTTCTTTAGGTAGTGATCCCTCAATTTCAAGTACCTAGAACTCTAAAGAGTCCTTATTGGCCTTAGGTTTAGGGTTTTTCCCTTGGCTCTGCCCTAAAGGCTCCTCATAATGGTCAATGTTAATAACAAGGGTTTCTGTTTGAAAAATAAAATTCCCCTGTTCCTCTGTAATCGCTCTATCAAAGGTGAACAAACCCTATCCTGCCTTGACTTCATTATTTTGGACATTCGACCTAACTACCCCAGATGAGACTACCCTCTCTGGAAATGTTGGAGAGTTTTTGGGTACCTCAATTGCTCAATCTATTTTGGTAGAGGTATCCTGCCTCTCAATCACCCTGATCTACAACTGTTGGTTCTCTACCCTGAGTTGTTGGATCAGTTGCTATAATTGGGTGATGATGGCCTTATGTCTCTACATCTTTCTTGTAGTCATATCCTTAAATTCCTTGAACAACACATGCATCATAAAATTCTTGCTCTGCCCAGCACAATCCTCTCCCATCGACACCTCGAACTACTATTGTAGGCTTACCAAATACTATGAGTCTTGTGGACTATGGGTGACCAAATTCTATAGGTTTTGGGCTATCAATCCAAACTTTGCATATTCCTCTTCTTCTTTAGTCGATATAATTAGTTGTCATAGGCATCTCTGACTATGTATACACTCTATTCATCAAGCTAAGGGTTCGAGGCTAAAGGATTCTGACCTATCCTCTGTATAATTGGGTAGAGAAATCTACCCCTCCTTTATAGTGTCTAGTGAAGTTTGGGGTTGTTCCTCTTTGAAAATTTCCCTCAATTTAGCCTCGTATCCAACCTCTAATATAGCCTACTCCTACGCATAGGAATGTTTGACCCTAACTTCTTTGGTTGCTACTCGTAATTTAACCTCTTGCTATGCTTCGGCTGCCACCTGCTCTTGCACACTAGAGTGTTCGGACCCTTTCACCTACGAGCTTCCTATATGCTCCTCCATGTGGCATATCAAGGTTGTAATTAGCCCATGGTGGACTATGTAAGAGACCACCCCTCTCTAGTATCACGATGCCTCATCCTCCAGGGTATTTGCTAGGTAAAACAAGATGTTAATTTTTTTCCTGTGCACTAGATGGTTCAAGAACTACATATGGTTTGTGTTTAGGTATGAATACTTCCTGATGCATGTGAAGTATCTTGCAACCTACTCAAATATATTCCTTGGGTGCATCAAAAGTCCTTGTTTTGGGAGTCCCCCATGGTCGCATCAAACATTCCTCTATTCGAGCAATAATTATGTGCACTATTTTATCGTGCCATCTTTGTATGTGCATTCCCTAGTGAGGGGGAGACTGATGACATAAGAAATATTCTTTGGGGTGATTGGAATCTATAGTCTATGCAACTAGGCAAATCCTTTGCTCACAATGATAGCAAACTCCTTTGCTACCTCTATGTCCTAGCCTTGGTTGACTAGGTGACAGTAATTCATCCACCCAGTCACTTCAAACTAGTTACGGACTTCTCCCCTAATCCCATCAATACCACTGGGCTCATGCTTTTTGAGCGCATGTTCATTCAAACATCCTCCCATGGTGAACTCTCTGCTAATTTTTATTGGCTTGATGCCATGTTCTTAGAAGGCATATTCTTATAGACTCGAGTGCCTAACTCTAGGAATTTTTTTTCACATTGGAGTTGGTAGGGTATGCCACTCGAATTGATTTCTAGCATGACATATTAGGCATGAGGGGTGAATTCAATTCTTGCACCAGTATTATTTTTAGAGAAGCATATCATATGAAAAATTATGTATATATATATAAGAGAAATCATGCGCATTCCTGATTGATTATTTTGTGTTGCATGGAGTGTGCCAATTTGGTACTCGATAATATATTTCCCATGTTCTGATTACGTCACCTTGGGTACTACAATTCTAGTTTGCTCAAGGTCCTCTACTAAAAATGTGGTGGATCCTATTGGTTTAGGTTGGGATGCATATCTCTTTGACGGTTGGCCTTGGGATGTGCAGATATCCTACACAATAATTTTGAAATATTTTTAGGTGCTTTCATATTTCCATCATGTGAGATGATGGTGTTGGTTTCGGCTACTCCACATATTGCCAAGTTGTGCATGTGCTCTTGATTCAATCAAGGTGACTACTTGAGTAAAGCACCTTCCTAGTGTCTACTTGTGTAAGGTGCCTACTTGAGATAAGTGCCTACCTCAGTAAGGTGCCTACCTCAGTAAGGCACCTACCTCAGTAAAGCACCAGAGTAAGGTGCCAACTTGGTGCCTACTTGATTCAAGTGCCTACCTCAATAAGGTTCCTATCTCAGTAAGGCACCTACTTCAATAAGGTGCCAGCTTGATCATCCTTTTTTTTGTGAAAAAAAATCTTCGGAGTGCCACCTCCTTGGTGGATTAAGGTGCCTTCCTTCTAGAGTAAGGTGCATACCTTCTAGATTAAGGCACATCCCTTCCAAAGTAAGGCACCAGAGTGAGGAGCCCACTTAATTTTTTTCTCTTTTAAAAAAAAAAAAAACATTTCAGAGTGGTGCCTCCTTGGTGGAGTAAGGTACCTCCCTTTTGGGGTAAGGATTTGGAGTAAGGTGCCTCCCTTCCATAGTAAGGTGTCAGAGTAAGGTGCCTTCCTTACGGAGTAAGGCACCAGAGTAAGGCGCTAGAGTGAGGTACCTACTTGATATTTTTTCTCTCTTTTTTTTAATGAAAGAACGCTCCAGAGTGGCACCTCCTTGGAGGAGTAAAGCACCTCCCTTTTGAATTACGACATCAAAGTAAGGTGTCGCCCTTTCTAAGTAAGGCACTAGAGTAAGGCACTTCCCTTTTAGATTAAGGTGCCAGAGTAAGGCACCTCCCTTCCATAGTAAGGTGCCAGAGTAGGGTGTCTTCCTTCCATAGTAAGGTGCCAGAGTAATGCACCTCCTTTTCAAAGTAAGACATTGGAGTAAGGTGCCTCCCTTTAGAAGTTAGTCATTCTCTCATCGTTGAAAAGTTAATAACAATTGACGTATTCATTGATGTGAGGTTGATCAAGCCTCCTAAAATTATCCTTGTACTACATCAACATCTACTTCATCCAACCATGGGGGTGCGTAATTTTTCCTTTCTAGGGAATTGGCACCCAATCCATGCTTGGATACTAACTATCTTCCTAAACGTGAAAATTCATGGATGTTGAGTCGGTCTAGGCCTTGTTACCCAAGATTCCTATTGTTCAATCAATCATGCCATTTCCCTGCAAAAATAAAACAAAAAAAAAATATAGTTAAACATGTTTTTTTCCTGTTAGGCCCTGGATCTTAGGATACCTATAGCTTCCATGTAGGTGTTGTTCCTATAAAACACATTGTAAGCTAAAAAAAATATGAAACTACACTAACTTATTTTTGGTGGACATCTTTGTGTCCACCATGTTGTTGAGAACTCTAGAAAAATTTACTTGGATGGGGTCTCCCCCATGCCTGTTCTAGACTCCACTAGCAAGTTTTCAAACATGTGGTATGGGCATAGTCAATGGCCATTAGCTGCTATAATGGTGTTGTTATCGTCAATTGTATTGACGTGCACAACACTATTTTTGATGATTTCCACCACTTTATATGGTTCCATCCACCTT
Source organism: Wollemia nobilis (assembly GCA_028583015.1). Taxonomy (NCBI): domain Eukaryota; kingdom Viridiplantae; phylum Streptophyta; class Pinopsida; order Araucariales; family Araucariaceae; genus Wollemia; species Wollemia nobilis. Next base: position 81,595 of record JAQPPZ010016985.1, read on the forward strand.
TGCATTAATTTTCCCTTCTACTCTTGGAACCTAAAATCATACAATAGTACCCAGTCTCCTTTTTTGAATTATTTTGTTTTAATGTGGTGGTCATGCCACTACTTCCTTTGCCTCTGCATTATTTTTGTTCTTTGTAGGGCATCAATTCAAAATTTGTCCAGCTAGTTCAGCTATAAAATTTATTATCTTTATGCTTCGTCCAAGCTTAGTTCTAGTTCTACCACCATTCTGAATGTCTTAACCTCAAACTTGATGGGAATAATTGCATCCTTCTCATATACCAATCGAAAGGGTGTAAATCTTGTGGTTGATTTTTGCATTGTATTGTATGTCCATACTGCCTCTGGTAATATTGCATCCCAATTTTTTCTATGTTGCTGCACGATTTTCATCAGGATGTTCTTGATTTTAATGTTGGTCACTTCCACCTGCCCGTTCACCTACAGATGGTAGGGGGTAGTCATGTTGTGTCAAACCCTGTATTGCTCCATCAACTCCTTAATTAGACTAGAGGTAATTTTGGGTTCTTGGTCCATTGTAATTTCCTTGGGCACCCCAAACATCATAAAAATATGGGCGAATAAGAATTTGGCTACTATCCCTTCTTTGGAGTCCCTTGGTGCCTAGAATTTGACCCATTTAGTAACGTAGTTTGTGTATACTAGAATATATCTCCTTTCGACCAAAGTTGGGTTAATGGGTCCCACAAAATCCATGCCCCACTTATTGAAGGGCTCTATATGCATGTGAGGTTGAAGGGGCATTTCATCCCTGTGGGTTGACCTACCCATTCTATGGAATTCATCACACATGTTGGCATATGTGGTTGCATATTTGAATAGTGTGGGCTAAAAATACCCAGTCTGTAACACCTTATATGTAGTCCTTCTCCCTGTAAAGTGCCCTCCACATTGCTCACTGTGATAGGCTTTGATTATCTCCAAAAACTCATGCTCGGCTATGCACCTCCTCATGATCTGGTCGAGCCCTATTTTAAATAGGAGGTTGTCAATCCATTGAAAGGAAACGCTCTTTTCAATCACCACTTGCTTCTCTCTATATGAAAGAGCAGTGGAAGTTCTATCGATGGCCAAAAATTTGGCGATGTCTACATACCACGGTGTTTGTTCATTGATGATGAACAAATGTTCATTCAAGAACTGGTCCTCTACCTGTGTGTGATCTACTGGCATTAGCCTGGACAAGAAGTTCGTGACTATATTGTCTTTCCTAGGCTTATCAATAATGGTAATTTCAAACTCCTATAGCAACAAAATCCACTAATGATCCTACCATTGATTACTAGTTTACTCATTAGGTACTTGATGGCCGCATGGTCCATGTGAACAAACACCTTGTACCTAGTGATATAGTGGCAAAATTTGTTGATGGCATGCACAACTATGAGGAATTATTTTTTTATTACTGTGTAATTGAGCTCAACCCCTGCTAAGTTATTGTTGACAAAATAAATGGCATAAAATTCCTCGTCATACTTCTACTTGAGGACTGCTCTAATTGCATTATTGGATGTGTCACAATATATGAAATGGGACAACCCAATTTGGGCCCCTTAAAACTAGGGTAGCAATTAGATTCTCCTTCAGCGTCTGAAATTCTTGCTCGTAATCCTTCATCTAGATGAACTCTACATCCTTCATCAGTAGGGTGTGCAGCAATTTGGCGATATTACTGAAGTTAACGATAGATCGCCTATAATACCCAATAGATTTGAGAAAACTCCTTACTTCCCTCTATATTTTTGGATTGGGTAAATCTTTAATTACTTCTATTTTCTTTTGATCCACTTTAATTCTCTCTACTGATATATGGTGTCCCAAAACTATGCCCTCATGCATCATCATAAAGCACTTTTCATTGTTGAGAGATAAGTTGTTCTCTTCACATCTTTGGAGCACTCATTCTAAGTTCATCGTCACTTCTTCAAAGGTTTAACCGTAAATGGTGAATTTGTCCATATATACCTCAACTACCTCCCCCATAATATCTAAAAATATGCTTAACGTTCCCCATGGGTAGGTAAACATTGTCTTATCCTGGTCCTCTTCCCCGATCTAGATTTGGTTATATCCACTGAATCCATCTATAAAGTAGTACTTTCTCCCAGATAGTGTGTCCAATACCTGATCAATGAATGGAAGCGAGAAGTGATCTTTCTTGGTCACTTTATTCAATGATCTATAATCTACATAGATCCACCATTTCCTATTTGGGGACCACCACAAGTGGTGACACCCATTTGCTATCGAAGATTGGGTAGATGAATCTTGCTGACAAGAGCTTTTGTATCTCAGCTTTAACAATTTTCTTTATGGCTAAATTCATCCTTCTCTACAACTATCTAACTGGGATCGCCTGCTCTTGCATATTTTTGGGTTGATTTCCTTCATATTTGAATAATCCCATACAAATTTTTGTTGGTACCTAGCTAGGAGTTATTTTAACTTTATTAGTTGTGTGGGGTTCAACTCACTACTGACATTCAGCATTCTTCTAGGCTCAATGTCAATTTTCCTGGTGTGGTGGTCCTAAGCACTAAACAATGGTGACTCAGGAACTATGAGGGAGGATTCCCTTTGAAGTATTCTTGTGATGATGTCGTCTTTGTTAGCTTCTTCCTCCAACTCTATTAATGCCATCACTGGTTGGATCATAGACAATGAACTATCCTCCTAATTATCCAACGTGGGTTCTCCCAGCGTATCCACGAACTATGTAGGAGGTGAGATAGTTAGTCTCTTGAATTTTGACCATTGAATATGGTCATAAGTCCATCATGGTAGCTGATGTAGGCATCAGCCATAGCTAACCATGGCCTCCCCAGGATGAGTGGATAACAACCTAGTCCTGTTTTAGACTATAGCACCAGGAAATCCATTGGGTATTCCCATGTGTCAATTATCACGATGATGTCTTCAAGCATTCTCTTTGGTTCTAAAATTGACCGATCGACCAATTATAATACCATCTTGGTGGGTTTTAGGTTTGTGAGCTTTAGCTTCTATATGGTCTCCTACGAAATTACATTGATGGTTACACCTAGATCAACTAAAGTGTTAGCCAGCAAATGCCCTCCTATTTTTACAGTTAGCATCAGGCTACCTGGGTCTGCATATTTGGGATGATATGCATTCCCCATCATCAAGTCAACCAATTTTCCTTTGATATTGATGGTCTGTGCCATTTTACATCCTATTTTCCTTAGGCATAATTTCTTTATCACTTTTGTATATATCAGGATGTCTTGGATGGCTTGGAAGAGCAGGATAGTTACGTTGAGATTCCTTAAGCTAGAAAGGATATCGAACTCGGGTTGTGTTGGCTTACTTTTTTCCTACAACTTTTTATGGAATGAAGCCTCTATTTTCTCAACTTTTTCTTCCTCCACCTCTTCTATCAACGGGGAGTTTCCTATGTTTTCCTCCTCTTCTACTAGGGGAGGTGCTTCTAATCCTAACTACTTTCCTGATATAATTTGAATGGGGTTACAACTAATATGATACATCGAATACATATCTCCTTATACTTGATATGCTAGCTAGTTTACCTTACTATTTGGTTTCACCATCGGTTGTGCTAGTAACTACGTAGGTCTCACCATAGGTAGGGTCTATAAGCCTTGTTGAGGTGGAGCCTGTACCATATTTTATGGAGCAAAATTCCATGAAATGCAGTTCCTCCAATGTTTTCCAGAATGTTGATATGGCATCCATGGTTACTGGTTGGGAAATGTAGCTCTTGGAGGTATGTTCATCCAAGGTGGTGGTCCCCACCATCCCATATTGGATGGTTTCGTCTACCCTTGTGGCATATATGGTCCTCCTCCATAGGGTGACATCCCCATGGGCATATTTACCATAGGGTATTTCCACAAATTTCTTCGATTGCCCATGAAATAAGCTTCACTTATGTCAGAATCCTCCTTGGTATTAAGCAATTGTGGGTACAGTTGAGTTTTGTGATTCTATTGCCAAAATGCACATACTCTGGCCTTATTATCTGGGTACGCATTCCTAGTATGCTTTCCCTTGCATTTTAGACAAAAATAAGTCAATGATGTGTCGTTATCTTTTTTCTTCTTCTCCAACAAGAGCGTATCCAACTGCAGTTCTGGAGAGGATAGCATTTCACTCTTTAAATCTTCCAACATATTGCCTATCATTATTTTTGTGATCAATGCAGTCACCTTAACTATTCAGTAGGTGGACTTATATCTGCTCCATGAGTAGTTCTGATATAATTGGCGGATGTCTTCCATCACATGTTGGTAAACATCTCCCCCAAAAATCATGTTTAGCGCTTCCAATGACTCATTGTTGAGTCATCTCAAAAATATGCTTTTGAGGGACTTATCGCCTAGCTTTGTGTGAGGTGATCATCGTAGGTTGAAATTGAACATTTTCTAGTATTATTCCAGGGATTTTTCCTCCTATGTCATGATGAGGACTTCTTCTTTAGAGTCTTATGCTCTATAAAAGTCCTGGTACTGCTCTAGAGTCTTAATCTAAGAGCTTCCTTGTTTCTTCCCATGTTGTGATCTTCTTGTTCCCCAACCCGATAAACCAGTGTAGAGTTGAATCATCCAATGTTGATAAAAAAGTTTTAGCTTCTGTGCATCTAACTTATAGTCGAGAAACCTACACAACACATCAAATTTAAACAAAAATAGGTCAAGGTCTTCGGTTGGGAATCCCATGAAGGTAGGGAGATGGAAAGGGAATATATTCTTCATTTTGGTTTCCCCTACTCCTTCCTCTATCAGGAAGCTAAAATCAGATGAAACTTTTTCAAATATTTTTTCAGGAAGTGTGGTCTCTAATGCAACTTCTATGGCCTTTTGATAATTCAAAACTTTTTGAATTAGAGCCTCTAATTCAGTTGGTGTTACGGTCTGATCCTCTACAACTTTCCATAGCAGGGCTTCCTTTGATGGTGTTCTTTTAAACAACGAGTTCAGGATGACCTATTCTTTCCCAGGTCGATGAGACAAAGAGGCGATTTACACAAAGTGAGGGTGCTCACTCCATTGAATTGTTGGTGATGAGTCAAGGGAATCTAATTCAAACTCTAAATCTTTAGCTGACTCAGATTTTTTTGATGGGATTTATCTTATGAATTGACCGTCGGGTCCTCTTTTTCTTGGTGGACTCATACATGGTCAAATAGAAGGTCTTTAAGAGGTACTGTGGTCAGTCTACTAGTGGCGCTTCCTCGAAAATGGCACAAAAATGTTGGGTGTCAAACACTGGTTAAATTTATCCTATATATCACAATATTTGCATTTAAATTGTCAAACCAAGGAGCTCATAGACTTTTGAAGTGCCACGGTTGAGACTGCTCACACTACCACTTTTGAGATGACTCCATTCAACTATCATTAGGGATGTTTGTAAAACAAAAATTGATTCGTCCACACCAATAAAACTCATGCATAAATAAAATACATAAAAATAAACACACCACACTGAAAGTGTAAACACACTTATGTAATTGAAAAGCACACCACTCTAAAGTGAATAAATTTAATCTGACATAAACATACTATCATTTATAATTATATCTATGAAAATAACTAAGAAGAAGGGGTGGAATATTGGCTTGGAGTGGGCCCAAGCTCCAACATATCTTGCCCAATGAATCACGAAGACAATGTGCAAATGAAAGAATGCTCAAGCTTTTATTAACAGTGCAATTAAATATTACATGCAATAATATTCTTTGAAATATTGCCTCCCCTGCTACAGAAAAGTATGTGTCTTTATATAACACACATAGGACTTCCTATTGCAGTTTTGTTACAACATGTGTCCTGATTATAGTCTAAATTGGGATAGTTTAGTTACTGTAACAAGTGCATGATAAACAACTTCTTGTTGTTTCCTATAAATCAAATGATTTATTCTTGGTTATACTTCTATTTTGTTGAGTGGTTATGTGTTCATCCACTTTGTCTAGGATAGCTAGTTCAATCAACGATTTTCAAGAGATGACATTGAAATGTGGTCAAGGTGGTCCTTCTATAGCCATATGGTCAACACGTATAATTCTGGTGCCTACTTGAGTAAGGCACCTACTTGAGTAAGGTTCCTACTTGATTAAGGCACCTACCTCAGTAAGGTACCTACTTGAGGAAGGCACTTACCTTAGTAAGATGCCTACCTCACTAAGGTACCTACCTCATTAAGGTGCCTACTTGAGTAAGGTGCCTACCTCAGTAAGGTGCCTACCTTAGTAAGGCACCTACTTCATTAAGGCGCATACCTCATTAAGTCACCTACCTTAGTAATGCACCTTCATGAATAAGGTTTCTACTTTATATGCCTTAGTTTGATGAGCAAAATCATGTCAGGTCCATGTAGGGCCTCTACTGAGCAAAAGACGACAAAAATCAGGTGAATAACTACACAAAACACACTTCACACATAGATTAGATAATACACATGATTTCATTAAATACAAAAATAATATTTCATAAAAATATAAAACTCATTATATATTTTTGTGTAAAAAATGTTAGTACTTATACAAAAATATGAGCATTTTTGGTGCTCATCAGTTTACTTGGATTTACTTTTTGAAAAACAAGTCTCAAGTATTTGAATATTTCAATTTTCTAAGGTACTTTTTGAAAATGAAACTTCTTCCTCCATAAAATTCTTAAGGACTAATAATGGAGGAGAGTATGTGAGTAATTATTTTAACTCTTATTGTCTTTGAATGGGTATTTTAAGACAGTTCACATACCTAAATTCACCCTAACAAAATGGGGTTGCTGAGAGGAAAAATAAGTCTATTACAAATATGGCAAGGACTTTCCTCCAAAACTTACCTAATATATTAAGGATAGAAAGCTATTTTACTTCTATATATTTTCTTAATAGGTGTGCCACTAAGTAACTAAGTGGATTCACTACATTTAAGTCTTGGTTTCAAAGAAAACCATCAATTATGCATTTGAGAGTGATTGGGTGCATTGCTTATGCACATCATAATAATTCAAATAATCTTAGAAAAATAGATGATAGAAATTTGTATTAGGAGGTTATGATAATCAATCCAAAGGATATAGATTGTATAATCCTAATAGTAGGACTATATTTGTGAATAGGGATGTCACATTTGATGAGTCTACTTTATATAAATCTAGTTCTTTTAGCATTGATGAAAATTCTCCCTTAGAAAATAAAACTAAGAGACCAAAATGGTTAGAGAAAAAAACGAAAGACTCTATATTTGGTGAAATTTAAAAATATATAGCTAGAATCCAAACATCAATTATAACCTTAATGGCTAAAATTCAAAACTTTAATGAACCTCAAACCTATAATCAAGCTAAAAATGATTCAAATTGGATCAAAGCTATGGAACAAATATTCAATTTTCTTATCAAAAATGATACTTGGGATTTAGCCCCAAGGCCTTCTAAGAGAAATATAATAGGTTGTAAATGGATATTTAGACTTAAGTTAGATTTTTTAGGAAAAGTTGACAAACATAAGATTAGATTAGTAGAAAAAGGTTTCTCATAGAAGTATGGAGTAGATTATGAGGAAAAAATTCCTTTGGTTGCTAAAATACCTACAACTAGATTAATAATAGCATTAGCTACTATTTTTAATTGTAAAAAATATCAATTAGATGTAAAGAGTGCATTTCTTAATGGCAACTTAGATGTTGAGATTTATATGGAGCGAACTCAAGGATTTGAGAACCTATAAAAGCCAAATTATGTTTGTAGATAAAAGAAATCCCCATATGGATTTAAGCAAGCTCCAAGAGATTGGTATGATAAGGGTTCCAAGTATTTTTGTTCAATTGGTTTTAATAAGTGTTATTATGATACGAATTTGTATTATTCTAGGAAAAATAATAGCATTACTATCATTTTTCTATATGTAGATGATTTGCTTTTAATAAGAAATAATGAATGTATTGATTGAAATATATAAAAATCAATTACTAAATAGATTTGAAATTACTATTTAGGCTTTTAAACCTGCCAACAATCCCATAAGATTATGATTTCTCAATCTAAGTATATATTATAAATATTGCAAAGGTTTAAAATGAGAAATTACAAATGTGTTTCTACTCCTATGGTTTCTAGCAATTTTGAAATTAATAAAAGTCCTAAGCTTGTAGAGAAAACTAAATATAGGCAACTTATAGTTAGTTTACTCTATCTTAGTATTTCTAGGCCTGATATTTCTTATGTTGTTAATGTGATGGATAGATTTATGCATAAGCCTTATGATGTTCATCTTAATATTGTTCATATAATACTTAAATATCTAAGTGGAACTACTAATTTAGCTTTCGAATATTTAAGTAATTCTCATATAAATGTTTTTGGTTATTGTGATAGTGACTATGCTATGAATAATATTGAAAGACAATCCACAAGTGGATAATATTTCTCCTTGGGATCAATGTAATCTCTTGGTTTAGTAAGAAACAACCAACCATAACACTCTCCTCAATTGAGGATGATCATAGAAGTGCTACTCTAGCATGTGAAGAATACATTTGGCTTCAAAGACTACTAACAGAAATTAGGTTCAACAATAATAAATCTATCATAATATTTTTTGATAACCAATATTAATAGCTTTAGAAAATAATCATGTTATGCATCAAAGGATAAAACACATTGAGATTCAAGCACACTTCATTAGGTAGAAGGTATTATATGGGACAATTAAACTCATATATTAGTGTAGGCCCAAAAAGCCACATACTTAGAAAATTTTGCAACAATTCCCAAAAAAATTCTAAGTCCAAAGAGGTGCTCTGGATTGTGAAAGTGGCTCAATGCAACATGTCCTAGGATGCAGTCAATTTGGATAAACATACCCTTCATGCATTCCAAATTGTGGCTCAAAGTAGAAATGGAGATCTCGATTCAGGATAAAGGTTTCATATCATGTGGTCCAAAACACAGTTCTACACTGTGGACAATGCAGTTAAATATGGCATGGTGATATTTTAAATCATGGCCCAAAACATAGTTCCCTACTGTGTAGCTTAGCACATGGTTCTACATTGCACACCTCAACACTTGGTTCTAAACCACGATCAAGTTTGGTTAAAGCACTTGAAATAGCATGGTTCTATGCTACGCAAAATAGAGCAAGGTTTTTGTATCGCAATTTTAGATTAACACACATATTTTCTCTATGCCATGATCAACACGATAAAATTCCTAAGTTGTATAATCCATAAAGTGGCTCAAAACATTATTTTCTATTACGAAGCTCAATGCATAGTTCTAAACTACAGTCAACATAGTCAAAGTTACTATCTCAATAAGTTAAAATCTTCTCTGGTGTAGGGGCTTCTTCTATTTTCCACAAAGTCACCTTCATAATCTACAATATTTAATAGTAACATGTTAGATAACAAAGGGGATTGATGGATTCCATGTTGACTCTTGTGTGGTGATGGATGATGGGTGATATGGAGTGATGTTGAGTGGTTTTGGTAATCTAGAGTAATTTTTGCAGAGTTTTGTTAAGCAAAAGTGGATATATCTAAAATGGAGAATTTGGCCTTCTATTTATAGAATTTTCCAAGGTTAGGGGAGGGGTTGAGGTGTCCCATGAGGTGTCCTCTATGAGGTTTCCATTGTGATGTGGCCATTGTGAGGTGTCCTAAGTGTCATGTCTCATAAGTGTGTTTGGGTGAGAGAATCTCTCACCCATCCACATCCCATAAATAGGTGGAGGAAAGTCTCCAAATGTCATTTATGACATGTTAAGGTGGATAATTCTTCAATTTAAAATTACTTTTGTTGTGCAAAATTCTCCATTTGTCATTGATTTCATAGGAGAGCATGAGATGGAGCAAATATCAGGATGGAAATGTGGAAAGGCTAGGCTAGGCTAGTCAAAGAATACTATGTGATGTGGAAATTTAAGCTAGTCAAAGTAGACTATATGAGGTGGAAGGCTTAGTCTTAATCATGATTAAAGTAATTAACCATGTGCTTAGCCATAAAGTGGACTTTGACCATAAAGTGCTTTTTGACCATGGTAAAGGTTTCAACCAAGGTTAAGTTATGATGGAGGTCGCATGAGGACCCATAGTTAAGCATAGGAAGGGGCTTAAGTAGCCCAAGGAGGCTTATGAAGATGAATAGTTTTTTGAAGCCAATTTATGCAAATTTTATGGGTTTTTCAAATTGATCAACCGTGATGATGGGGAAAGTAGAAATGTATGACTTTTGGGTGTCTACACTAATGCTATAGGTAAACCTAAGAGCAAATAGTCAATATTGGATCCAAAATTAACAAGAATAAACCTAAATGATGTATGGAAATATGGTTTGCCCAAGATAACCACTTTGAATAGCCATCATGGTCTTGGAAAATAAATCCCTAAATGTTTTGGATAGACAAAAAATTTAGGAAGAAGACATTCTTAAAAAATGGGGATAGTAAAGGAATTAGACTCAGAAGAATAGAACAACCAATTGACTTGTCTACATAAAATTTTTGAAAAGGAATTTTTTCATCTTAAATTAAAAACTATGTTAGATGGGTTGTTATTAATTAATTATTAATGTGTGAAGGTTGTAGTGTAGAAATAATTGAAATATAAAAATTTCTATACCTATCTGGATGAGCTTTATAAGTACTACATTCATCATTTTTAACCATGCAAATAGGCATAAAATTTATTGCCATCTCTACTAGACATATTACATTGATTAGTATCTATATAAAAACCATCATCATTCAACATAGTAACTTCTATTCAACCACTTGATAATGCCCCATCCCAACATACAAAACATGAGTATGAGAAAAAGAATTTTTTATGTCAATGTTTTTTAATTGGTTGCATGGGATTTAAATGGGTCCCACCCATACTACATTACGACCACATAGTGGTATTCTAACAACATAGCAATTATGCATATATTGCTTGGAAAGATACAAACTTGGATATCCTCATTGAAAGTTAAGGAATTTAATTATTTAAGCTAATCCCATTTAATTTATTTCCATAAATATTATAAGTATGATTAATTTTTTTGTCACTATAACTATTAATTTCTTCTCCCAAAGTTTCATTATCTACATAATAAGTTACTTGCTCTAGTTTTGCAACTTTCTCATGAGCTTTATGTAGTTTAACCAAGCATTAATAAAACAACATAGGATCTTTTATTTTTGGTATTTAACAATGGTGGCAACTTTTCAACTATTTTTTAAAGGATAAAGTAGTTTTTAACATTCATGATGCCATAGGCCATATGAGATGGATATTATTTACCTAATATATTGTCATCCCCAACCATAATTTGGTTACCAAAGCATGTCGTACAACCCTACCCCCAAAAGAATTCAAACCTTGGACCTTTATTTAGAGTTCCAAAGTCTCCACCATTAGGCTAATCAGGTTGTACATCCATATTAGGTTGGTCATCCTGTCATGATCCTCCCTTGGTAGACTTTTTATTTGGATAGATTCATGTTTAAGCTAGTCGCTTTTGTTGATGTTATGCTTGACTTTTTAATTATTTATCTAGCAGAACATGTATCTTGTGGAAGATGGTGAGGTATATTTTTATGGAATGGATGACTATTTCTTGATGTATTAATTATTGAGAAAGTACGACTAAAGGGAGATATGTTATATTTTTGTGAATGGTTGGTTAATCATGTTCTACTCTACAAAAGTATTTATGTATCTATAATGGAATATGATGCTCCTAATAAAATTTAATGATGACAGGAATAGACATTTAGACAAGTGGAAGGATGAAACTAACCACTGATAATGGGATGCTTAAAAAGGAAATGATGATAGCTCTTAAATATGATAGCTCCAAGGAAGACAAACTTCCCTCTCATATAGTTGCATATTTGTTTGCATGTGAAACTAACCATCGAGTGAGGTTGTTGAAGGAAACAAAAGAGTCAATGGAATGCTATTTTTTGTTGAAATGCTATCTCATAATTCCTTCTAGTTGCTTAATTGATATTATTTGATTGTGTTAGCATAAAAAAGAAATTGATTCTTAATATTTCTAACCCTTTTGCTTGGCATATTTCTTTTTAAAAAGAGAAAATGATTTTTCGAAGGAACTTTTGACTTGGTTGTATTATTAAGCTCTTATGTTCAAACCTTTATGCATTTCAATTTTTGGCTTACACCTATTTAGTTGGCTGACCGTATCCATTAGGCAATAACCCCTCTCAATGTATGCCTTGTTGCACCATGATATTGTTTAGTTATGTTGTTGGTTTTTTGACTACCTTTCTATATGTAATGGAGGGCAAGTTGAGTTACGTTCATATTACCCTAATACTATCGAAGATAATGGGAGGTGGATAGGAAGTTAGGGGATAGAGATTCTTGGGAGGAAAAAGGAGGGAGAAGTGAGAGAGAAGGGGGGACCGAAAAGGGAATAAAATTGGAGTACTAGAATAGTGGGTGAGGAAGAAATATAAATGGAAGACTAGAATAGCCTATAAAATAAATAGGTAGTCTCATCCATGTTCATGTGTATGATTTATGGATTTATGGCTTGAATTGATTGTTTAAAGGAATTGTTGGTGAGTCTTTAAAAGAGTTGGAAATACTCTCTAAATTTTGTGAGCCTTGATGTTGGTGAAAGTTAATTTTACTTAGTGTCTTTGTACTAGCTTGGAGAATATATTTTAGATACCATTAGGAGTGTCTTTTAATCTGTGCAAAATAAGAATGATAGTGTGTATTTACTGTGTATCTTTTCCCTTCTACCAAGTTGATGACAGCACGGGTAGTCTGTGTATTGTCATATTTTTGTGATCCTTGTGAAGGATTAGTGAAGGATTAGTGTGACTTTAGGATGTTAGCAACTCTAAGTAGAAAGTGTATAGGTGTTATGACTTTGTTATTACCCTTGTCTTGTTTGCAATGAATGACATCGAAATTGGTTGGTTCTTCTAGGTTGATGTTGGTAATACCTTAGTAGGAGGATGACCTAGTTTCCTGTAGCAATCCTTCTATGGAATTTTTATGTTTATGTGTTCTATCAATAGTATGAATTTTTCTTAATAAGGTTCATGGGTTACATTTTTATTTGGAAGACTCTTTTATGGTTAGTATCTTTAGTTGGATTGTTTGCACCGAATACCATATAGTCATAGTCATATTGAGAACTAATGCACATTGAGATCCGACGAGTGTTTTAGAGAAAGTTTGAACATGGTTTGTATTGGACTCCTATAGGGAAAGAAAAAAAAAATTATATTTGTTGTAGTGCATACCATGTAGGAAAATAAAGAAAATAATTTATATTTGTTGTAATGCATACCACATAGGAAAGTACGAAAAGAAATTGATCTTTTTTGCAGTGAATACCATATAAGGAAAATAAAGAATGCTTTGATATTTTTTGCAGTGATTTCCTTATAGGAAAATAAAGAGATGCATTTATCTTTGTTGTAGTGAATACCATGTGGGAAAATAGGAAAATATGTTTTTATTTTTGCAGTGGATTCATGTAGGAAAACAAGATAATATAATGAGCTTGTTGCAATGATTTCTATGTAGTATAGAGAGATAATTTATAATGAATTTAGTGAATTGCCATGTGGAAAGATATGAATGTACTTGTGATTGATTTTCCATAATAACTTATATGAATGAGTAAACATCTAGTTTTTATTTTGAGCATTCTATTATCTTGTTTACTTCTAGGAGTGACCAGTTTTCTATGGACCATTGAATGGAAAACTTGTGATTATGTTTATATTGTGTTCTATGATATGGGTGATGTGTTAGCCTGCATTAATATAGAATGATATTATATTTAACATGGCAGAGCTAGAAAATTCCTTTGTAATTATTCCATCCCAGTGTGTGTGGTATCAATTTGGAAGAACTACTTAGTTGTTGAGGAACAACTCAAGATGACTAAGTAGACAGAATGTAAACTATTTACCCAAAAACTTATGTAAATACTACATGGTTCACCATGATGATGTACACCATGTATTAAAGCATTAAAGTATAATTTATATATTTTGAAGTCTTAGAAGATCTTCCTCTACGTAATATGATGTTTATTGTGGGTATTGTTGATTAATATATGATGTTAATTCTATATTTTTAATTGAGCCTTTTTATTATAGCATTTGATGTGCTTGTTTTGATATTGGTAGTAAATGTTGGTTTCTAATTGAAATTTACTTCTTTAGATAAGTAAATCCCTTACCATAGTTTATTAAAGCACCAGGTGGTTTTGCATTATGTTAACATTAGACTGTAAGGTCAGTGTATGGCACTAGCTTATGTAGCATTAAGGGAAGGTCAAATTTAAACCAATGATTGCATTGGTATGTTTATGTTGAACCTTAGGTAATGGATAATCTAAGGCGATGTTTGTTAATTACTTCCTTTAGTCATACATGTATATGTTGCTTTAGAGAACCTCATCGGAAGGTATACATATAAGTGATAGTTGAATAGAAAGGAATTTTAACTAAATTATATATTTATTTAGGCTTGTTGACTTTAAGTAGGAAATGAGTTGGTTTTATTTAAGGAAAGACTTAAAAACTTATGAATCCTACCTACGATCAAAGGAAAGAATATTCTTAAAATACTAGATCAAAAGAAAGTGATATATCATCAAACCTCTAATTCCTTGATACAACTACTCGAATGGAATTGAGTAGTTGAGTGAATGATTTATCCTCTTTGGTTGGATGAAGAAATTATGGAATATCAAGTGGAAAAACTAGCTCCTTCTAAGGATAATGATGGTTTGGTATCCTCCTAGCACACTCACAAGAAAGACCTATGTAATTTGTGGAGATAGGTGAACAAGAGAGGGCCTAGCACACTTATGAGAAATACCTATGTAAGTTGTGGAGATGGGTGAACAAATAATGATATTAGGTTTATGTGTGTGTTATGTTAAAAATTAGATTAAAAGAATTTAGGTTATGACATTTGGTATCATAGCATGGTTGTTAGTGGCATAGGTTCACTACGTAAAAACTATATTGGTTGTAAAATGAAGCATACATTTGTGTGTGTGTGTGTGTGTGTGTGTGTGTGTGTGTGTGTGTGTGAGTGGATAGACCCATTTTCTTAAGTCTAGAATAACTAGGAATATAGTTGTTATGGTGAATTGATTCCTATTGACTCTCCTATGTGTGGCCAAGGACAATGCCACCAAATAGAATGACAAGGTTTGTTGCCCCAATGATGAGGCAAACATGATAGACAAATGTAGAAGATAAATATTCGAATGTAGGTTTAGAAAACCCTATTAATGAAGGAGAGTATATCACTGAAATAGTAGCCCAACTTCATGAGCAAGTGGAAACATATAATTAGTTACTAGAAACCATGTTGAATCGAGAAACATGGGCTAGAAACTCTAGAATGGAATGGATAAATGAACCCTTTTCAAAGGCACAACAGGCTAGGATTTGACTAGAGGCTAAATAATGTAAGGATATTAAATATTTGAAATATTCTAAGTTTAATGGAGAGGAAGATGGGGATAATGCCAGATCTTGGTTGAAGGAGATAGAAACTTATTGTAACATGAAAAACTATTCCACTAGCACCTAAATATCCTATGCCACTCTACACCTTCAAGGAGTTGGCTTGGATTGGTGGAAAACCTATAGTGATGGATTGGGGCTAGCAACAATAGTTGATTTAAATTGGGAAGCATTTGTAGAAGCTTTTAAGGATAGATTCCTTACGAAACACTTTTACTCTCAAAAGTTTGAATATTTCACTAAACTTCAACAAGGGATTAATATGGTGGAGGCATATCATCAAATATTTATCAAACTACTAAAATATGTACCTACATGCAATGAGAAAATGAAGATCCATAAGTTTATTCTAGGAGCAAATCCTAGAATAAGGTAGACAGTAGACATGTGAGAAACTATTACTTTGTAGAAGGCCTACGATTTAGTCAAAAAAGTTGAAACTTATCTCAAACCCTTTTTTGATTATGAAAGGTTGGATGAGTAGGGCAAAGAGGCACTTAGGAAAAGAAACAGTGTAGGATTTATAAAGTGGGAAGGAGAACAGGCAATTAAAAATCCTTCTAGACAAGATTGAAGGACTGATAGGAAGCAAGGAAAGTATAGGAGGTTCCAAGGGAAGAACTGCAATTCCAATAATCGCAATAGTGGTAACAATAGACCAACTCAGGAATAGGCTAATCTTCCATCAGTAGAGAAAGCAAATGATGGGCAAAAATAGAAAACATATCCAGGACCCAAAACCAAATATTTTGAATGTGGTGGACCATATTATGCCATCAATTGTCTATGCAAAATAGGATTGAATTATAAAGGAAAGGAACCTATGTACAAATAACCTACACGTAAGGGACTGACTCACAATATTTATGTAGTAATAGAGAAATAAGAACTAGAAGGGCAAGCTACTTTGTTTCTTATAAGGGGTAAGATTTTTGATAGAGATGTTAAATTATTTATTGATAGCAATGCTACAGATAGTTTTATTTCCACTAGTTTAATTAAATATATACCTAAAATACCAATAATCTTAGCTTCTGGGAGGAAGATGGATTATGGATTAGGGTAGACCTACTATGTAAGTCAGTTTTACCCTATGGCAAAAATTTCCTTACCTAGTGGCATGGCCATAGTATGTCTCTATGTAGAACCATTGCATTCCTTTGATGTTGTCTTAGGAATGTATTGGCTACAAGCACATAGAGCCATAATCAATTTTCAATATAGATAGATTGTGTTTACAAAAGATAGCAAAAAAGTGTAGAAGGTGTACAACTACCAAGGGACTTTCCAATCCCAAATACTTGTCGTAATGAAAATCAAGAAATCCATTAAGAAAGGGGGAATGATCTTTGTAGTTAAGTTAAATAGAATTGAAAAATAAAAAAAGGAAGATATACTCAAGAAAAATCCACTTCTATAGGAATTTAAGGATGTATTTCCTGAAGATTTACTTAGGTTACCACCCCAACATGAATTTGACTTCACAATCGAGCTTCAACCTGGAATATAACCTATACATAGAGCCCTCTACAGGATGAATCCCATATAAATGTAAGAGCTAAAGGTACAAATGTAGGGAATACAGGAGAAAGGATTGATTAGACCAAGTGTGTCACCATGGGGTGCATCGGTCTTGTTTTTCAAGAAAAAGGATGGGTCCTTATGGTTGTGTATATATAACAGGATGTTGAACAAGGCCACTACCAAGAATATATATCCCCTACCTAGAATTGAAGACCTCTTTGATCAACTTAAGGATACCACAATATTTTCAAAGATTTATTTAAAATTATGATACCACCAACTGAGGATTTTTGAGGAGGATACTCACAAGACAACCTTTAAAACTTGTTATGAATATTATGAGTTTATTGTCTTACCTTTTGGTTTAACAAATGCTCTAGCAACATTTATGAACTTGATGAATAGCATCTTTAGAAAAACATTGGATAAATTTATCCTAGTGTTCTTATATTATATCTTGATATATTCCCGAAATAAGATAGAGCATGATAAACACCTTAGGATTTTGTTAGAGATATCAAGAAAAAATTAGTTGTATAGAAATTTGTCCAAATGTGAGTTTTATATGTCAGAAGTGTAGTATTTGGGACACAATATTTCAGTAGAAGGAATCATGATAGATACTAAGAAGATAGAAGCTATTTTGAACTGGCCACCACCCATAAGTGTAATAAAAGTTTGAGGTTTCTTGGGTTTTATTGGTTACTATAGGCGATATGTGAAGGACTATACCAAGATTACTTCTCCAATGACTAATATTCAGAGGAAATATAAGGAATTCAAATGGATGGATAGATGTGAGGAAGCTTGAAAACTACTTAAGTAAAAGCTTACTATGCCTCCTATACTAAGGATACTAGATCCTCAGGGAAGTTTTTTTGTTTGTACAGATGCATCATTGGAAGGTTTGGGAGGAGTGCTCTCTCAGGAAGAAGTAGTGATAGCCTTTGGATCAAGGAAACTAAAATGACATGAGGTCAATTATGCAACCCATGATCTAGAGCTAGTAGTGATAGTGTTTTCTCTCAAGATTTGGTGATATTATTTGGTTGGGAGACCCTTTGAGCTGAGGATAGAACATCAAAGTCTACAATACATATTTACTCGACCCTTAATGCTAGGTAGAGAAGGTGTATAGAATTTCTCATGGAATACAATTTTGGTATTTAGTACATAAAAGGAAAGGAGAATAAAATTGCTAATGCACTGAGTATAAGGAGAGACATAGTTTTTTTATCTTGCATCCATATCGATTTGATGTAACAAGTTAAGGTAATGAAACTTCGGGATGCATACTACAATCAAATTCAAGAAAGGGTGGAAGGGAAACCATATGAAAGTAAATATTTTAGCCTCAAAGATGATTTCTTATGCTTCAAGGATAGGATAATAATTCCTAAGGTTGGTGATATAAGAAAAATGATCATGAATGAGGCACATAGATCCCCATATTCTGCTCACCTAGGAGGAGAAAATATGAGAGAGAATATGAAGAAAATGTTCTATTGGCTTGGGATGAAGAGGGACATAATTGAATTTATCACTCAATACCTAGAATGTTGGTAAGTAAAGGTAGAACATAGACACCATACGGTACTATTGTATTTGTATGATGTACCTGTGTAAAAATGGTAAGTAATTTCGATGGATTTTATAGTAGGGTTGCCTAAAAACTAGTTCCAACATGACATAATCTTAGTTGTGGTTGACATATTGACCAAGGCTACGTATTTTATACCCGAAAGTAATAAATATGATGTCTTAGTTATGGATAAAAAATTTACCAAAGAGGTATTTTGAATTCATGGTTTTTTTAAAGTAATCATATTGGATAGAGACTCAAGATTTACATTTGAGTTTTGGAAAGCTTTGCATCATGCCATTGGTACTAGACTGAACATAAGTTCTGCTTATCACCCTAAAACTGATGAACATATAGAAAGAATAAAAAATTTTAGAAGATATGCTTCGCATGTACTATATGGATTAGAAAACTCGATGGGAGAATTACTTACATCTAGTAGATTTTACCTACAATAACGGTCACTATTCAAATCTAGGAATGGCTCCTTTTGAATATTTGTATGGTAGGAAATGTAGGACATCATTATCATGGAATAATCTAGAATATCAAATTGTTCTTGGTCCATACATGGTCAAGGAGATGGAGCAACAAATAAGGATGATCATAGAATGGATTAAAGAAGCTACAAATAAACAAAAAAGTTATGTCAATCTTAAGAGATCACCATGAGAATTTTTAGTAGATGACAAAGTGTTTTAATGGTGAGACCAATGAAAAGTGTTATTAAGTCTATAAAGCTTGATCCACAATTTGTGGTACCCTTCAAAATTTTAGAGAAGATCAATATTGTGGCATATCAACTTGCCTTACCACCTAGTTTGTCCAAGATTCATGAAACCTTTCATATTTCTTTGCTTAGAAAATATGTGGCTAACCCTAAACATGTGTGGAATTTCTCTAACTTGCATATGGAGAATCCATAGGCTATAGAGGTTCAACCAGTAAATATCCTTGATTTTTTATATTAAAAAATGAGGAAAGGTACTCTAGAGCAATGTAAGGTCCAATGGGACTTCTCTGAGAGAAATACTACTTGGTAGAGAGTAGCAAACATGTAGAAACATTTTCTATTTCTATTTGAGGGTGCAAACTAATTTTTTGTTTTATTTTAACTATAATGATATATAAAGGACTGTGTTAAGCCTAAGGGGGGATTATGTCATGACCCTACCTTGGTATACTTTTTATTTGGATAGATTCATGTTTAAGCTAGTTGCTTTTGCTGATGTGATGCTTGAATTTTTAATGATTTATCTAGTAGAACATGTATCTTGTGGAATATTGTGAGGTATATTTTTATGGAATGAATGACTATTTCTTGATGTATTAATTATTGAGAAATTACGACTAAAGGGAGATATGTTATATTTTTGTGAATGGTTGGTTAATCATGTTTTACTCTACAAAAGTATTTGTGTATCTATGATAGAATATGATGCTACTAATAGAATTGAATGATGATAGGAATAGACATTCACACAAGTGGAAGGATGGAACTGACCACTAATAATGGTATTATTAAAAAGGAAATGATGATAGCTCTTAAATATGATAGCTTCAAGGAAGACACACTTCCCTCTCATATAGTTGCATATTTTTTTTCATGTGAAACTAACCATTGGCAGTGAGGTTATTGAAGGAAATAAAAGAGTTCATGGAATGTTATTATTGGTTGAAATGTTATCTCAGAATTACTTCCAGTTTCTTAATTGATATTGTTTGATTATGTTAGCATAAAAAATAAATTGGTTCTTAATATTTCTAACCTTCTTGCTTAGCATATTTATTTTTAAAAAGAGAAAATAATTTTTCGAAGGAACTTTTGACTTGGTTGTATTATTAAGCTCTTATGTTTGAACCTTTATGCATTTATATTTTTTGCTTGCACCTCTTTAGTTGTTCGAACGTATCCGTCAGGATATTATCCGTCTCAACATATGCCTTTTTGCACCATGATATTGTTGAGTTATGTTGATGGTTTGTTACCTACCTTTTTGAATGTAATGGAGGGCAAGTTGAGTTGCATTCGTGTTACCCTAGTACTGTTGGAGATGATGGTAGGTGGATAGGAAGTTAGGGGATGGATATTCTTGGGAGGAAAAATGAGGGAGAAGCGAGAGAGAAGGGGGACCAAAAATGTAAGAGAAATGGAGGATTGGAATAGCGGGTGAAGAAGAAATATAAATGGAGGACTAGAATAGCCAAGTAGAGAAATAGGTGGTCTCATCCATGTTTGTGTGTATGATTTATAGATTTATGGATTGAATTGATTAGAAATACTCTCTAAATTATATGAGCCTTAACATTGCTAAAAGTTAATCTTAGTTAGTATCTTTGTTCTAGCTTGGAGAATAGAATTTAGAGACCATTAGGAGTATCTTTTAATCTGTGCAAAAGAAGAACGACAGTGTGTGTTTACTGTGTATCTTTTCCCTTATGGCGATTTGATGACATCACGAGTAGTCTATGTATTACCTCATTGTTGTGAGCCTTGTGAACGATTAGTGAAGGCTTAGTGTGACTTTAGGATGTTACCAAATCCAAGGAGCAAGTGTATAGATGTTATGACTTTGTTGTTACCATTGTCTTGTTTCTAGTGAATAACATTGGAACTGGTTGGTTCTTCTAGGTTGATGTTAGTAATACCTTAGTAGGAGGATGACTTAGTTTCATGTAGCAATCCCTCTATGGAAGTTTTATGTTTACGTTTTCTATAAATAATATGATAGTGCTTAATAAGGATCATGGGTTACATTTTTATTTGGAAGAGACTCTTTTGTGGTTAGTATCTTTAGTTGGACTGTTTGCACTGAATACCATATATTTGTAACCATCTTGAGAACTAATGCATGTTGAAACCCAATGAGTGTTTTGGAGCAAGTTTGAGCATGGTTCATAGTGGACTCCTATAGGAAAAATAAATAAAATAAGTGATATTTATTGTAGTGCATACCATTTAGGAAAATAAAGAAAATAATTGATATTTGTTGCAGTGCATACCATGTAGGAAAATAAGGAAAGGAATTGATTTTTGTTATAGTGAATACCATGTAGGAAAATAAAGAATGCTTTGATATTTGTTGTAGTGATTTCCTTGTAGGAAAATAAAGAGATGCATTGATATTTGTTGCAGTGAATACCATGTAGGAAAACAAGGAAATATGTTTTTATTGTTGCAATGGGTTCATGTAGGAAAACAATGTAATGAGCTTGTTGCAGTAATTTCATTGTAGTATAGAGATATAATTTAAGAATGAATTTAGTGAATCCCCATGTGGAAATATATGTATGTACTAGTGATTGAGTTTCTAAAATAACTTATATGAATCCGTAAACATATAATTTTTTATTTTGAGCATTCTATTATCTTGTTTACTTGTAGGAGCGACTAGTGTTTTGCGGACCATTGAATGGAAAACTTGTGATTATGTTTATATTGTGTGCTATGTGATGGGTGATGTGTTAGTATGCATTCATATAGAGTGATACTATATTGAACATGGTGGAGTTGTCCAAATCCTTTGCAAGTATTCCCATCCCAGTGTGTGCGGTATCGATTCAGGAGAACTACTTAGTTGTCGAGGAACAACTCAAGATGACCTAGGAGATAGAATGTAAACTATATACCCAAAACTTATGTAAATGCTTCATGGTTCACCATGATGATGTACACTGTGTATTAAAGCATTAGAGGATAATTTATATATTTTGAAGTCTCGAAAGAGCTTCCTCTGTGTAATATGATGCTTGTTGTGGGTATTGTTGATTAATATATGATGTTGATTCTATATCATTGATTGAGCCTTTTTATTATGGTAGTTGATGTGCTTGTTTTGATATTGGTAGTAAACATTGGTTTCTATTTGAAATTTACTTCTTTAGCTAAGTAAATCCCTTACCACAGTTTATTAAAGCACCGAGTGGTTTTGCTTTATGTTAACATTAGATTGTAAGGTCAGCGTATGGAACTAGCTTATGTAGCATTAAGGGAAGGCTATAGTTAAACCAGTGATTGTGTTGGGATGTTTATGTTGAACCTTAGGTAATGGATAATATAAGGTGATATTTGGGAATTACTTCCTTTAGTCATGTGTGTATATGATGCTTTAGAGAACATCATCGAAATGTATAGGTATAAGTGATAGTTGAATAGAAAGTAATTTTAACTAAATTACCTATTTAGTTGGGCTTTTTGACTTTAAGTAGGAAATGAGTTGTTTTTAATTTTAACTCCTACCTACTATCAAAGGAAATAATATTCTTAAAATACCATATCATCAAAACAATGTGATAGACGATCAAACCTCTAATTCCTTGATACGATTACTCTAATGGAATTGAGTAGTTGAGTGAATGACTTATCCTCTTTAATTGGTTGAATAAAGCATGGGAGATCAAGTGGGAAAATTAGCTCCTTCTAAGGAAAATAATGGTTTGGGATCTACCTAGCATACTTACAAGAAAGATCTATGTAAGTTGTGGAGATAGGTGAACAAGAGAGGGTCTAGCACACTAATGAGAAAGACCTGTGTAAGTTGTGGAGATGGGTGAAAAAAGGAGGAGCTTAGGTCTATGTATATGTTATCTTATATAAAAAAAATTATATCAGGAGAATTTGGGTTACGATACATCTTCAAATTCATACCTATCTTAAGGACATTACAAATAAAATTCAGGATGGACCGTTGTATAACTTCCTCCTAGAAGTCCATTGTTATCCATGCTCATAAATGGTATTTTTTTCTATTTAATCCATATAAGGAATAAAACAACTTTCATGATTTGGAGTTCAAGGACTCCAAGGATCTAATTCTTCTTCAATGGTAACCACTTTATCTTCATAATCAAATTTGACAACTTAACATGCAACAGAGACAATTGCTCTCATTTTACTTGTTCAAATACTACTCAAAAACATGTTCTAACTTTTTTTAAAGTCAAGTGATATAAATTACATTTTGAATTCCTTATATCCTATATAAATTGATATCCAAATGCACCCAATAATATCTTGAGGATGAGCATTTTCAGCATAGTAATAATTTCTAGTAGACAATATATGATATCAAAGAACCTTAATATTGTCTATCAAGGACAATAGAATAACACAAGTTCTACTTCCTTCATCAAAAAAATTCCTATGAAAAACTATAACATTATGAACGATAAAAATCATCAATGATATATCATCATCCCTTTCCAAATAAATTGTAACAATCATTTTTTGAGGGGAAAGTTATGATCAAGTCAAGGCTAGTATGTGAATTGATACAAATATTCTCACTATGATATTAAATATATTATACTTCATAATGTCTTGTAATGGTGAGCATTGCATTAGGGACCCTAGGTCCTAGAATTTCCATTTTATCTAATAGTTGTCTTAGTCGATATCTTTGATAATAAGTTATCCTAAATAAATCTAAATATAGGACCTTATAAGGTGTTGCACACAATTCTTCTATGATGTCCCATAGTTTCATTTTACTCATGATTTTTTTGAGCAAATCTTTAGGATGACATGATTTAATATATATTTTTTTCCATGGGAGTTTTTACAACTCAGAATGTCTATGAAACCTATGGAAGTAATAATGTGCTCTCAGCACTCATGCCTTGTATTAAGCAACATAGTTTGAAATCTCTATGGTGAGGAACACACTCATAGGGTAACATCCAAGATTTTGCTATAGGTTGGCTCCTTATTTCATGAGATATTTAGTTCACCTTCTAAAATACTTTCTTTTTTAAAGTAAGAGAAGGGATTGTGGAAAATAAAAATCCTAAACTATTAAAGGTGATGAGCCAAAAATCAAGGGTTTCCTCTATGCATAGCTGATATAAAATGAACACATTCATCAGTTGTTAATAGCTAGATAAGTGAATAAAGTCTTAATCTGACATGGATATTCATGCACAATATTTGAATACACATAAGAAATATGGTAGATCAAAATTAGCTATAACTTTGTGTATACATATATATATATATATATATATATCAAATATTTTATTCATAGATAATGCCAAATTAAAAGACACTCGAATGTTGCTAAAAAAATAGCTCAAGGTTAGGTCTAGACTATACATAGGAGTGAAAGGATATAAACACACAGGGTCAAATACTAGGAATAAGAAGGTAACTTCCAATAATTTACAATACCATTGAAACTACTATTTATATACCTACAACTAGGGCTTGCCTCAAAATTTATATAACAATTCAAAAACTTTCCTCCAATATCAAACAAGGGATGGGTTAGCAATCAATGTATATGGATTAAAGTGATGGCAAGCCGAGATTCACACAACAAACTTCACATTAATTTTCTATAAATTGCTAATACAGTTTTTCAATACCATTTGCAGGCATGGAACTTTCCCCCTCAATCCTAGACTCACCATCCCCTCCCTTACATTTTTCTTGAGTTTTTATCGAGGCCTCCATCCTCCAGGCAATTAATGCCCCGCCTAACAAAATCTCCAGTTCGTTTTCCCTCCGGCCGAGTTTTTCAAATTTTTTGCAATAAATGGGCAACTGCCCGATCCACCATGATGCTTGCATTGATGGCCTCCCTTAACCTGCACCGGCCACTTTGTTCTGACTGTCCTCTACACTGCTGTCTCCTCCATAAAGCCATCACCTGTAATTGCTGTATTGCCAGAAATAATAAAAAAAAAAAAAATGAGTGACCGACACCTTCCTTAACAATTTACGTGACCCTCATCTTTGTTTTCATACACGTAGCCGATCGCGTGTAAATCTGGCCATGCCTTCTCCTTGTCGCAATATATTTGATACACGTGCCCTTCACAACTATCATGATACATGTGGCTGTCCACGTGTCAAATTTGGCCTTGCCCGGTCGTTCGCTTATTCACTTTTGGCCTTGTCTTCACCTGGCCGCGATATCGCGATAGGTCACGAAATTGTGACATGTCGCGATATCGTGACCAAATGCGCCTCTTCTTTGCTGAAGCCCTTTCACGACCCCCTCCCCCTTTGCCTTCGCTTTGTTCTCTACCTTTCTTTAACTTTTATAGCTATCGGATGACATGCCACATGTTGGCCTTTAACTGGCCGCGATATCGTGATAGGTCACGATATCGTGACCCGTCACGATATCGCGACGGCACTCCCCCTTCGCCCTTGCCTTGTTCTCTACCTTTCGTTAACTTTTGCAGCTATCGGATGACAAGCCACGTGTCGACCTTTAACTGGCCGTGATATCGTGACGACACTCCCCCTCCGCCTTTGCTTTGAAGTTTCGTCGTGATATCACGACGTCACGATATCACGACGTCACGATATCATGACATCGCGATATCACGACGAAACTTGCCAAAGTTACGTTGCAGCCTTTGAGGTCGTGATTTCGTGACCCCTTCCCCCTTGCCTTACAAAAATTCCCCCAAACTAAAAATTGCTTTACAAAACTTCCCAAACTAAAAATAAATAAAACAAAATGCAAAGTACTTAGAAAATCTAGAAAAATTTTGGAAGATGCAAGATTGCTCTAAACGTCGCCGGATGCTCCTACATCAGACACCCGGGGTAATTAAAAGTGATCCTCACTTCTGTTTTGTTAGGGGAATACCCAGGCGGTCAACCTCCATTTTTGACAACCAAGTTGCATCTTCAACAAGTCTGCCCTTCCACTTTATCAAATATTCAAAATACTATTTGTTTCTGGTGCTTCTGCCTTCACGAGTGTCTAATATTTCCTCGACCTCATCTGTGGTTGGAGTAGATGCTGGAAATTGCCATAATTCTATACTTGGTAACTCTGTACTCTCTCCCTCATGATATTCCACTAAATCTGAAATATTAAAAACAGGTGAAATGTCAAGCCAACTTGGCAACTCCACTTCATACGCATTTCCTGACTCCCGTTTTCCTAGTATTTTGCATGGCCCAAACTTCTTCATCTTCAATTTGTTATAAGTCTTGGCAGGGAATCTCTCCTTCCTGAGATGTACCATGACCTCATCTCCTACTTCGAACTCCTTGAACCACCGCTTCGGTCTGCCCTTGTCTTATATTGAGTATTCATTTTTATAATTTGTTTCCTTACTTCTTCATGCGGACTTTTCATATGTTCCGCAAATTCTTCTCGCTTCGGCACTGCACTTTTCTCTCTTATCCAAATTTCTCAGTTCAGACACATTTCTTGGGTTGTTTCCATATATTATCTGGAACGAAGATTTATTTGTGCTCTTATTGACTGAACTGTTATATGCAAATTCTACTTGCGGCAAAACTAAATCCCATCCCTTGGGTTGATCTGCTATTAAGCATCTTAGTAAATTACCCAGGCTTCTATTTACCACCTTTGTCTGTCCATCAATCTATGGGTGGCATGCAGAACTAAACTTTAGATCTGTCTTCAATTTCTTCCACAAATTTCTCCAGAAATAACCAACAAATTTTGTATCTCTGTCAGAAACGATGCTCTTCGATAGACCGTGAAGTCGTACCACTTCCTTGAAAAATAACCCTGCAATGTGAACTGCATCACTTGTTTTCTAGCATGGGATAAAGTGTGCCATCTTGGAAAATTTGTCAACTACTACAAATACAGAGTCATTTCCCCTTTGTGTTCTTGGCAATCCGAGGACGAAGTCCATGCTGACGTCCTCCCATGGCCGCTCAGGTACTGGTAACGGCTGATACAATCCCGTGTTCTGTCTTTTGCCCTTTGCCATCTGGCATACTCTACAACTCTGTACAAACTTTTTCACATCTTGCTGTAGTTGCGGCCAATAGTAATTTTCACTCACCAGGGCAATTGTCTTATCTCGGCCAAAATGTCCGGCCAGTCCTCCGCTGTGTTTCTCCTTGACTAAGTTTTCCCGCATGGAACTCCTTGGAATGCATAATTTACTTCCTTTGAACAACATTCCATCTTGGATTAGAAAATCCAACCATCTTGTCCTGTCCACAGTAACAGGTGTCAAGCAAGCCGCCCAGGCTTCTGCAAAATCTGGATCTTCAGGGTACAAACCCTTCAGTTCTTCAAATCCCACTACTTCCACTGTCATTTCAATCAGTAAATTCTGCCTTCTACTCAAGGCATCTGCAACTCGTTTGATTTCCCGCTTCGTGCTTCAATACAAAGGTATAGCTTTGAAGGAACTCCACCCACTTCATGTGCCTTTGGTTCAGCTTTTGTTTGACTGTTAATGTACTGTAAAGCTTGATGATCAGTAAATAGAACAAACTCCTTTGGCAATAAATAATGTCTCCACTTCTTTAGAGCCTGAACTATAGCATAAAATTCCTGGTCATAAACTGAATACTTTTTTCGAGCATCATTTAGCTTCTCACTGAAATAAGCAACAGGTCTACCTTCCTGACTTAGTACAGCACCTATTGCACTGCCACTAGCATCACAGTCCACCTATTGCACTACCACATCACCCACCTATTCCCCACTGCATCACACCTGAAATACCTTGTTAAAGTCTGGGAGTGCCAAAATAGGTTGTTCTGTGACCTTTTTCTTTAATGCATCAAAGCTCCTCTCAGCCCCTAATGTCCACTTGAACTCTTTTTTATCCCCTCTCATTGTTTCCGTGAGAGGTGCACAAATGCTGCTGAAGTTCTTTATGAACTTCCTGTAAAAGCTGGCTAGACCATGAAATGATCTCACTTCTGTTGTGCTTCTTGGGGTAGGTCATTCGATGATGGCTCTCACCTTCTCTGGGTCCATTTTCAGACCTTCTGCTGAGATTACAAACCCCAAGTATACTAACTCTTTCTTGACAAAATTACACTTTTTCAGATTTATTAATAACTGCTCCTTCCGCAGCTTTTCAAAGACCCTCCTGATATGCATCAAGTGTTCCTCCAAGGTTCTGCTGAATATTAATATATCATCTAAATAAACAATGACAAACTTTCCCAGAAACTCTTTCAGTACTTCATTCATCAACCGCATGAAGGTACTTGGTGCATTGGACAGCCCAAATGGCATGACCAACCACTCATACAAGCCCTCTCTTGTCTTGAAGGTTGTCTTCCACTCATCTCCTTCTCGGATACGGATCTGATGATAACCACTTTTTAGGTCAATCTTCGTGAAGTACTCAGCTCCACTTAAACAGTCCATGATATTATCCATCCTTGGCAATGGGAATCTGTATTTGATAGTGATTTTGTTGATTTCCCGAGAGTCTGTGCACATTCTCCACTCTCCATCCTTCTTGGGTGCTAGTACTGCAAGCACTGCACATGGGCTAAGACTCTCTCTAATCAATCCTTTCTCCAGCAACTCTTGGACCTGTCTGTTTAACTCCTCAGTTTCTATAGGTGTCATTCTGTGTGCAGCTTTATTTGGCAAGCTTGATCCTGGCACCAAATCTATATGGTGGCTGATCTTCCTTACTGGGGGTAAACCCTCAGGCACATTATCTGATACAATATCTAGAAATTCTTCCAACAGATCTAGGACTTCTATCGGGGTATCTTTGCATTCCTCCTCCCTAATTCTAGGAATTATTGCATAACACAAATGTTCATGCTTCAAACCGTCCAAAAATTTTCTCCCTTCAACTAGACATATTCTGGAGCTATTACACACCTTTTCATCCGCCTCCTTCACGGGTTTTAGCTTATGGCGTACACCATTCTTTGTCAATGAGTAGGTGTTGGCACGACCGTCATGCACTGCACTCCGATCGAACTGCCAGGGCCTTCCCAACAACATATGGCAAGCATCCATAGGTAAGATGTCGCACAGGACCTCATCACAATAATTTCCAATATTAAATTTAACGGAGCACTGCTCATTAACCAAATCCCTATGGTCCTTCTATAACCATGCGACCCGATATGGATGCGGGTGCTTCTTCCTCTCTAATTTTAACTTGGTAACCATTTCTTCTGAAACCAAGTTATCTGTGCTACCATTATCAATAATAATATTGCAAACCTTGCCCGCGCATTTACAACTTGTGCATAATAAACTTCTTCTCTGATCTGTGTCCTTCTCCTCATTCAATAGGACTCTTCTTACGATCATTGCTTCCCCTCTCTCCGCTTCTTCCGAATGTTCAGATTCAGCATCTTCCTCTGCCATAGCAGCTCTGGCTGGACCCTCAGGCCTCTTGTTTGTTCTTTCCCGATGTTGTGGACACTCAAATGCTCGATGTCCTTCTTCACCACAGTGGAAACATGTCCCATGAAATACTCCTCTTCCAAACCCTCGTCTAGATCCACCCCGTCCTCTTGGGTAGTTGTTCTGATCTCGAGGCTGATAAACATCCTCTTCCCTTTGATCTTGGTTACTACTGGCTTCACCAGTCTTCTTTGGGTCTTTATATTTTTCTCCACTGGTTCTCCCACCAGTTCTTCCACCATGGCCCCTTCCTCTTTGCTTGCCTTCAAACCGCCTATTCAGCTTTTTCTTCCACTTTTAAGGCAAACCGGTAAGCATCCTCAATGGTGCTTACCCAAACTAGGCTCAGCTCTTTCTGGATACCGAGTCTCAACCCATTGATATAACGGGCTACCTTTTCTTTGTTTGCCTCTAAATGCCCAGTTCTAATAGAGATCTTGTAAAACTCCTCAGTGTATT
This sequence comes from Wollemia nobilis, assembly GCA_028583015.1. NCBI lineage: Eukaryota > Viridiplantae > Streptophyta > Pinopsida > Araucariales > Araucariaceae > Wollemia > Wollemia nobilis. Next base: position 111,816 of record JAQPPZ010016985.1, read on the forward strand.
CTTGGACAGTTTTGTTTGTCTGTCTCAAACTCTGCATTTTTCTTAGTAGATCCAACTCGTAATCTGTCGAAATAAACTATCTTTTCAGCTTTTCCACCATTCTATCCCATCTTGTTATTCTCTCCTTCCCTCTTCTATTCCTCTCCAACTGTATTCCCCTCCACCAAATGCTGGCATGACCCTTCAACTTGGTCTTAGCAAACCTGACCCGATTAGGGTCTTCAACCTCCTCATATTCGAAATATTCTTCTAAGTCATTTATCCAATCAATCACCTCTTCTGCATTTAGGTTTCCCGAGTATGTAGAAACCTCCATTTTTGGTTCCTTTCCAATCTGAGAGATGGCTTTGTACAACCTGGCTTGTGCAGGATCCACAGCCTCTTCCTCTTCCTCAGATTGGTCTTCTTCTTTAACTTCGTCTTCACTTCCCTCATCCCTTCCGGGCTCACGCCTTCTGTGTAACTCTTCTTGCAGGGCTTGAACTTGCCTCTGCAAGGCTCGGAAGTCTTCTACCGGCACCACATTTCCTACTCCACCACGATTTCTTCGTGGAGGCATTTTTCTTTCTTCCCTTACAAAATCCTTCCACAGATCCTGGTGTAACTGCCTCTCTTTCGACGATCTGTTACACGCTCAGGAGCTCCCGCTCTGATACCACTTGATGGCAATCCGAGATTCACACAACAAACTTCACATTAATTTTTTGTAAATTTCTAATACAGTTTTTCAATACCATTTGTAGGCATGGAACTTTCCCCCTCAATCCCAGACTCACCATCCCCTCCCTTACATTTTTCTCGAGTTTTTATTGAGGCCTCCATCCTCTAGGCAATTAATGCCCCGCCTAACAAAATATCCAGTTCGTTTTCCCTCCGGCCGAGTTTTTCAAATTTTCTACCATAAATGGGCAACTGCCCGATCCACCATGACGCTTGCATTGATGGCCTCCCTTAACCTGCACCGGCCGCTTTGTTCCGACTGTCCTCTGCACTGCTGTCTCCTCCATAAAGCCATCACCTGTAATTGTTGTGTTGCCAAAAATAATAAATAAATAAAAAATGCGTGGCCGACACCTCCCTTATCAATTTATGTGACCCTCATCTTTGTTTTCATACACGTAGCCGACCGCATGTAAATCTGGCCATGCCTTCTCCTTGTCGCAATATATTTGATACACGTGCCCTTCACAACTGTCATGATACACGTGGCTGTCCACGTGTCAAATTCGGCCTTGCCCGATCGTTCGCTTATTCACTTTTGGCCTTGTCTTCACCTGGCCGCGATATCGTGATAGGTCGCGAAATCGTGACATGTCGCGATATCACGACCAAATGCGCCTCTTCTTTGCTGAAGCCCTTTGGGGTCACGATTTCGCGACTCCCTCCCCCTTTGCCTTCGCCTTGTTCTCTACCTTTCTTTAACTTTTGCAGCTATCGGATGACATGCCACGTGTTGGCCTTTAACTGGCCGCGATATCATGACAGGTCATGATATCCTGACCCGTCGTGATATCATGACGGCACTCCCCCTCCGCCCTTGCCTTGTTCTCTACCTTTCGTTAACTTTTGCAACTATCGGATGACAAGCCACGTGTCGGCCTTTAACTGGCTATGATATCGCGACGGCACTCCCCCTCCGCCTTTGCTTTGAAATACTGTCACGATATCGCGACGTTGCGATATCACGACGAAACTTGCCAAAGTTACGTTGCAGCCTTTGAGGTCGCAATTTCATGACATGTCACGAAATCGCGACATGTTGCGATTTCGCGACCCCTTCCCCCTTGCCTTAAAAAACTTCCCCCAAACTAAAAATTGCTTTATAAAACTTCCCAAACTGAAAATAAATAAAACAAAATGCAAAGTACTTAGAAAATCTGGAAAAATTTTGGAAGATGCAAGATTGCTCTAACTGTCGCGGGATGCTCCTGCATCATAAAGGTATCTATATCTGGAGAAATTAATGTTGAGGGACTTGGGGCCTCTAGATTTGGAGCCTCCATTGCTATTGGTAACTACCTTTACTAGGATTTTCCCTAAATAGTGGGCACAACATCCATATATAATAAATTTCATTGGATTCAAGGTCTCTAGTACTAGATATTCACTCACTATTGCATTTAAGATACCAATTTTTTCACTAGAATGCCATATCCAAGTGGTTTTACTAGGTGGATTTGGGATTTCTCCCTAATTGCCATATTTATGATCTTAATAGGCTTTCTTGGGGATCATGCATAGGTGTTAGTTTTGATGCTTAAATATACCTAGGTATGAATGTGTACCCTAGACTAGAAGCAAGATTAGATGGCTCAAAATTGCTTCCAAGATAAACTCTAGAGAAGGTAAGTTCCTTTTGAGATATATTGGGAAAAGACTAAAGAAATAAAATAGGGAGGTAAAATAGGGAAAAAGGATTAGAAATTTTGAATTAAATGCAGTTGAGGATCAATTCATAGCATTTCTTTAAGCCACATGAGCATAAGTGGCTTGGTAAAATCAAATACTAATAGACTATACAAGTAACACTATGCAAAAAATAGATTATCCTCAAATGTTACAACATTGAGCACCAAAAGTGCTTAAACCAAATTATTTTAAATTATTTAATTCTAACAAATATACCAAAGGAATATCAAAAAATATTAAACCTAATAGAAATACAAGCAATACTAAAAGTGTAGATATCATGTAAAGAGATCTACAAACATTAATTATGGTAATTCAAATAGCTCTTGATTGCATCCCAATGCAACATAAACATAAAGCTTTCCATAGAAAACACTAAAACATTCGACCCTTTACAATGAGGGGCCTTCCTCTATTTATAATTTTTGTTAAGATAAAATAAATTTAACTACTCTATATAATAATAAAGAAAAATATCAAGTGGCATTAGGTCAACTGGTTAGATTCCTCAATATTTAAAGAGGAGACCAAGGTTTAAATATTTTCAAGTAATACATGAATAATATCCAAGATTTGTTGTAATACCACTATGCGGTGATGATGTAATACAAGTGAGGCCTGTTTCAATCCTATGTAACCAAATGAAAAAAATAATGAGGAAAAATAGCTCTACTTAATTGGGTATGAGCTAGCACTAGTTGAAATCTCCATCTCTTCTATTAGGCAATTGTGATTCACAAGATCATCTATTATTATTAGTTGAGGTGGCTATCATTTTTAGGCTTTGTCAATTACCACATGGGATTTAACCATTTTCCTCTAGAAGCATACATTTTCCTTAAGCAATATTACTTTGTAAGCCTATCATACATTGTTTATGTTGGCATCATCCTTCTTACCAAGAAAATCTAGTCTATATCAGTCTTATGATTTAATACAAACGTTTTTGTTAGGCTAAAACCTTGTAGAAATTGATCTGATGTCATTGTAGAAATTTCTAGGCTGCCTTTTAAGTCTAGAAAAATTCTTCATCTTGCAAGATTCTCACCTTACTAGATATTTTAAAGTGCTCTACTTTTTTTAGCATAGAAAAGGTTTGGCTCACCTCCTTTAAATGTGTAACACCAAGCTAGTCTGGCTAAAATATTTTGGTTTGAAAGATTGATTCAATCTTATATAATTGAGTCTAAACTTATTTCCTTGAAATTTGGGAATAAAATACTTGATAAAATTATAATTCCAAAGAAGTCCTGTGGGCTTGAATACTTAGCCATAGTTCTAGTTGTTTCTTTCTTAATCATATCTCAGTCTATGTCCAGGTCTTCTAGATGTTCTTCTATCTCCATTTGGAGGTACTTTGGGTCATCTTCAACCAAATTGACACTTCGCTCCTTAAGCCTCTCTATGTGATGGGGGTTGGGCTTCTTCAAAAAGATTTCGACCCTCATTCCTTATTAGGGAATCACCATATGATTATATTCTAGGGATAGGTATCCCTCAAGATTTTTTGTGAACTCCCTTGATAAGCATACTCTAAATAGTGGTGGAAGATCCAGCACTATTACCTCTTGAATTACCTAGACATCCATAATCTTATGCAACACCATTGGAATATCCTTCAATAATCCCACTATCTAACCTAGGGTATCGTCTAGCTATAATATGTTGGAACTAGTGCAAGTATATTCCTTGTCCATTTCATCACAAATAACCTTATGCATGACTTTTATGGTAGATCTAGAATCCACCATGTAGTTATGGAGGATCTATCCTTCCATACATAAATATGTAAAAGGGTGGATGCCTAATCTTACCTATTATGAATATTTTTTAGCCTTTAGCAAAGATTCAAATTTGAACATCTGGATTCACTTTGAATTACATTATTGAGGGTATCCTTAAGCAAACCAATTTGTTTAGGGATTAGCAAAGCATCATACATGTGGAATGTTGATGGATTCTTCTTTACTCTTTGATAATATTATACCTAGAGGGTTACAACATACTTCCTTCCTTTTAGACTATCTCTTTGAACCTCCTTTGATACTGTGGTGTGGCTTCTTTCTTTGCTTTATAGTAATAGAATGGTACCATAGCTTCTTCAATACTTGCTTCCTAGATTCTTCTTTGTTGGATTTTGGTGCTTCTAGTGAGGCTTGATCCTTGGGTTACTCCTTTTGAGGATGAGAGGGAAATTTTAGACCATTAGTCCTTTGGATTCTATAGAGGATGTGTCTTCTTATATCTAGTCAATCTGTGGACCAAATTATAATTTGAAGGCTCTTCAGTAATGATATTTGGCTTTGGATCAATCAACATACCCATAAGCCCTTTTTATTACCCTTCTACTTTATCAAATACATCCAATTGGTATTAGTGTTGATAGACCATGCAAGTGTGATCATTGTGTGGGTCATTGAAGGGTAAGGCCCAATAATATTCCTAGATAGTGAATTTCTCCTCCTCTATATCTAAGGTATAGCAACTTGCTTTCTATTAGCATTGCTAGTCAAAGCCTCTTGATATTTTGAGATGTAGGTATATTTGATTTTTTTATAGCCTTAATATCTTCTCTCAATATTTTTTAGCTCTAAGATAGTGAGGTTACTTAACAAGTTTCTAGCCATAATTTTTAATTCTTGTATTTTCATTGATTCTTTGAGATCTAGGGTAGGTAAATCTGGTATAGTCATAGCCAAAATAATATACTAAGGGTAGGGATTAGGTTTCAATAAAGTTACCAATGAAGGATTTGACAGAGCTAAAAGTGAAGCTTGTTGGATTTATTGAGGGATCTCCTAGAAATATGGAATTATCACTTTCAAGGGAATATTTCCAACTAATATGAGTGTATTTTTTATATAGTAGAAACTTGAAAGATCTAACAAACTATCATCTCATTGGACTATCAAATCTACAAGCTTAAGTCTCGAAAAAATATTTGAGGTGATAAATATAGGCCTAGGCCATTGGAAATATGTTGAATATTTTCAATGTTATTATGGCGGGGTTAATTCTAAAATATACTAAACACTCTCCATGTATCCTTGTTGGGGTTCAGGGGTGGAATCCCCTGATGGAAGTTTTATGGTTTCTTAAGCTATTTTTAGACCCATATGGCTTGTTTAGGATTAAATATTTGAACCTATGGTTTTTTATCCATGGTATTGTAAAGCTTGTTCTTGTGTTGTTATTTAATTGCACACGCATCAGGTTTTGAAGAGAGATGAGATATGAACATTATTGTATCGAAAATGGTTAAGTTTATACAATAAGGAGATATTACTATGCTAGGTTTTTTCCCATAAGGATTTCCTAGGTAAAATACTATGTTATGTGTATATTTGTTATCTTCTTCTTTTTAACTTTGATTCTATATTTACTATTTTTCTAGATTTATTTTATCGAGGCATTTTTCTCTTTCTTTGGTATTAAAGCTAGGTTTTTTAGCTTTTTTCAAGGAGTAAGGGTTTCAACCCTGTGATAAATTAATTCTTGAGTGGGATTCATACACGAAAGAAGTTGGGTGAAGGAAAATGATGGGAAGCACAGGGTAGAGAGTAAAAAATTTAATGAACATAATTTTGAGTTAAGGAAACTTGAGATGAAGGACCTATTGGTTGATAAAGATCAGTGGATTGCAGTCTAAGGAATAAAACCAACATCAATTATATATTATTATTAGCTAAATATTGATAAGAAGGTAGGGAGTTCTATCAGATTATGCTTATCTAATTTGATATTGTTGAATGTATCGACAGAGACCACGACAAATTTATTATGGGATAAGCTGGGAACTTTGTATCAGATAAAATCACTGGTAAATAAACTCTTTCTATGAAAGAAGTATTCACTTTGGATGAATGATGGTGACTCTGTGGCTGACCATCTAAATATTTTTAATACTGTGGTAAGTCAATTAAACTTTATTGAAGTAAAAATTGATGAAGAGGAAAAGTGTATTACTTTACTTTGTTTAATACCTGATTCATGCAATAACCTAGTTATGGATATCACCAATATTACTTCTACATTGAAAGTAGAGGATATAGTAGGAAAATTTATATATGAGACAAAAATCTTTTGAATATTATCATCAGAAGGATGCCTTGGTTGTGAGAGGTCATTCTTAATAAAGAAGCAAAAAGAAATTAGGATAAAGTAAATTGATATATAGGGGTAAATTTGTTGCTCTAGAAAAGATAAAATGCTAGAAATGTGGTAAAATAGAGCATTATAAAATATATTGAAGATCTAAAAAGACTAATAATAGTCGATCATCTAATAAAAATATGTAGAAACAAAGACCACAAAGAAATATTTTGACTTATTTTTAACTGTAGTGTGCTCAAGTGAATGTTATGACTCATGGCTGATTGACTTAAGTGCTTCCTTTCATATGACTCCTCATAGGGAGGAGTTCTATGAATATGAAAATATAAATGGAGGTGAAGTCTTCTTGGGAGACAATTTGACATATAAAATAATAGGTCAAGGAAGAGTCAAGTTGAGGTTAAAAGATGGAAGAATTAAAACCCTTCCTCATGTGTTGCATATTCTAGGTTTGGCAAGGAATCTGATATGTGTGAGTAATATGATTGAATGGGTATGGGTGTGATTGTGGTATTCAATAAGGATAGCTACAATATGGTTCTTGGAGTCTTGGTTTTGGCAAGGGGATTTCATACAAGAACTATGTTCAAACTTAAGGCTGGCATTGTAAGTATTAATTGCAATAACTCTTCAGTTGTAGAGGAGAATAATATGGTAGAAGCAGCTTTGAGTATTCTTGTAGCAAAGACAATGTTGTGGCATCAATACATAGGGCATATTCGTGAGAAATATATTTAAACATTAAAAATGAAATGTATGGCTAAAGGAATTTTGAATTGCCCATTAAATATTAATTTTTATGAGCACTATGTTTTTGGAAAGCAAACTCGAGTCAAGTTTCCTAGTAGTGCTACAATATCTGAAGGAATTTTGCATCTAGTTCACAATGATGTGTTTGGACCTACAAAAGTACCATAATTAGGTAAATCTATCTATTTTGTTATATTTATAGATGACTTTTCAAGAAAGACCTGGGTATATTTTATACAGAATAAATATGATGTTTTTTAATAAATTTAAAGAGTTTAAGTCTCTTGTAGAAAATTAGATAGGAAAAAATATAAAGGTTTTGAGAAGTGACAATGGTGGTGAGTATTTATCTAATGAATTTGAGTAGTTTTGCAAGGACTATGGAATAGAAAGGCAAAAAATAACTTTGTATACTCCACAATAGAATGGAGTTATAGAATGGATGAATAGAACATTGATGGATAAGGTCATAAGCATGCTAAGTGGTGTAGGGTTAGGAAGAAAATTTTGAGTATAAGTCGTGTTAACTACTTGCTACATCATCAATAGATCTCCTACCTCAACTTTGATGGACAATATTCCATAGGAAGTGTGGGTTGGTAAGAAACCTCTCTAAATCATATAAGAGTTTTTCGTTGTGATGCTTATTTGTATGTACCAAAATAGAAAAGGACTATGCTAGACTATATATCTAAAAAATACACATTTATGGGTTATAGTATTGGTGTTAAAGGATATAAGTTGTGTAACCTAAAAATATAGAAGATTATTTACAATAGTAATGTTATCTTTAGATAAACAAAAAGGGTTATAAAATAGGAAATGCAACCAAGCAAAGAACCTAAAATAGTTCAAGTAAAATTGGAATAGGAGAAAGAACCTATGGTAGAACCTAGTGCTATAGAAGAAGATGAACTATAGAGAGTCTAAAGAGAAAAATTTAGAGGAAGAAGGTGAGGAGGAAGTTGAAGATGCAAAACCTGGAATTCCATGTTTGAGGAGATTAGATCGAGTGAGAAGACTCCTAGAAAGGTATAGCCCTTCAAATATTTTTTTTGCATTTAATATATCAATTACTAATTAAGAACCCAAGACTATAAAGGAGGTACTTCATTCAAGTGAGAATAAGTCTTGAAAAAGGGCTATGAAGGAAGAAAAGGATTCCCTCAATAAAAATAATATGTGGGACTTAGTGAAATTATCCCTTGGAATAAAACCGATTGGTTGTAAGTGGGTATTAAAAAATAAGTACAATATAGAAGGAAAGTTAGAGAAGTGCAAGGCTTGCTTGGTAGTAAAAGGATTTCCTCAAGTTGATGGATTTGACTTTGGTGAGATTTTTTCTCATGTGGCTAAACTATTTCAATTAAATTTTTGTTGGCTATTTCTGCTACTTTTGATCTTGAAATAGAATAGATGGATGTAAAGACAACATTTCTACATGGTGAACTTGATGAAGACATATATATGTCACAACAAAAATGCTTTAGGGTAAAATATAATGAGGACTTGGTATGCAAGTTGAAAATTTCTATTTATGGCTTGAAGCAATCTCCAAGAATGTGGAACCAAAAATTTGATAGGTTTGTTTTGACACTTGGGATTAGAAAAACTAAAGCAGATTTGTATGTGTATTTTAAACAAGAAGGTAAAAAATTTGTTATCATTATTTTGTATGTGGATGACATGTTGTTAATTGGTAACAATAAGGAGATGATAAAGTTACTAAAATATCAGTTATCTTCTGAATTTGACATGAAGGATTTGGGTGTTGCAAAATTTATTTTGGGTATGGAAATAATAAGGGATCATGCAAATAGAAATTTTTGGTTAAATCAAAGGAAATATGTTGATTTAATAATACAAATGTTTAGGATGCATGATTGTAAACCAATTCATACTCCATATCTTCTTGGTCAAAAGTTACCTACTGAATAGTATTCTAAAATAGAAGAGGAAATTGAATAAATGCATCATGTTCCTTATGCTAGTGATGTTGGTGGTCTAATGCAATGGTTTATATTAGACCTAATATTGCACATGTAGTGGGAGTAGTTAGTAAATATATGTCCAATCCAGGAAAGGAACATTGGACTACTATGAAGAGGATCTTCAGATACTTGCATGGAACTTCAAACTATGCTATATGTTACCAAGGAAAATCTAGAGATAGTAATATTGTAAATCTACAAGGTTTTGTGGATGTTGACTAGGTTGGAGATTTGGACAAGAGAATATCCATGAGTGCTTATGTGTTCAAACTATTTGGAGGGGTAGTAAGTTGGATGAGTAAAAAATAATTAGTGGTTGCTTTGTCCATAATAGAGGTAGAGTACATTGCAACAACTCATGCATTTAAATAAGTGGTGTGGCTATAGAGGTTATGTTCAATATTTAGTATTAAATAGAAGGCTATGAGAATTAGTAGTGAAATTCATAGTGCAATATTTTTTGCCAACAATCCTAGTTTTCATGATCAATCAAAACATATTGATATCAAGTACCATTTTGTGATAGAGATGGTTGAAGGGAATCAGGTGATGCTGGAGAAAGTTGATGCAGAGAATAATGTTGTTAATTCATAAACAAATATTGTACCTACTCAAATATTTTCTTGGTGTAGAATATCTATGGGTATGGTTTCCCTTGGTAGTTGACAATAGCAATTTTTGGCCCCTATGGAAATTATTCAACAAGTGAGAGAATGTTGGAAATATGTTGAATATTTTCCATGTTATTATGGTAGGGTTAACTCTAAAATGTATTGGACACTCTCCATATATCCTCACCAGGATTTGAAGCTAGGTTGGGCCTTGAGCAAGAATTTGGGATGGCAGTCCTCAAAAATAAAGGGTCTGAGGGTGAAAACCCTTAATGGAATTTTTAGGGGTTCTTAAGATAATTTCAGACCCATATGGGCTATTTAGGGTTAAATATTTTTACCCATGGTTTTTCATCCATGGTATTGTAAAATTAGTTTTTGTGTTATTATTTAATTGCACTTGCATCAGGGTTTGAAGAGAAATGATAGATGAAAATTATTGTATTAGAAATGGTTAAGTTTATAGAATAAGGAGATATTACTATGCTAGGTTTTTTCCATAAGGATTTCCTAGGTGAAATACTATGTTATGTGTATATCTATTATCTTCTTTTTCCTTTGATTTTATATATTTTTTTTAATAGATTTAGTTTATCAGGGACTTTTGCTCTTCATGAGCATGGAGATAAACTGGGTAAGTAGTGAAAAGTAGTCCCCTAGATCATTGAATTCTAAGATGAAAGATTTATCTAGGTTAGCTCAAGTACCAATGTTGGTTTCTTCTAAAGAGCGATATCATGTGAGTAAGTTTCCTCTAAAATATAAAGCAAGCAACCTCACTGATACATCTTCATGAATACTATGAATAGTAGCTAAAGTGACTATATCTTGGCAATGTTCATAAGTCATCATCTTAATACCATCATATGAGAGTAAATATTTTAATGCAAATTGAGGAATTTCATTGAGATCTAGAAGATTAAGGGTCATGACACATTTCCAGCTAGGGTATATTTATCTAGTCATAGTTCTAGGTGGGTATCTAGTAGGTGGTTGTAGATATATTATCTATAAAGGAGTGAGGATTTGAACAAAAGAATTTTGTATTGGTGAAAGGGATATACCTTATTGAGATTTCTTAAAGACTAAGATCTTAGAAAATTGGAAGTGTTATTTCTACTTCTTGGTATTTGATATTGTAATCATGTGATTATAGGGCTATGTCCTTTAGTGGAGTCATTTATATTAGGTTCTTTCAATAGTTGATTCACCAAGTGAATGGATTTTTATCTACTTTGTGAGACCGAGATATTAACCAAAATCTTGATCTTCTAGAGATGCAAGCATGCCAAATGCTCTTATGCATACGGTGACTCTAACTTTGGATCAAGTGATTATTATGCTTACATCCTACCAATAGTTCTTCTACTTGATATGAGTGTGAAATATTCTAAAAATAAGATGAATTTATGAAATTCATCCCACTAAGCATACCAAAAACTCTTGATGTTCTGATCCTCTTAAGTATGAATGCATGTCCTAGACTGAATTCAAAATTGGATGGCTTAGAATTACTTCTAAGACAACCTCTAGGGAAGGTTGGTTCCTTGTGAAATATGCTAGGAAAAGACTAAAGAAAGAAAAGAGAAAGGGAAAAGAGTTTATAAAAATTGAATAAAATGTGGTTGGGGCTCAACTAATAGCATTGCTTTGAGCTACATGAGCATAGGCCACTTGGTACAAGAAAATCCTAATATACTATACAACTAAAACTATGTAGAAAATACATTATCCTCAGATGTTACAACATTCAACACCACAAGTACTTGAGCCAAAAAAGTCCAAATAATTTAAGACTGACAAATAGACAAGAGGAATACCAAATGGTATTAAACATAATAGAAAGACTTCAATTGAAGCAACCAAGAAATATTAAAAGTATAATAATTGTGTAAAGACATCTACAAACATTAATTGGTGTAAGTCAAACAACTCATTATTGCATTCTATTGTATCATTAACATATAGCTTACCATAGACAAACACTAAAATATCTAACCCTTTACAATGAGGGGTCTTCCCCTATTTATAGTTTTTTCTAAGCTAAAATAAAGCTAACTATTGTATACAATAATGAAAAAAATGGCTTTGCATGGTTTGGGATGATTTGGAACCACTTAAAATATCCATCTCTTCTATCAAGTAGTTGTGATTTGTAGGATTGTCCATTATGATCAACTAAGATGGCTATCACTTTTAGGCTCTATCACTTTCCATATGAGATTTAACTATTTTCCTCTAGGAATATGCCTTAAGGAATATTAATTTCTAAGCCTTCTAGACATTATTTATGTTGACGTCATCCTTCTTACCAATAAGCTCTAGTTTAAATTTCTCTTCATGCTTCAATACAAGCCTCTTCATCAAGTTGGAACCTTGTGGAATTGAGTTGATATCATTGTACAAATTTCTAGGTTTCTTTTTATGTCCAAAATAATTCTTCGCCTTGCAATCATCTCACCATGCTAGATATTTTGAAGTTCTCTACTTTTGTTAGCATAGAAAATTTTGCCTCACCTCCTTTGCAAGTCTAGAACCAAGCTAGTTAGGTTAAAAGCCTCTAGCTTGAAATATTGAGTCAATATTATATAATTAAGTACAAAATTATTTTTTTGAACTTTTGGAGTAAAATAATTGATAAAATTATGATTCTAAAGAAGTCCTTTATTCTTGAATGCTTAGCTAGAGTTCCAGTTGCTACTTTATTGATCATCTCTCAATCTAATGAATATCCTTTTGTTATCACCTTATTCCTTGCATGAATTTTGATGCTTCAAAGTTGCCTTCTAATAGGGATTACCAAACCTCTTCATTTTATGGGTGAGTCTAAAGTATTCCCTTTGTCTAGTTTTGTCCAATTCATTCCCTTTTGTTTTATTTCCATGCTCTTTTGATATGTCTTTCATATGGACCAGCAAGCCTAGATAATTTATTTTTGTAGGAGCTTATATTGTTGGTCCTTCAACTAAACATCTTAGGTCCTGTTTTTCATCCATAGTGCTTGACTTTTCTGTAGCAAGAGAATTTATTGAATAGTTACAGTTGACCCTAGTAGATGCAAAGGGTATCTTGGTTTCTAAACCCACCCATCTAGGTGATGAGCAAATCCACAACCACTATAGTGGACTAAATACCACTAAAGGTAGAACTCTTTTAGTTATCATCAAAAAGGTTCTAAAAATCTTACCAATAGCAAGGTTTAACTTAATTTATACTAAAAGGGCTATAAGAAATTATTTATTTGGTCTAATTTGTTAGCATCACCTCATGTCAGGGATTTTTTATTTTTCTAGAAAATTTCATTATAATCCTTCCCTTCTCAACATCTTTAGAATTTCCACAACATCAACTACTTGATAGATCAAATAGCTTCAATTCATCTCATCTTGCTCAACTTTGGGTAATAGTTCTACTCAAAAATTCTCCTTTAGGTCGAATTTTCCTAGTGTAGTGAAATATCACTATAGTTACCTCTAATAAAACCCCTATATGATTCTTGTTTGTGGTAGGTTGATGACTATCCATTATCAATTTTCTAAAATTAAGACCCACTAGGTTAGACCACTTTCTCCTTGATTAGAAGGTTGGCAAAGCTTTTCCAAATATCCTCCCTTTTTTTCTTTAATTAGCATAATCCATTGGATTAGGCTTGAGTGTAGAGTAGAGGGATCATGCAATTGTAATGTGTATGGTCGTTGTGGATTTATTAGAAGTGGAATATTGACCTATTTAATTTGACCTTATCATACTTCAACCAAATTTTGAAGCGTTTCTTGAGATGGTGCAATTCATTCAATTCTGAGATCAGATGGTTTCCAAAATTTTATAAATTGAGCACTTCAACATCTTTTCCTTTTACATTTGGTATATTAGATAATTCCTACATTAATATCCTACCATTGGTATCTTTCAAAAACATAGTGATGATATTGTATGGTAGCCACATGGACAGCCATTGTGATCTCAATCATATGTGGAAGAATCAGGTCTACAAGCTTGAGTGAGGAGGAAGAACGGGTTTGTAGCTATTGCCTTCACTACATTCTAACTTGTGGTTGGGCTATTCTTAATTATAATTGAGAAGGCTCTTATGCTTCAACTAATGGCAATGTCTCATTTAGTTATCATTGAAAAGGCTAAATAGGATGATGCAGACCATTGATCATCATGATCAAGCAACTCACATAACTTTCATGATATGCAACTCTTCTCCTCCTAAAATTACATGGAACATTGGATCTTGTATCTACCTAGGATCAATGAAGAATATTCTTTGGGTGTGCTCCTTGATGGGATATCTTCTCACTTATTTAGCATAATTCCAATGCACTTTCCACATGTCCAGGTATTAACTAATGGTTGGAATCTCCTCTAACACTCTAGACATATTTATAAAATTGCATGGTTTGTTTAATGAGTAATATATGGCTTACAAAGCTTTAAGTTTTTTGATAGATGTTATTTTTTAGGAATTAGTACCTACTACAGGTCTTTGCAAATAAATTATATGCATGGATTTGCTCTACCATAAATTACTTTTCTTTTAAGAACTGATGCTTGTCATTGGATTGACTTTAATCTATGGTTCATGCAAACTTAAGAACTCTCCTTATTGAATTAACACCCATAATTGACCATTAGTTAGATGACCCATATAATATTAGAGCTTTGTCATATCCTCCCTATGCAAAAGAGAGCCTACCATGGATCTTGGAATATTGAAAATATGCATAGATTTAAGACTTCATTGCCTTCTTTTTTTGTAATATTAGCATCCATTGTAGATTTTAAAATTAATAGTGCACATGAATTTTTTCTTTTCTTCCTTCACTTTTCAACTTTTTTTTTAGTCCAACTTGGAAAATTTAACCAAGGAAAAATAATCTCTTCCTAGGTGTATTGAAATTCACTACAATTCTAGTGACTCCCAAGGGAACTTCTGCCTACTAAACATAGAGAACCCTAGAAAATAATTGGCCTTATATATTGGGCATGGATTCACCTAGAGGAATGAATAATTCAAATCGATAGGAGAAAAGAGGAATCTAAAGAAGAGCAATAGGTCCCTCAACACTTATTGTTTTCTTATTTGTTACCTAATAGCTACGAACTTCCCTGGATCTTTCTTGATGTTGTTGAGCTCTTAGATTATTAGGGTCATATGAGGAAAATTTAAAGGCAAGGTGCCTTTTATAGAATCTTTTCATGAGGTTCAAGGTACCCACTAATATTGAATTTATGTTATGTTTATTCATTCCCTCACTCTGTAATTTGGGAGAGGAGTGTTTGCTACCTTTTCTAAGAATTAAATTCACCTTATCTAAAATAATTATCCCTTTTAACAAATCCAACACAATGAGATTATTATCTTTCTCTAGACATTGAGTTCCCATTTATCATTAGCTTTCATCAATAAATCTGATTCACATGTGTTTTATTTCGCTTACCTACAAATACAACAAGAAGAGGCTATCACTCTCTTTAGGGTATTAAAATCATCCTATAAAAGGTTATTTTTTCTTGTGTAAGGTTGGAAGAAGTGCATTACCTCCCTAGACTTTCCCCATGTGAATCTAGTTTACCCTTTTATGTAGGGTGGGTGAAAAATTATTGTTACCTATCTTACTAATTAGATGGTTCATAGTCTATCTTGATCATAAAATTGAATGATTGGTATTAAATGGCTTCATAAATTTCTTGTGATAATTCCTAATGGAGTGTGAGCCCTTCATGTGGCATTTTCAATTGGTGCAAAATATTAGTTTAGAAATTTGTCATTTGTATTGTTTTGGTAGCTATCATTGCCTTGAGTTTTTTGTCTATGCTACTACTAAATGTTGATGGATTGTTTGAGCTACTCCTACCTTGGTATTCTTATCCATTATTGATATAGTGTGTGCCTTCCACATGTTTTTATCAATGATTTTGAGTGAGGGCTTCAATAAACTCTTTATGAGGTATAATTTAGCTTAATGTAACATGTGTTTTTAGGGAGAGTCTTCTGAATCTAATAGCATATCGGTATCTTTTATTCATTAATATAATAGCCATCACAAAATTGGAACTATCCTTTTTTACATCATTGGGTGGAACTAATTGTAGATTATTTAATAAGATGGCTCATGTTTATCCAAAGAAACCATTCGTCTTTTCTACTTCATGATCTATGATGTCAATTGATTTGCTTTGATTGGACATTGTACACTATTCTAACCTTGGGTATTTCTTTTATAACCTTTTATTTAGTGCATGACCAAAACACATCCTTGTATTTGATCTTATGGCTACCACTACCTTGGATTTTCATTCTATTTATGGATATATTGAGTGATGTCAGCCATTTGTGATATGATCAAATAGTTGGTGCTGATCTTGAGCCTAGTTTCTTTTGAAAATTCCTAATTAAACATGATCCTACCATGTGCTCTTGCTCAACAATTTTGATGGCCACAATTGCATATGAGGTTTATCTGCATGGACCCCTATAGTGAGCAACTCTAATTTTTTAGTTGATTTTTTTATATGGCAAGTGCTATTTCACCTTTGGTCCATGCCACACTCACTTTTGAGTCTACACAAGCCTTCCACATGGTTTTCTTAACTTGATGGCCTCAACAAAACTTATAATTTGAGGTAACAATATCCCCTTAGTGTCCTTGTATTTATGTAGTTGGTCAGTTTAGATCATCTTATTTCTTCTCAATGGCATGGATTCCCTTCATGGATATACATACCTATAGTATCCATGATCTCACAAACTAGAGACTATGCTTGATTGATGAGGTAGAGTTCAACCCTACCATAAAACAATTTGAAATATATCATTAATAAAAATATATATATAGAGAGAGATAGGCTTATGGATAGCTTCTCAAGTAGATCCTATTTACTAGGATTGACAAGGTATCACCATCAAGCATTGAACGCCAAATATATTCTCCTTATTGGAAGTGGTTATAACATAGATGCCACTCTATATGGAATAAAACTTATTATGGCTTCCCAAATTGCTTATTTCTTCATCTCATTTGAGTACTTGGTAACCAAAATTGAAACCCTAGGGGGTCATCCTTTTGTTGAACACTTTCTTTATTATTCCCTAATGCTTTAATAGTTGTTCCCTAGCTACTTCCCTTTAATCCTCAAGCTTGAGAAATTCCCCCATTCTTGCGGTTATGAAATTATTCTATAGAAGCTATAGCTGATGAAGCAATTATACTATTGGTAACTCTATGAAAATAAGTAACCTTGCTTCTTTTCCATAGACTAGGTCATAAGGCGAAAAACCTATAGCATTATTTGAAGTAATTTTGTCAGCCCACAAGTCTCTTCTAAGATGTAGGTGTCATTGTATATTATTATCAAAATTGATCCTCTTCAAAATCTTGATCAAGTTCTTGTTGGTGGATTATGCTAAACCATTTCCTTGAGGGTAATAGTTTGAGGAAGCTTTTATGAATATTCCATATTAGAGAGTGAACTGAGTGATTGTGGCTCTAGTGGACACCAAATATTTATCTATTATGGAAATGTTTAGGATACCAAATCTAGTTATAATATCCTTTAGAAAATCAATTATAGCCTTCTCAATATCTTCCTTTAGTGGAACCACTTCAATCCACCTAGTGAAATAGTCAATAGTGGTAAGAATCCATCTATGGCCCTTGATTTATGGTGGGTTTATCATACCAATGAAATCTAATTCCCAACCAAGAGAATGGCTTATTTGTTGTTATATGTTTCAAAAGCATGGGTGCATTTCTCTTTCTTTCAGTGAATAATATGCACCTATGACATATTCTCACCCACTAGCAGGCATCTAAAAACATGGCAGGATAATAATATCAATCTCTCATGATTTTTGTAGCAATGGTTTGGCTAATAAGTGGATCCCTAAGAATCCTTAGTGGAAATCTTGAAGTAAAGGTTTATTTTGATCCATTATAATGCACCTCAAGATGATACCATCAAAGTTCCTTCAGAATAGAACATCTCTAATTAAAACATAGTGGGTATTCTATAGTCTGAAAACCCTCCTCTAATACCTATCTAGGTCAAATGGGTATTGTCTTGTCTACATGTAACTAACCCTTTGATCTATCTAGGCTAGACTTTGGTACAAGGTTCTTTCCTAATTAATTTCATAGGCTTGATATCTATGTCATACTCCAATACCTTGGTGATCCATCTAGCTCTCTTATTGTTGATTTATCCACCCATTATATATTCCATTATACTTGAGTGGATGACATGAGAAATGATATTATTTTTAGAAGTGACTAAATTTTTCAATCCTCTAATCAAGACATATACTTGTTTCTCAATAAAATTGTCTCTCCTCATAGCCCTTCAAGGTTTGGTCAAATAAGGTAATTAGGTTTTCACGTTGATCACCATCTCTTTGGTTAAGAAGGGTTGCAATGTTGAACTCAATCCCAAATGTATAGAGGATAAAATCTTTGTTAAATTTTGGGTTTGCCAACACTAGGGATTTTGCTATGGCCTTCTTTATGTTGGATATTTTGATTAGTTGAGTTGTCATTGATGTCAAGAGTCAGTTTCAGTGAGCAGTGCAAGAAGAAGAGGTTCTAAAAGTAGTTGAGTTTTCATTAATATCAAGAGTCAGTTTCAATGAGCAGTGCAAGAGGAAGCAGTTTCAATGGTAGTTTTAGGTTTGGCAATCAGTGCAAAAGGAAATTTTGCTTCCAATTGGTCAGATCTAGTTCCAGGTGATCATGTGAGGTTCAAAGAGCAATGAAGAGGCCCAAGCAAAATAATATTATAATATTTTATTATAATATTAAAAGGGGAGATTTAAATTAATTATAAATAAATTTAAATAATTTCATTATAAATTAATTTATTAATTAATTTAATTAACTTCTAAAGTTATTAATTATAGATTATTATAATTTAATTATAAAATTAATTTACATTAATTAAAATAACCCTAATATTGGGTTATAAAGGTTATTAATTAATTTGAATTCAAAATTTGAATGTGGCACCGACATTCCTAAGGCATTGGCCTTCATGTATAAAAAGAGGGCAAGAACCTTAGTCTAAAATCTAATGCTATTATTGATTAATAAAAGCTCCAAGAGATTCGTGCACAAGGAAGAGACAAGTTTTTGCATGTTTTGAAAGCATTCGGTGGCAGAAGAGATAAAAAATAGGATCGGGGATCCTTTCACTATTCACAGCGCTATGTAGCATAGTTGACGATAGTGGGTAGTGCTAAGACGTTCGGCAAACGAGGAGATTAGGGTTTTAAACCCGCTGAGTTGGTTTGACAAGAGAAGAGGACATTTTGTCTTACATTGCACCAATCGAAAAGGGATAAGAGGAAAGCTTGAGCCTTCCCCTTCTTGTGGAGGCTCATAGCCCACGTGGTGGGCTAGCACCTCGATAAGGCACTCGGCTAGGAGTGGTCTCACGTTTGAAACCCGTCGAGCCATTTTTCTTGAGATAAAAGGTATGTGCTATTGTATTGCCAAGGTTGCATGAGGTATTTTAGATTTTCTAAAGTTGAATGAAAAATAAATATTTTGGAGGTTGATAAATTTTATTTTTAAAATTGGTTATGAAGTATTTGAGGGAGATAAAAGGGTAGGTAGTATTATTTTTGAGGGTTTGATTTTTGGAGGTTGTTAAATTAAATATTGGAGATAATAAGGAGTAATTGAGTAATTATTTTTATGTATGCTTTGATTATTGCTAATTTCAAAGAAGTAATAAGGTGTATCTGAGTTTGATTATTTTTGTAATTGAGAAATATTTTTGAGAGAATGTTAGTGTGATATTTTGTCATCTAACCTTTGAAATTGGAAAAGAAGAAAATTATGTTTAAAATAGGTTTTTGAGGTCTATCTTCCTCAAAAAAAAAGGTATGGGCACATATTCCTAGTGAGTAATTGTTGTATTTTGTGAATGATAACTTGGAGTGAAAAAAATTGTTTAATAAACATTGTTGGAAATAATTGAGTGTTCATATGCTTGGACTAGGGTTTGTAAGCAAATAGTATTTCATTGAGTGATTTATTGAGTGAAGTTGGTTGAGCCTAGTCAAGTGCAAGTGTTGAAGTGATAGTTCTAGTTCTATGAAACAAATTGTTCTACATTCTGAATTTATTTAAGAAAGAGGTTGGAAGTGATTTAGCATTATTGTGAGTAAGAAACATATTGAGTCTCTAACAATTCTCTATATGTTTCTATTGTAAAAAGAGATTGAAAGTGTTTGAGCATTATTGTAAGAAGCATATTGCATCTCTAACAATTCTCTATATGTTTCTGTGAGATTGAACAAGATTCTATGTGAAGCTTGTTAGTGTGATTGAAGAGGTTTTTGTGATAGATTGAATTGAGTAAGCTGTTGTGGATGCTTACAATGCAGATTTGAGGTAATTCTTGGTGAAGGCTTGTTGAGCAGACTGAATAAGTTCTTGAGAGGACTTATGGACAGAGTTGAGGCAAGTCTTTGAGAAGACTTGAGATCAAAGTTGATTTATTTATTTGTTCAAACCTTGACTTAAGGTTTGGGGCAGATCTAGAAGAATTGGATTGTGATTAAGTCAAGCTTTGTGTTAAGGCTTGAGTACAGAGATTGAGGATAGATTTGTGCTAGATCGAAGGACTATGTTTAGTGCAAATTTGAGAACATATTTTGGTGTATATTTGAGGATAGGTTTGTACTAGACCAGAGACAGAGATTGAGAAGATTTGTGCTAGACCGAAGGACTATGTTTATTATAGATTTGAGATAGATCTAAGAGTAAGCTTTGGAGGTGACAAAGTATAGAGGATGATAGTTTACATTAGATAGAGATCCATTAGCCAGGGTAGTGATAATAGGTCTTTTGATTGAGGATAGGAGTCTTCAGTGGATAGAGATACATTAGCTAGTGTAGTGGAGGCAATAGTTCTTCTAGAAGATCACCATCCAAAGCAGAGGATAATGAGTTCTTCTATGGATAGAGATCCATGAACTAGCTAAGGAGATTGGTTTCTCATGTGGATAGATATCCATGAACCTGATTAGGGGATTGGTGTCTCCTTTGGACAGAGTTCCATAAACATTGTAATAGGGAAATGATTCCCAAGATATTTTTTGAGAAAATTTTAGTGAAATATTTTCTCCGTGGAGTAGCCCACATTGGGTGAACCACATTAAATTGGTATCTCTATTGTGTGTGGTGATTTGTGCATTGATTTAATTACTATTGTTGATATTGTTATTGATACATTGCATAATATTGATTGGAAAGAAAAGTAAAAAGTGGTCTTATACTGTTCACCCCCTCTCAGTATAAGCTTGTGTTCTTCACTTTATTTCTTTGAAAGCCTTATCTCCCCCTTCAATCCATATAAATGGCTAGTATTTCTTTGGCATAAGGTTCATGGGCCTAACAATGCTAACAAATTTTGATATGAATTTCCTAAAACAAATTATCTATCCAAATAAATATTGAAGATCCATCTTATGTTGGGGCAATGAGAGATTAGAAATAGCCTCAATTCTATTAAGGTTTATGGAAATGCCTTCTTTTTATTTAATGTGTCCTAGTAATTTACCTTGAGGTATGCAAAAAATATATTTTTTAGGATTATACACACACCAAACTCTTGGTATTATTCAAAAACCTTCTCCAAGTGTTCATAGTGGTCTTCTTTCTAATTGGATAAATAGTCAAGTCATCTAAGTAGACCTGGATGTTCTCATTGATTAGTTCTTTCAAGGTAATATCCATGGCCCTTTGAAATTTTGTGTCAACATTCAACAATCCAAAATGCATTCACTAATATGTAAAATTTTTCCATTTGGCAATGAAGGTTGTTTTGTGTTGATCTTCATCTTTCAACCACACTTGATTGTAACTAGAGAAACTATTTAGTAGAGAAAAATATTTCAAAACTTGGCAACTATTTGGAGGATCTAGTCCATCAAATTCAAGGGGTAATGTTTTTTAGGGATTCTTTGTTCAGGTCTATGAATTCAACAAGTAGTCGGATCTTGCTATTCTTCTTCCTCATAGGCACTAAATTATAGACCCGCAGAGTTTACTTGAGCCAAAATATTATTCCTAACTCATTTAACTTATCTAGATCCTTCTTCATTAGAGGATCAATATTTAGATTGATTGGACTCTATTTTTTTCTTACTAGTTTAGTTTCAGGGGCCAACTTTATTGTATGTTGGATCATATCTTTGTTGTATCATTGTAAGTCTTCATGGCTCTATGCTATTAATCCATCATATCTTTGATAGATATGGATTAGAAATTTATTTTCTTTTTGGGTAGATACTCTACCTATATTCAAGTTCTACCCTAAGGAAACCTATATTTCTTGGTAGTCCTCTTTGTCAATAGTCAACCCTTTATTATTCTTAAAATGGTTGTCAAGACTACACAATTATTCCAATGTGATGAGCCCCTTGGAAAACCTATGTTATTTCAATTATATGATTTGGTCTTCATATGCTTCTTCGACCTAGGAACTTAGTTCTTAGAGAATTTATCTTCTTGCTAAATAAAGTGAATAATATGTTTATCATTGTCAAATACCTATCAATGAACATCATTGTCAAGAATGGATGGCTTGATTACCAACTTTGTACACTACTAAATTTGTATGAGATCACTTATAAGATCAAATTATGATCTAACAATTGCCATGTGATTAGAATACATGTTTAGAGTCCCTAAGAGGACTTTGAAGTTTATGGAATCAAAATGTTTTATCAAGTCCTAGACTCTATGCTTATAATATTTTGTTAGTCTATTATTTTCCAAGCATTTATATATTCCATTATTGATAACTAGCTCAATTTCATCAAATACTAGTAACAACTAAGTACCTTTCTTCTTAGCAAGTTGGAGGCCAAGCACTAGGGCCTCATATTCCATTACATTATTCATTCAATTGAACTATAATCTATATAACTATAGTATCTTAATTCCCTTTGTGATATTAGGCAAACACCAACATTAGATTCCCTTTTTCTCTTGGCCCCATTAAAGTACAACTTCCACATGTCATTCAAGTCTTATCTAATCTTCACAATTTTGGGAATAGAGAGATTTTATTTTTGAATTAGGTAGGTCCCTAGACCTATTTATTTGAAGGCTTCATTGGGATGAAAATCCCAATTATCAATTTCCTATTGGTCCATCTGATTGTCATTAATAGAGTTGACTTCACTAACATATAGGTCTAATCCAGACTGCCCTTCCTCTACAATGTAGGTATGGTCATTATCTAACTTGATATATGGAACATGCTCCACATGATTAATATGGAGAGGTTTTGATGGAATATTTAGATTATTCCCATAACTAGTTATAATTAGCATGTGTCTATAATCTAGAGATAAATGCCCTCCAATTTTGACAATGAAATCCCTTGATAGATAGATGTTTAAATTAGCTAGGAGTTCAATCATCGTTATGTACTAGTGTACTATGAGATGAGGGTAAGCTTATACTATGAGAGGAAGGTTCCAAACCAGTCTAAAAATATAAATGGAAGTTCCATCTAGCTAGATCACCCCTTTATTAACAGTTTGATATTCTAGCCTTAATGCAACTGCTACTCTTCAAGGCATGATTAAAGTACTTCACCCTAAGTCTGCCATGCAATTATGAATTAAATTATCACCATAGACCAAAGTTAGGTAAAACAATATAGGTTTAGCTTATTTTACCTTAGCACCAGATATCTATAAGACTGTAGGTGGCTTCTACTTACCTACTATTTTTTGTTTCTTTAGTATTTCCTCCAAGTATTTAATCTACTCAAGCATTGATAGGATGTCCTAGAGAGAAATACCCATAGTAGACTTCTTCAGATGATCTACCACATTAATCAAACCAATATATGGAATCCTTTAAGATTTTATTAGTATGCATTGAGGCTTGGGCCTCTCTATAGCAAGTTGGAGAGCTCTAGCTGGTTTAGGAATCAATGTGCATTGTCTTGGAGCTTCCGTATGATTCTTCTTATTATTTGTAAAAATATTTTACACATTATGATCAAGAATTGCTAAAGGGAAAGTCCTTTCTCCAATATTTGTTGGTCTACTTTGGACTTTTAGACTAGGTTGATTGACCTTATCTTGTTCTTCTATTACCTTCCTCTTATCTTTGGTCATATACTCCAATTATACTTGCAATTTTCTAGAATCTAAATTACTTACTCCATCAAACACCATATATACCTCTTCCTTGTTCTAGGTTATCATAGTCTACTTTGGAGTTGAGGAACTTATCTTAGGAAATGGTTTTTGTGGTTGGATGGGAGAGGTTTGAATATTTATTTGTGTATCCAACCTTGATTAATAGGTATATGGTTAGGTTTGCATAGCTTCATTTTCCATAACCATAGTCTACTAATTTTTGTCTCCAAGATAAGCATTGGGAGGATTGGATATCAATATATAGGTAATATCATGCATTAAGGTCCTCCACATAGTTGTTTTCCATGATGACTATATCTTGAAGAACACAAGCTTATACTGAGAGGGGGGTGAACAGTATAAGATCAACTTTTACTTTTCTTTCCCAAACAATATTATCCAATATTATCAATGGCAATATCAATAGCAGTAATCAAAGCAATGCACAAATCATCACACACAATAGAGACACCAATTTAACGTGGTTCACCCAATGTGGGCTACTCCACGGAGAAAATATTTCTACTAAATTTTCTCAACAAATCTTCTTGGGAATCAATTCCCTATTACAATGTTTATGGACCTCTATCCAAAGGAGACACCAATCCCCTATGCTCTGATTTGTGGATCTCTCTCCATAGGAGAACTCTTTCCCCTTTTCTCTGGTTCGTGGAACTTGATCCAGGAGACCTCTATCTCCTCAACTGGTTTGTGGATCTCTCTCCATAGAAGAACTCTATCTTCCCAGCTGGTTCATGGATCACACTCCATAGGAGAACTCTTCCCCTGCTTTGGTTCATGGATCTCTATCCATAGGAGAACTCTTTCCCCTTGCTCGTGGTTCGTCTATCCATAGGAGAACTCTTTCTCCTTGCTCTGGCTGATGATCTTCTAGAAGACTTCTACCCCCACTACTCTAGCTTGTGGATCTCTCTCCATAGAAGACCTCTATCCTCACTACCCTGGCTAATGGATCTCTATCCACTGGAGACACTTATCCTCTACTCTATCACCTCCAAAGCTTACTCTCAACTCTATCTCAGATCTACACCAAACTCTATCCCAAGTGTAGTACAAATCTGCTCTAACTCTATCTTAGGTCTAGCACAAATCTGCTCACAAATCTATACCAAAATCTATCCTCAAGCCTTAACACAAATCTTGATCCAATCACAAATCAAATCTACTTAGATTTACCCCAAGCCTTAACACAAATCTTGAACAAATCAATCAATCAACTCTACTCTCAAGTCTTCACAAATACTTACCTCAAATATACCTTCAAGTCCTCTCAAGAACTTTCTCAATATACTCTCAAGTCTTCACCAAGACTTACCTCAAATCTACCTTCAAGTCCTCTCAATAACTTGCTCAATATACTCTCAAGTCTTCACCAAGACTTACCTCAAATCTACCTACAAGTCTTCACCAAGACTTACCTCAAATATACCTTCAAGTCCTCTCAAGAACTTGCTCAATATACTCTCAAGTCTTCACCAAGACTTACCTCAAATCTACCTCAAGTCTTCTCAAGAACTTGCTCAATCTACCTTCAATACATACTCAAAACAACTCACAAAATATGCTCAATCAATCTCAAATCTTGCACACAATGCTATCAAATGCTTTGTCTAATCTTCAAAGTAATTCCTTTAACTTGAAGCAGTTTAGACATATTCTATTCAAAATTCATTTAACCTCTGGAACATATAGAGAATGATGTACTCTATCAAAAACTCAATATGTTCTACTCAATCATTAAGTCTATCGCTTTCACAAATCTGGTTTCTAATGTTTGCACATTCACTTTCAATATCACTCAAATCCAATGCTCAAGAATTTCACTCAATCATTCAATCAATGAAACACAACTTGCTCACTAACCCTAAACAAGTGTTTTCAAACTTCTTCAAACAAAGAGCACAATGTGGGTCTCAAACCCTAACTCAAATAATTCTCAATCTCTATCTCAAATCAAATCATCCATCAACAAGATGCACTTAAACTTGCTCATACATTTCCAACAATACTCATCAATCCTTTTCACTCCACCTTATATTTCACAACATTCATTCCAACATTTCAAACAAAATATGATGTGCCCATACCTCTTTGCTTTGATGGAGATATGTCTTCAAAACCTGTTTTACTCACAACCAAATCCTTTTGCCAATTCTAGGTTAGATAGCAACAATCTATCTCAAAATCTCCACAAGAATATTTATCTCAACAAATATTTCACCATACAAGAAATACAATAAAATGTCAAGTCACAAATACACCTTATCACTCCACTTTCAAAATAATATTCAACATATATCAAAAATAAATTTCCTTTTTACACCTTATAATCTCCAATACTCTCAAAATAATATTCAACACACATCAAAATAAAGTTCCTTGTTTACACCTTATAATCTCCAATACTTTATTTATTTTCTAAGCACCCAAAATAAAATATTTAATCAACAACCCTTATGACTCCCTAAACAATTTCACACATGCCCTTTTTAATTATCACGTGGCCTTAAAACACTTTCCACATTCAAAAACCTTTGGCAATATTAATTTAAAAATTGCATACCTTAATTGTTGGCCCACATCACCAAAAATATTGTGCACGTCTCAATGACCAACACCCAAACTCAAACCCATGACCTAAGCCATCGTAAAGCCTTAGCCCAAGGCTAGGCTACCACTTGGGCTACATGCCCACACATGAATAAAAGGTCCATCGCATCTATACACTATCTACTTCTTCCAAAGTTCATCAAAAATGAAAACTCCTTCCTCCTTCAACAAAATGAATGACGTGGGATTCAAAACCATGACCTTCCCTTCACAAGCACCTTAGCCACACCTTCGACCATCATCTATGCTACCCAACACCTTGGAATATTTTTATCGCTCCACGTGAATTTCAATACACGTCTGCCTTCCTTTATTTAAAAAACTTACAAAATATCTTCTCCCTTTCAAAAATGCAGTGCACGAATTCAATTGTCACTTAGGCATTCAAATAGCATTAGACCTTTGGAAATGAAAATCATTTCCTATTAATACTCTTTCCTTTGCATTAAAACACATCAGCCCTCTTTGCTTTCAAATTTAAATTTGAATTAAACTTTGAAACTTTGGTGCCATTAATTATTTAAATTAAAATTTTAACCTTAGGTTAAAATATTTTAATTTAAATAAATTAAAACCTTTGCTAACCTTTATAACTTGCTCAATGGGCCTTGTCGAGGATATATTTTTTAATGATTTCTTGGACCTTGTTATTCTTCACCTCTTCCTTTTGCCCAAATATTATAATATTATTATTTCTTTTCAAACTTGCTTCTCTTTTCTTGGGTCTTCAACCTTTTTAGCCTCTTTAGGCATATAATATTTAAAATAAATATTATACCCTTTTCCTTTTAACAACTTCCTTGCCTTTTGGAGAAATCAACCTTTTGACCTTAATGACAACAAAACTGGACATCAAACCTCTTGACATCAATGACAACAAAACTTGCTCAAATTTCCAACAATCTCCCCCTTTGTCATTGATGGCAACCCTTTTTTCTTTAAGCATTCCTTTTACCTTTTTCAATTTTACTCCCCCTGAGAAACTACTCCCCCTGACTGAATGCTCTCCCCTAACTCAAATCTCTCCCCCTTTGACATCAATGGCAAAGGGACACCTTTGGGGCTAAAGATAAGACTCTTAGCTCAGCCCCCTCCCCACCTCCTCTCCTTGAGGTGATTAATTTTGGGGTGGGAGTATCTCTACTCCCAGCATACAATGCTCTTTTTCTTTGTCCACCTTCTTCCTCAATTGATCCTTCTGATTCTTTTGAGTATTCATGTTCCTGCTTATCTCTAGAAATTTTATTCTACACCACTTAGCCATATGCCCAACATTATTGCACTTATAACACTTAATGTTGTGGTTCCTAGAAGGTGCAAATATCTTGAAGTTCCTCCTGGTGAAGCCATATCCATTCCTATCATGAACCCTACAATGAATTGCTTTATGACCAAACTGATTACAAGAGTAACAATACCCTTGAAAGAGATGCCCATTTCTAAAATTTCTCTTAGTGAAACCATATTCCTTCTTTTCATGTGTCCTGCACTGCATAGCCTTGTGACCAAACCTGTGACATGAGAAGCAACATCCTTTGAAGAAATATTTCCTTTGACCCATTGGTCTCTTAGTCCTTTCTTCCCTATGATGTTCCATGTTCCTTATTTGTGCATTGTTTCCTTCCTTGGTGAACCTTCTATTTTTCAACTTATCCTCATAAGTCTCACTTTCTCCTTCACTCTCTTCTTCTAAAGCTTCTTCTTCTTTGGAGCTTGAGCTTGACTCCTCTCCTTGTTCTCTTTGTCCCTCTTCAAAACCAAGTCCTGTCTTGTTTGATGAAGATATTTGTACATTGATAATCTTATCCAAGGTCTTTGAGCTTTTCCCAAACCTGTGTAGCTTATCTTTAGACTCTTTCACTTCCTTCCTTAGTGAAGCTACCTCATGCTCTAATATTTCACATTCTAAGACTTTTACCTCTAAATTTTCTTTAAATCTCCTTGTCTTAGATATTGAGTTTGTCAGATCTTGTATAAGCTTTCCTTTCTCTTCATCACATTCTTGAAATTGAACCTTGAGTCTTGAATTCTACTTTCTAACCTTTCTTAATTCCTTAAGAGCAAAAATAAGCTCACCTTCTAGATCAACTACTCCTTCCTCTTCATTTTTTGATTCTTCCTCTACTTCTTTGTCTTCAAGAGCATCTTCATACTTTTCAGATTTATCTTCAATAGAAGCACTTCCTTCTTCCTCTATTGCCAAGAAGAGAATTTCTTCTTCATTATCTGAGGATCTTCCATCACTATCACTTGAACTCTTGCCTATCTTATCTGCATAGAAACTCTTCTTATACCTTTGGAAAAACTTCTTTTCATGCTTGCTTTGTCCATCCCTATTTTTCTTTTCATACCTAGATTTTCCTGCTTCCCTATTCTTATGATCTTATTTCTCTTCACCACTACTACTTCCAGCTTCTAGATAGTTAGATGCATAGTGACCATATTTACCACAATTGAAACACTTAACTATTTTTGTACCTTTGTGCTTTCTTGAGTCCTTGTTCCTTCTACCATAGTTTACTTCTTCATCACTGGATGACTCATCACTTGAATCTGACTTCTTATATTTTGTCTTCTTTGCTACTTTGAAGGCTACCTCTTTCTTGGGGATAGGATCCTTTCCTATTCTCATATCAAAAGTTGTGAGAGTTCCATGCAACTCATCCATAGTCAAATTTTCAATATCTCTTATTTCTTCTATGGCTGAAACCTTTTCACTATACCTCATAGGGAGTGACCTTAAAACCTTTTGACAAACATCTGATTCTTCAAATTTAAACCCAAGTCCTCGCATGGAGTTAACAACCTCATCCACATGAAGTAAGTATGTAGCAATGTCTTCCTCATCCTTCATCTTCAAGTCTTCAAATGTTTTCTTGTGATTTTGTAATTTTGCCATCTTGACCTTTTTGTCTCCCTCATATGTTTTCTTCAACTTTTCCCAAATCTCTTTTGCTGATGTGCAATGCATAACTTTTACAAACTCTGCTTCACGTAAACCACTTAATATTGCATTCATTGCCTTTGCATTATACAGATGTAGGAGCTTACCATATTTATCTGTAGGAGGACTAGCTGGAGGTGTGTATCCATCCTCAACTGCTTGCCATGTCTCATATCCTTGTGCCATCAAGTAAGTCTTCATTCTTATGTTCTAGAAAGCATAATTGTTCCCATCGAACAATGGTGCCTTATTTGCTGAAGATCCACTCTGAGATGCCATCTATGTTCCTATATACTTTTCCTTCAAGTTGTTAAACTCTTTCGAAGGAACCCACTCTGATACCAATTGAAGAACACAAGCTTATACTGAGAGGGGGTGAACAGTATAAGATCAACTTTTACTTTTCTTTCCCAAACAATATTATCCAATATTATCAATGGCAATATCAATAGCAGTAATCAAAGCAATGCATAAATCATCACACACAATAGAGACACCAATTTAACGTGGTTCACCCAATGTGGGCTACTCCATGAAGAAAATATTTCTACTAAATTTTCTCAACAAATCTTCTTGGGAATCAATTCCCTATTACAATGTTTATGGACCTCTATCCAAAGGAGACACCAATCCCCTATGCTCTGATTTGTGGATCTCTCTCCATAGGAGAACTCTTTCCCCTTTTCTCTGGTTCATGGAACTTGATCCAGGAGACCTCTATCTCCTCAACTGGTTTATGGATCTCTCTCCATAGAAGAACTCTATCTTCCTAGTTCACGGATCACACTCCATAGGAGAACTCTTTCCTCTAGTCTGATGCAATCTAGTTGTCTCCATAGGAGAACTCTTTCCCCTCTACTCTGGTTGATGATCTTCTAGAAGACTACTACCCCCACTACTCTAGCTTGTGGATCTCTCTCCATAGAAGACCTCTATCCTCACTACCCTAGCTAATGGATCTCTATCCACTAGAGACTCATATCCTCTACTCTATCACCTCCAAATCTTACTCTCAACTCTATCTCAAATCTACACCAAACTCTATCCCAAGTGTAGTACAAATATGCTCTAACTCTATCTCAGGTCTAGCACAAATATGCTACAAAATATATACCAAACTCTATCCTCAAATATATCCTCAAGCCTTAACACAAATCTTGATCCAATCACAAATCAAATCTACTTATATTTACCCCAAGCCTTAACACAAATCTTGAACAAATCAATCAATCAAACTCTACTCTCAAGTCTTCACAAAGACTTACTCAACATCTACCTACAAGTCTTCACCAAGACTTACCTCAAATACTCAACCTCAAGTCTTCACCTAAGACTCTCACACATCTACAAGCTCTTCACCAAGACTTACCTCAAATCTACCTTCAAGTCCTCTCAAGAACTTGCTCAATCTACTCTCAATACATACTCAAAACAACTCACAAAATATGCTCAATCAATCTCAAATCTTGCACACAATGTTATCAAATGCTTTGTCTAATCTTCAAAGTAATTCCTTTAACTTGAAGCAGTTTAGACATATTCTATTCAGAATTCATTTAACCTCTAGAACATATAGAGAATGATGTACTCTATCAAAAACTCAATATGTTCTACTCAATCATTAAGTCTGTCACTTTCACAAATCTGGTTTCTAATGTTTGCACATTCACTTTCAATATCACTCAAATCCAATGCTCAAGAATTTCACTCAATCATTCAATCAATGAAACACAACTTGCTCACTAACCCTAAACAAGTATTTTCAAACTTCTTCAAACAAAGAGCACAATGTGGGTCTCAAACCCTAACTCAAATAATCCTCAATCTCTATCTCAAATCAAATCATCCATCAACAAGGTGCACTTAAACTTGCTCATACATTTCCAACAATACTTATCAATCCTTTTTACTCCACCTTATATTTCACAACATTCATTCCAACATTTCAAACAAAATATGATGTGCCCATACCTCTTTGCTTTGATGGAGATATATCTTCAAAACCTATTTTACTCACAACCAAATCCTTTTGCCAATTCTAGGTTAGATAGCAATAGTCTATCTCAAAATCTCCACAAAAATATTTATCTCAACAAATATTTCACCATACAAGAAATACAATAAAATTTCAAGTCACAAATACACCTTATCACTCCTTCACTTTCAAAATAATATTCAACATATATCAAAATAAAGTTCCTTTTACACCTTATAATCTCCAATACTCTCAAAATAATATTCAACACACATCAAAATAAAGTTCCTTGCTTACACCTTATAATCTCCAATACTTTATTTATTTTCTAAGCACCCAAAATAAAATATTTATTCAACAACCCTTATGACTCCCTAAACAATTTCACACATGCCCTTTTTAATATCATGTGGCCTTAAAATACTTTTCGCATTCCAAAACCTTTGGCAATATTAATTTAAAAATTGCATACCTTATTGTTGGCCCACGTCACCAAAAATATTGTGCACTCTCAAACTGAACCCATGACCTAAGCCACCGCAAAGCCTTAGCCCAAGGCTAGGCTACCACTTGGGCTACACGCCCACATGAAAAAGTGCCACCTATACACTATCTCTTCTTCCAAAGTTTTCCAAAAAAAAACTCCTTCCTCCTTCAACAAAATGAACGGCATGGGATTCGAAACCATGACCTTCCCTTCACAAGCGCCTTAGCCACACCTTCGACCATCGTCTGTGCTACCCAACGCCTTGGAATATTTCTATCGCTCCACGCGAATTTCAATACACGTCTACCTTCCTTTATTTAAAAACCTTACGAAATATCTTCTCCCTTTCAAAAATGTAGTGCACGAATTCAATTGTCACTTAGGCATTCGAATGCATTAGACCTTTGGAAATGAAAATCATTTCCTATTAATACTCTTTCCTTTGCATTGAAACACGTCGGCCCTCTTTGCTTTCGAATTTTGAATTCAAATTAAACTTTGAAACTTTGGCGCCATTAATTATTTAAATTAAAATTTTAACCTTAGGTTAAAATATTTTAATTTAAATAAATTAAAACCTTTGCTAACCTTTATAACCTGCTCAATGGGCCTTGTCAGGGATATATATTTTTAATGATTTCTTGGACCTTGTTATTCTTCACCTCTTCCTTTTGCCCAAATATTATAATATTATTATTTCTTTTCAAACTTGCTTCTCTTTTCTTGGGTCTTCAACCTTTTTAGCCTCTTTAGGCATATAATATTTAAAATAAATATTATACCCTTTTCCTTTTAACAACTTCCTTGCCTTTTGGAGAAATCAACCTTTTGACCTTAATGACAACAAAACTGGACATCAAACCTCTTGACATCAATGACAACAAAACTTGCTCAAATTTCCAACATATCCCTTATTGGATTCTAGAGAATTTGCTACAAGGGGAGTTCAATAGGAACTATTTATTATTTTTAACTCTAGGGTTAGCCTACATCCTTATTTGCATGGAATGGGGATCTTTGGTATCCATTAGGAGAAGACCTCTAGCATTGGTTTTTTTGCTGGAAGGGAGGTTTTAGATAGCTCTAATATTAAAAAATTTGGGTTCTTTATTATCTCCTAAGGGCTATGACTTTGCTGGAGACTATCCTCACCAAGTTCTACATTTTTTCTAGTTTATTAGAGAGGTAAGAACTTATTCTATAGTAGGGAGAGAAGTCTAAGCCTTTATGGGGTTTAAGGTAGGAATTGGATGAAAAGTGGTAGGCTACATTATTGGAGGTGAATGGTATGGTGGTTGAGTGCTTGGTAATAGAGGCATAGGGTATATAAGATCTAACCTTCCTATCTATAATAATTTATTATTGGCTTGGATATCTATCCCATAGGCTGCTGGTAGAGAGTTACCTCCTATAGAATTGACCATCATAGCCATTTTAGAATTAATGTTTTTTAATAAGTAAATGAAAGCCATACCTAGGATAATATGGATCTCATCAATGATTTTATGCCATGTCTTATAAAATTAGATATTTAATTCATCCATCATCTACATATGCACTCTCTTTATGGTCGTTAGTTGATCCAAGAGAAACACGTTATCTACCTTCTCTCTAAATCTACCTAGTAGTAGGTCTACAATCTAGTCCTAGATTTTTATTGTGGGGTCAAGGATAGGTACCACTCTTGCACCTTTTATCTAAAATATATTATAAATATGATGTCCATGTTCTATTCCTCAATATTATGTACCATGCACAAGTTTACCATGTAATGCAAGATCTCCACAGGTGTGGTCACATCTTCACTAGTCAAGTAAGGTAGCAATTTGAAAGCAAAGGTTGGGATTATATCCCATGTCATAGGAGGAATGAATGGTATTAGGGGGGATCTATAATTTTATAATAATACCTTCTTAGGTGTGGATTTTGTTGTGCAACCATGTTACAACATCGAGCTCTTCTTTTGGGTCCTTGGTTTAGGGGTGATACTAGTGCTTACAAATTTGTTCTTGCAAAGCACCTAGTAGTGGGTCTTGTTCTCATAAATTTTAGGTCCTTCATTCTTAATGAAGTCACCAGGTGAATGCTCTTATGCTTCAATAAGTATGTTGATTGAAATTTTGACCAAGATCCTAATTGGATATTTCTTTTTTAGTGTGTTTTATTGCTATCTTCAAGTTCTTCGATGGAGTCTCCAAGTGAATATTCGATGTGCTTACAATAAGTTGAAAAAATAATAATTTCATCAAAATATCAACCTAGTATTTCCTTAGTGCTTAGTGAGGTAAAGTATCAAGCTCATCCCACTAGGTGTGCCACTGAAACTATTGTGCACATGTGGTGGGTAATTCTCTAGTTCTTTTTCATGTTACTTTTAAATTTATTTGTGGAATAAACTTCTTATCAAATTCATGTGTCAAATCGGATTGGATTGGTCCCACCTATCATGCTATTGAAATTGTTATTCGCTTAGAATATCCAAGCACCCACCATAGTAATTGAGTGCTCCCAACACTTGTGCCTCACTTTGAGCAACATTGTCAAGAAGCTTTGCAGGTGAGGAATGCACTCACAGCTTAATCTCCAATATTTTTCTAGAGGTTAACTCCTTTTCTAATGTGATATTTAGCACGCCTTCCTAAAATACTTTCTTTTTTTAGAGAAGGGGAAGGGATTGAAAAAATAAAAATCCTAAACTATGGGAGTCAATGCACCAAAAATCAAGGGTTTCTTCTATGCATAGCTAAAATGATGAACACATTCATCACCTACTAACAACTAGTTAAGTGACACGATATTAATATAACATGGATATTCATATATAAAAGTTGAATACATATAAGAAACAAGGTAAATAAAAATTACCCACAAGTTCATATATATAAAATATTTTCTTTAAAGATATGATATATTAAAAGAGGATCAAATGCTATTAGAAAAATGGCTCAAGGTTCAGGTATATACTCTACATAGGATTGAAGGAAAATATACATACAATGCTAGATACTAGGCATGAACAGGAAAATTCCACTACCGTACAATGTCATTGAAACTACTATTTATATGCTCAAAACTAGAGCTCACTTGCCTTAAAAGTTGAATAAAAAATTTAAGATTTTCCCTCTAAGATTGAGTGATGGATGGATCGATATTCAATGAAGATAAGTTCAAGGCATCTATATTTGGATTCATTAATTTTGAGGGACTTGGGGCCTCTATATTTGGAGCCATTAATATTGAGGGACTTGGGGTCTATAGATTTGGAGCCTATGTTGTTATTGCTAACTACCCTTACTAGGATTTTTTCTAAAGAGTGGGCACAAGATCCATAGACAATCTATTTTTCTACATTCAAGGTCTTTGGAATTAGATATTCCACTACTAGCAACTTTAAAATGTTATCCACTTTGCTAGATGTCATACCCAATTGGTGTTGGTAGGTGGATTTAGGATTTTTCCTTGACTTTCATCTTTATGAACTTAACAAACTTTATTTGGGCCTGGAATAGATGTTAACTCTAGTAAAACCCTAGAGGTTTCTTGTTTGTTGTAGTTTAATTATGGAGTTTAAATATCTATCACCAATTTTCCAAAATTGAGACCTGCAAGCTTGGACCACTTTTTTCTTTCTAGATTTATTTCCTTTATTTCTTTAATCAATGTGAGTCATTGAATTAGACCTAAATTTAGAGTAGAGGGATTGAATAGTTACCACATTTATGGATGTCATGGCTTGATCAAATGTGGAAGATTAACCTATGGATATTGACCTTGTCATACTTCAACCAAATGCTAAAGAGCTTCTTGAGATGGCATGGGCCATCCAATGTTGAGATCAGATGGTTTATAAGCTTTTTCAAACTAAGCACTTTAACATCTGCTCCTATCCCCCATGGGTCATTAGATCATCATTTTATAATCTCCTACCATTGGTGTCTTTCAAACACACAATGGGGAGATATGCAATAGCCACATGGACATCCATCATGAGATCAATCAAATATGATAATTAGATCTTCAAGATCAAGTAGAGGGAAAGAATAGGTTTATAGTTGTTGCCTTCATTGCATTCCAACCAATGGTGGTATTGTTCTTAATTATCACCAAGAAGGATCTTTGTGCTCCAACCAATGGTGGGGTTCTATTTAGTTATCATAAAAAAGGATAAAGGGAATGATGCGCGTCGTTTATCACCATGATAAAATGACTCAAGTAACTTTCACAATATGCAGGTCCTCTCCTCCTAATATTTTATGGACTATTGGATCTTGTATATGCCTGACATCAATGGTGGCTCTTCTTCAGATGCACTTATTTATGGTATATCTTCTCACTTCTTCAATGGATTTCCAATGTTCTTGCCACATATCCAAGCCTTAACCAATGGTAGAAATCTCCTCTTACACTCTTCAAATATCTTTATAAAATGGCATGGGTTGTTGGATGAGCAATCAATGGTTTGCATGACTTTATGTTTTTTTATGAATGATATTTTAAAGGAATAAATGCCCATTGTATATCTTGGAAATTCAATGATATACATAAATTTTCTCTACCACATATTGTATCTCTCTCAAGAACCAATGTTGGATTGACTTTAATCTATGGGCCATGTAGACTTAGGAACTCTTGCAGTCTCCTTGAATCAATTCTCATAGTTGACCATTTATCGGATGGATCATATGACATTAGATATTTGTTGAATCATTTATATGCAAAAGAGTGCCCACCATGGATCTTGGAAGATCGACTATACACAACATTAAGAATTTGTTTTCTCCTTTGTTTGTAAGATTAGCACCTATCGTAGATTTTAAAATTCACATTATGCTTGACTTTGTCCTTTTCTTTCTTTTTTGATTTGCTTTTTATTGAGGTTAACTTACAAAATTTGGCCGAGGTAAAAATAAACTCTTCCTCATTGTAGTGAAATTTTGTATAGGAGATAAACTTACTAGTTTTTAAGTGGTGATTGCAATTTGTTAGTCTTTTCATTAGCAAAAATGTTTGTAGAATCAATTGAGGTCTTGTTGGGAATATTTTTTGCATTAGCAAAAACTTTTATATTTTTATTAGATTCCATAATGACAAAATGAGGATTTGGAATCTTGTCACTATTTTTTGGATTTACCAATTGTTGAATAGAATTCTTAGCCTTGTCTTTATTTTATTTTTCCTCTTTGCAAGGTTATTTTTCTTATATTGAGGTGCACTTCTAGTAACAAGAGAAATTTATTGTTCTAAAGATGTGATTGTTTCATATTGCACCTCATGTATGTTGATATAATGAGTTACATTTTGTTGGTCATAAAAGTATTCTCCATTTGGACTAGGGAGCACCTTATCCATTATTAGGAGTAGGATTTTGGTTTTAGGGATAAGTATAATTTTGATTTGAATTACTCTGATTCTCTTCTTGATATATCCTTAATTACTTTGCATATGAGTGTACCCCTAAACCTATTTATATTTTTAATTACCTCCATGATTAAACCCTTGACCTTGATTGGGATGGTACGTTGTTGGTTGAAGGTAAAAACTCCCTATTGAGCATGTGGAAAATGGGGTATTGTAGATGCCTAACCATTGATTATGAGGATAATTAGACTTCTTTTGAAACCTCTTAATATTTTCATTAAAATTTTATCTCTAACTTGATGAACTTTATCAATATTGAAACCAAATGTTTGCTTAAAATAAATTTTTTACAATTCCTAGCAAGTAGTAGCTTCATTCCATAGATCCTATGCCAAAAGCAAAAATTATTGGGATTATACCACTCAAGTGCTTCAAATATATGATTACAATGATAGGATTTTATCCTAAGGGATGGAAAAATCTTGAGAATATCCTCATGATTCTATTGTGCTACAATATTCTCAAGTATTAATCTCCAGTATACCTTAGTCAACATATTGAGAGGGTTTCTAGAAATCTGTAATTTATGGAAGTTATCTTGGAAACCTAAATTACAAATTATATCTCCTACAACATTCTTATTAGGGTTCTTTGATTTAAGGGTTTTTGTATTATCCTTTTTCTCCCTATACCCAAGGATATTAACTAAGGATACAACCATTTCTAAAGGAGGTAAAATACATGGGTTATAATTGTGAACTTTAGCCTAAAAAGGATCCCTTGATTTATTAACAAACATTTGAGTTATTGCCTCTTAAATTAATATCATATTAGCATTGAATTTTAATTTTTCTATCTTTTATGAAATTCACTAACTAATTCATCTACACCTTAATTAGAACTAACAAAAAGGATTCAATTATTATCATATTATCATAAAATTATTTCTTAAATTTTTTTAACAAAAGTATCCAACCAATTAATAGTGTGATTTAGCAAACAAGCAAACTAGTCAAGTGTATTACCTACCAATGTCCTAATCATGAGTTTTGGTAATGCTTTCTCGTTTTTTAACTACATATAATATAAAATAAATTAATCTATGAAAATTAAACTTCATTAGTATTATCATAGAAATTTTTTGGAACATGCCTAGATAGGTCAATGACTTTTGATCTAGGACTAGGGACTAGCTTTTGTAATTTCTGTAATTTCTCAAAGTAGGATTTAAATATATAGGCATAATAAATCTAAGGTTATACAAAGGGGGAGGGTAGGAGGATCATCAGGGTTTAAGTTTTAGGGAAGAATAACAACTTTAACCATAGGATTTTTGTTGTTATTCATGACTTGAGAAAAGTTATTCATCATATTTTGTATTGTCTTATATTTTTTTAGTAGTCTTGTCTTATTATTTTCATTTACTTTTTATTATGCCTCCTCTATGATTATCTAAATATAAGCAAGTGTATCTTGTATTATAGTCATATACTTATCTTTTCATACTAAGATTAAAATGTATGTTGGTACTATTAGGAAGGTTTTCCTATGCTCTATTTTTATATTTGTATAGTGTTGATCATGATTGCCACATTATGCAATGAACTCAGCAAAACATTGTCCTTATACAAAAGAGAATATATTCACTCTTAGGGAACCTTGAGATCCTAGTGCAAATTGATAGGGTTCATCATAACTTGGATGGGTATTTATTAGCTTCATAATCATATTCCTCCTCTCTATTTGTTTATTCTTCTATGTGCATGTATTCTACACAATTAAAAGGATGGTAAATGTAATAGTTAGTTTGGGGAAGAGAATAATCTAAATCCTTTTCATTTTCTTAGATTTATTTCTTTCTAGATCTAGTGATTATTCTGAAACCCAAAGAAGCAAAAAGAGGCATAAGGGCAGTAAGAAAACTACTTATTAAAAACTAGGGTTTAGAAAAACATTAAGCTTCAAGCAAAGTACTAAAATATAAACCTACAAAAACCCTTACAACTACAATAAAATTTATTATTCAAAATAAGCCATAAGTGAAAGATAAAAGCTACAAAAATACTATAGTAGTCTATAACAAAATTAAGAAACTAAAGTAGCACTTGCAAAAGCTAGCCTACTAAGCCTAATTGGTTGAAATTTAGAAGGTGAATGACTCAAAAGACAAGGTTTATATTGCCTTCACCAAATGTTATGGGGACAATTGACATAACTCATAAAGCTTCTAGAGCTATTATAAGAAATGCTAAATCTTAAATCTTAACATAAGTAGTAGAATGATAAGTGTAAACACAAAATTTATTTAATGTTATCCTAATAAAAGTAAATAAAATGAAGTGAAACTAAAGTTACTTTTTATACTAAAATACTTGTAACCCAAATCCTAATGCAAAAAATAAAACTTGTTGCCCTAAGGCATCAATGATCAAAAATCTAGCAATGACATGATGTTCAAGTAATATTGATAATTTTTTTGACAAAAAAGAGCTCTACTAGGGTTTGATGAGGAAAAACTACTTTGCTAGGGTTTGATGAAGAAAAACTGCTCTACGAGGATGGTAGAAAATTTCGAATGAGGTCTAAAAAATTGGAGGAATGTTGTGATGGCATCGGGTCCGACACAAAGAGTGCATGCTCGTGATATTTTTTCATCTGAAAAATACTAGAAGGAATAGGATTTTCTAGTGCATGTCGAAAATTGCTTGTTAAAGAACAATGGATGTTTGGAACAATGTGAAGCCAGTCCAGTTCTAGTGGTTCAACCGGGCTCGCTGGCGGAATATGTGGAGTATCTAACCAAACATACCCTTATTGGCAAATTTTTGGGCATCCAAATTTCTCTCCCATTTGTGGAGGCTTGGGTCAGGAAGACTTGGAATCCTGAAGGTGATGTGGAGGTGATGCTGAGTGCGAACAACTATTTTATGGTAGTTTTCTCTTGTATTGCAGATCATAACAAAGCATTTGAATGGGGTCCTTATTTTTATAACCAAGTGGGACTCTTTCTTAAACCCTGGCATGTGGGTTTCAACCCATCAGAGGAGCGGCCATCGCGGGTTTCAGTATGGGTATGGCTTCCATGGCTTATGTTGGAATTTTGGAGAACTGATATCTTGCATAAGATTGCCATTCTGCTTGGGAAGCTGGTTGGACTGTCACAACAGATAATGGATAAAAATATAATATTTGTTGCTCGTATTTGTGTTGACATTGACTTAAATAATCATATTCTATATTCTATTGAAATACAATTTGGATCAACTACATGGGTTCAAAAACTTGACTATGAAGCTCTTCCATTTTGTTGTTGGATTTATCGTGAATATGGCCACCTGCAAATAAAATGCCCTAATTTTGTCTTGTCTGTGGCTTCAAATCCTGGGCCCTCTCAGTTTGAAAAAAAAATTGATAAAGGAAAAGCCCCGATAAAGGAAGGGAAATGGGATAAGGAAGGTTTTGTTCTGGTAAAAGCCCTAAACAGAGGACGAAGGGCAAACAAATACCTTAAGGATAGCCAGCTAGATGCTCTACTCAACCATTTTGAAATATTATATGATCTTGATTAGTGTATGGAGATACCTGAAACGTCACTACCCGATGCAAATATAACAAGGCCAAATCAGATGTCTCTTCTTGAGGGGGAACTTAAGGAATCAAATCTAGGGAGTTTAAATGAAGAACAAAGGGCTTTGGATCTGAGTATAGGGGACATGGTTGGGTCTAGCCCTATAAGGGAAACTATTTTGGAAAGTAGTACAGATTTAGTTATGCCCTCTCCTACTTAGGCACTAATGCAGTCATCCTTGGACTGCAAAACTCCTATGGTGTTGGGATTGCAGCAAAAAATAATTAAAAAAAGTTTTTCAGATAAGAATATGAAGGTGGGTCGAAAGAAGGACCAAGATAAAATTAAGTTAATGGGGGAGACTTTGGTGGAGTCGGGCTTGGTGAGAACATTGGACTCCCATTTTTATAACCCCCAAAAATGATTATTTTCTCATGGAATGTAAGGGGGTTGAATAGCATCCCTAGATAAAAAGTTGTTCGTGATTTGGTTCGTGTGCATTCTCCATATGTGGTGTTTATTCGGGAGACTAAATTGGCTATTGATAGTATGTTCAATATTGCTCCCAAGTTGTGGAGAAGAGGGAAATTCCAGTGTATTGGTGCATGTGGATATGCTGGTGGCGTCGCTTGTTTATGGGATCCGGTTAAGATATCCCCTCTTACTTGGATTTCCAACAGATGGTCTATTTCAATGGTCGGGCATGATAATAAATCTGGTGAAATCATCCTACTTACAAATGTGTATGCTCCTGTTGATTACAATGGTAAAGTGAATTTGTGGAAGCACATTTGCTTTGTGAGAATTTTGGTTCCCCTATACCCATGGATTTTGGCTGGAGACTTCAACTCTATCACTTGTCTAAAGGAGAAATGTGGTGGGGTGGACCATCTCGAGCCTTTTTCTTCTATCTTCAGTGCTCATATCTAGGCCCTAAACTTGGTTGACATCAAGCCAGATAATGGAATATTTACTTGGCACAATATAAGGTGTGGGGAAGCTTCCATCTTAGAGATACTGGATAGGTTTTTGATATCCAGTTATTGGATGGGTAATAACATAGGTGCTAGTTCTATGATTATGGAGGGTAGGGTATCTAATCATTGGCCTATCAAACTCTCTGCTTTGGATTTAGCACTAAAAAATAATCCCTCCTTTAAGTTTCAACTTATGTGGTTT
Source organism: Wollemia nobilis (assembly GCA_028583015.1). Classification (NCBI taxonomy): domain Eukaryota; kingdom Viridiplantae; phylum Streptophyta; class Pinopsida; order Araucariales; family Araucariaceae; genus Wollemia; species Wollemia nobilis. Next base: position 154,005 of record JAQPPZ010016985.1, read on the forward strand.
CATGATCCTAAACTTCATGATTTCATGTGAAGCTAGTGGACCACTAGTAAACCTCCTCATGGCACCGCTATGTATTCCTTTATGAAGTGACTACAATTTGTAAAACATAAATTGAAGAGATGGAATGGACTGAATTTTAGGAACCTTTCCTTGGCTAAGCTAGAATCTCTTAGGAGGATGGAAGAAGCTTCAAGGAAGATTAGAGATCAGGGATTCATGAAGGAGCTTCTTGTTGAGGAATCTAAGGCTGTGAAAGACCTTGCTGAATGGGAACTGAGGGAAGATTTTTTTGGAAACAAAAAGCTCGAGTAGATTGGATTCAGGAAGGGGATAGGAACACAACCTTATTTTATAACTCGATTAAGGCTCACCGTAATGGTAACTTGATTACCTCTCTTGTGAATTCTCAGGGTGCCCTGCTCTCTTCTTTCGCTGATATTTCAGAAGAGACTAAGAGGTATTTTTCCTCTCTCTTCAAGGAGTACTCCCTATCAGATGATGAGAATGAAAAGCTTATTCTAAAATGTATTCCAGCGATTTTTTTCTAGAGAGATGAATGAGCACTTAATGGGTCCAATTTCCCTTGAGGAGTTGGAAAATATTGTATTCAAGATGAAAAAAGGAAAATCCCCAGGCCCAGATGGATTCTCGATTGAGTTTTATCAGGAGTTTTAGGATTTAATAAAATTTTATCTTTTGGAGGTGGTCCATGAGTCCCAAAAGAACAAAAAGATGCTAAGGGCCCTAAATGCTACCTTTTTGGTGCTTATACCCAAAAAAGAGGGATCAATTTTCTTGGATATGTTCAGGCCTATTGCTCTCTGCAATGTTGTGTATAAGATCATTACAAAAATTATTGTTGAGATGCTAAAGATATGGTTGAGCAAAATCATCTCTGAGGAGCAAGGAGGATTTGTTGTTGGCTGACAAATCTTGGATGGGGTTGGTATTGCTACAGAAGCTATTCACTCGATGGAAACTTCTAAGGAGAAAACTATGTTCATTAAGTTGGACATGGCCAAAGCCTATGATCGGATCAAATGGTCCTTTCTTCAGAAATTTCTTGCTGCTTTTGGATTTGAGGAGGAATGGATTAGATGGGTGATGAGTTGTGTTTCTTCTTCCTCATTATCTGTTCTTGTTAATAATGATCCATCAGAGTTGTTTGATGCCTCAAGAGGATTGAGGAAAGGAGATCCTTTATCTCCTTATTTGTTTATTATTATGGCGGAAGGGTTGGGAAGATTTCTCAAGTCTCAAGTCATGCAGGGTATCATTCAGGGGTGGAAGTGCAATAGTAGTTTGCCACCTCTTTCCCACCTTCAATTTGTTGATGATACTGCTTTTTTGGGAGTTGCCACTATCAGGAAAGCTGGCAATATTAGACAACCTCTTGAAATATATCTTGGTGCTTCTGTACAGTTGATTAATGAGGACAAGTCTTCTATTTTCTTCTTCAATACCACTCCTCTTATTCAAGCCAGGATTGCTCGTATTCTAAGATTCTAGGTTGGGACTCCCCCCTTCATTTATCTTGGTATTCCAATTTCATCTCACCCTCTACCTAGATCTTCTTAGCAGTCTATGCTTGATAAGTTTAGAAGTAAGGTGAATCACTGGACTTTTAGATGGCTATCCACTGCAGGTAGAGTGTTGCTTTTAAAATCTGTTGTTCAAGATTTACCCATTTATAGATGTTTTGTACAAATAGCTCCCTCTCACTTCATCAAGGACATGGATGCTTTGTCAAGACATTTTTTATGGTCTGGAAAACTTGATCAATCTAAATGGATTTTGGTTAGGTGGGATTCTATATGTAGGCTAGTGCAAGAGGGAGGCCTTGGGTTGCGACAGACAGCTTTTTTTGGGCAGGCTTTGGTTGTAAAACTTTATTGGAGATGGTGTACCTCTCAAGATCATATTTGGGCTAAAATATTATCTTGTAAATACTTGAGAGGTATTTCTGAGGCTGAAATCCCTAGAGTCATCTTGGTTGGGAAAGGTTCAGTTATCTGGGACACTCTGAAAAGAGGAGCTAATTTAATCAAGCAGGGTTTGTTCTGGATTTGCAATCAAAGATCAAATGCTCTTTTTTGGGAGAATTCTTGGGATGGCCACCCTCCTATCTTGAATCAATATCCTAGGTTACGTTCCCTAAGCATTTTTTTCTTAGAAGCAGATTGGTCTCGTGTGGAGGACTTTAAAAAAATCTATTCTTTTGGAAATATGGAGATGTATAGGTGGAAAGATCCGCAAGAATGGCCCCGAGGGGGACTGGCCAAGGACAAAGAGGTGCTTGCTCTTATTCTTACAAAGAGACCTTGTTCTTCATTGAGGGGTAAAGATATTCTGGCTTGGAACCCTGATCTTAAGGTAACCTACTCGGTAGCCTATGATTATCAGGTTCTTGATAAGCAAAAGTATGGGAGTCTTCCTGTCATTTGGTGGAAAATTGTGTGGAACAAATTTTTCTGGCCAAAATGTAACTTCTTTCTCTGGTTAGTAGCTCCTAATAAATGCCTCACTTGGGATAATGTGAGGGAGATGGGATTTTAGGGTCCCTCTTTTTGTGTCCTTTGTAGTAAGAATGAGGATGACTCTTCTCATTTATTTTTCCAATGCTCCTTTTCCAAATACATTTGGCACCGTTGGTGGAGCGCCTAGAACCATCCATGTTTTCATGTGCTATCCCTGGTGGAGTTTTGGAGTAGTCTGGGTAGACCTCTAGCCAATGCCCCCTTCCTTTGGGTGGCTTGGAATTTGGGCCCTTCTTGCATCATATGGAAAATTTGGCTCGAACGAAATCGACGCATATTTTAGGGTAGTTATTTGGTTGTTCAACAGATCTAGCAAAGGATCCTATATATGGTTGAGGAAACCATCCATAGCAAATGTGATGTAGACCCTATTTTGGATTCTAGGGAGGAGAAGGTACATTAAGCCCTTGGTCTCTTTGGGGATGGTGTGAACTCTTCTAACCCTAGTAGGGTTCCTCAACTCAACAAGAAGGTTATGAGAGATGGTAGGTGGAGGCCACCCCCTAGAGGAGTTTTAAAAATTAATACTGATGGATCATCCAAGGGTAATCCTGGACATGCTGGCATTGCGATGTTGGGAGATATTCTACTGGTGGTGTCAGTTTTTTCTTTTCCATTTATAAAGGTGTTCACTCCAATAATTTTATGGAAGCTCTTGCAATTCTTGAGGCCTTGTGGAGGGGGTTTTCTCTTGGATGGCATAGGATTATCTGTGAGTCTGAATCTCAAATTATGGTTAATATTTTAAACAGTAAAATGGTGGAGGAATTTAATTGGTAGTTGGCCTCTGTAGTCATTCAAATTCTCAAAATGAGTGAAGAGTTCAAATTTATATCCTTTGTGCACATTCCAAGGGAATGGAATGTGGTTGCTGATTACCTAGCCAAAAGGGCTTCTGAGTTGTTGGATCCTTGGAGTATTGATAATTGGGAGTCTCTCGTCTGGGGACTCTCAACGCCTGTGGGAGTTGATCCACAAGGATGTACAAACTTAATGTGGTTATTCTTGTTGTCTTTTCTGGGTGTCATTCTAGTCTAGTGGTTTTAGCCTGTTTGGTTGTTTATTTGAGTCCTGGTTGGAATCTCAGTTGTACTCTGTAATCCAAACTTTTTATCAATAAATTTGTACCCCTTTATTTTAAAAAAAAGTAATATTGATAAGTTGCCTAGAATAATCTCCCTATATTAAGACATCACCATAGTAGAAAGGAAGGGTCACACCTAGGATTTATACAAAGGATTTGAACTTCCTTGGAATCCACTTGTAGTCATCAATTTCAATATTTGGCCTTAAATCTTAGTGGATTATTGTATCCTTCTCCTTAGAATGTAGTGAACCAGTGGTCAATGACTTTGGTTATACTTGCAATGACAAAGGATATGGATCAAGTGAAGTGGGCACATGTTGCAATGGTAGTATAGGTAATGGAAGGTTTTGTAGAAAACTAGAAAGAGGAATGATGTGATATATTAATGATTTATGATAAAATGATATATGAAATGAATATTTAATAAGTGAGAAGGATAACTTTTCCCTTTTAAACCAATAGCTAGATAAGACCCTTATGAGGGATATAAACTCTCAACTATCAATCATGTTAATGGATTGTTTGAACCCTAGGCATGTAAATGTATTAGGGCTTGGACAACATGTCAAAAACCCTAAAATTGATCAATGGTCATGACCTCCTCTTGAAGAGAATATTGTATCATCATTCTTTGTATGAACTCATGCCTTGAGGGATATGTATTAACATATCCTTTAATCATGCCCATGTCCTTATTTTAGCATTTTAGAAAAATTTAGTGAGATAAATAAAGAGAAAAATATTGCAAAAGTGATGAACTAGACATTAGAAGGAAACGAAAATATTTGGCCAATATGGCTCATCGCCATCTTACCCATGGACCAATAAAATTTGTCCACCCTAGTCCTATATTAGGAGGATGGAGATATTCACCACCTACAACTCGGTTGGTAGTGCTCTTTTTACAAATACAATATATTTTTAGCTTATAATAGTATTATATCAAATTCAAAGTGATGGTGAACCACATTGTGCTCTAACATGTAAGTTTGATCGAGGACATTGCACATATCCATGTAAGTTTATTTTTAGAATGACATCTATAGAGATTATGTTCTTCTAAATTCACTATCTATAATGACATACATAGGTTTCTCTCTTACTCACATGTGTGAGTGCAATCAATACTAATCCTCTAGATATGATACTAGTTCTTGTAATGTGACAATAACAACTTTAAGATATGCTTTCATAAGACACTATTCTTTTTTCAATATTAATGTTCATGTTGAGTTTTTTGTCCATATGAATAGTTGCATCTCAATCGAGAGTGTGTGAACAATGTGACAATTGTTTTGATTGTGAAATTAGATTTTAGGATGTAGACCTTGTTTTCCTATATGTTTATTTTTTACCTCTCTTGCACAAGGGATTTTTTTATACAATTCTCCTATCTAGTTTTGTTTTTATTGATCCTTATTTTGTGATTTATCAATTTGGGATAATATCTATACTTTTGAGGTTAATTTATTTAACTATTGAATTTTATTGTTGCATTTATCAACAAATATTTCTTTAATATTGGTTGCACACTTTGGCTTTTTCCAATGTCATGGTATTCAAAAATATCATTCAATCTAAAATGTAATGATGCAATCATCTATGATACTTGAGGACTTATTTTTTATCTTTTATTTTGATATTTATGACAACAAATGAAAATAATTTATATACCTTTTCACTAACTAATGTCATCCCTAGAATGTAGTTATTGTCATCTTACATATTGTTGATCATAATAGAGTACTACTCGGTCTTGACAACATCCACAAAATTTATGTAGATGAGTTTCAAATTGATGTGTTTGCTTTTTGCATTCTCTTTCTTGGCTTGGATGGAAGACGTTTCCCTCCACTTTTTAGGTGCAATAGATTTCAAGGGTGCATGTATTATCTTTTCTTTTTTTTAAATCTTATTCATGAAAAAATACAATGGCAATGGGTCTAACCAATTCTATTATATTTTTAAGAATTATTCTTTGAGGAATTTCAAAATTCACTTGTACTTTAAATGATGGCAATACTCCAAAAAATTTGGTCTAAGGAGGATAAGTAGTAATTGGGAGTCATTAACAAATTTATATAAATTTTTTGAGCATCTCATTTCTTTATTTCTTTAATATTTGTTTAGTATTTACCATAAAAATATCTAATGATTTGATGTTGTCTTCCATCTAAATTTATTTGAAACACAAATAAAGTAATTTGGAGAATCTTGGGTCTAAGGACCAGCCTTCCTATAGCTAAACCTCATCCCAATAGTTGTATAACAAGAATGTAAATCATACCATTGATCTAGATTATAGGAAGAATATGATTGACAATACATTAAGTTGCATAATAGAACATGTTGTAAGCAATAGAGAGGGAGAAAACATAATATAGGAACAAATCAATTAAGAGTTTAAATGGAAATTTTATTCATATGAATACATCATATAATGAATATATGATCAAAGATATAGAAACAATACAACTTACTTTTGCACATTCTTGAAATGTAAATTTATACAATTTTATATAATAAAAAATGAATTCATGTAAGAAAACACAAAATGACATATAAGGAATAAAAAAGAATGGAGAGGTGTCTCATCCACGAGAGAATGTATTTCATGTGTGACATATATAAAAAAAAAAAAGGCAAAATGATATTTTCATGCTTTCAATGTGGTAGAAAAGAGATTTAGTTTTCAATATTTTTGGTATTTTTAAAATAATGTTTTTTAATTTACATTTTTAGGTCCTTTAGAAAGTTTTTCATGATGTGGATGTTGTAGGATGGTGATGCCTTTGTGCAAAGTTATCTTGACCTTGGTAAATTAGGTTCTAAACTTTTCGATGTAAAAAAAAATCGACTAAATCAAGTTAGGTCATGATATTAGACCCTTCAAAGCTAACACCTGCCCAAAACTATCAAACTACTAACTTGAGTTCCATCATCATCTCTTAAAGTGATGCTTGAGGTATGATGTAGATGGAACTAGAATAAATTTAAATGAGGTTAATTAAACTTTTATTGGTATATGTTTGAATAATCAATGCTCTAGTAATTGTTCAGTATTAAACTCAAGAATAAGCATTAATATATAAGCAAGGTATTGAAATCAGAGAACCAATGTTTCAAGGACCTTATTGTAAAGAACTATTTACTAAACGATACATAACACTAATAAGAGTTTATAGGATGGCTAACCTCATGTACTACTTTATATCATCTTTACCAATCAAAAGAATACCTTAGAAGTTATATTGCAAGTGGAAGTTAGCATGACAAAATTAATTTATAAAGAGCCATATCACTCATTAAGTCTCACATAATATAACTTACATTGAATAATAATTAAAATATTGATGACATACCTAAACAAATAAAAAATATCTACATAAAATTAAAGGTTATTACCAAAATAATTTTTCCATTAAATTGTATAAAAGATATGTCATTTCATACTATGAGATTTAAGGCCATAACCCATAAAACCTTTATATGTCTAATTTGTAGAATAAGAAAATATTAATATAGTGTGAAGTATGTTAAACCTCTATTCATGATGTAGCCCATTAGGATATTATTATAGTGCTTGGAGAAATTTAAATATACAATATGCAAGTTCAAGCATGGTAAAGGTTCAATATGAGCCAACAAAATTGTATGTTATCAAAGAATGTGGTAAAGGTACATTTATATCCTTGGCTTATTTTAGATGCTATATCAATTTAAAGGTTGGTGTAATTGTCCATTGTGCACAATATTTATCTTTACCTTTCTAAAAGCATTATATAGAATTGATATAGATTTAGTTAAGATGGATAATTAAAATTGGTATTTAAAGGAACATGGAAAAACTCTTGGTAAGTTGATTATAATGTTATGTAAATATTACTATGAATTTATAAAATTAACGTATGAAAGGTAAATCATAGTTTACATATACACAATAAAAAAACATCTCATATTTTATATATATTGTTTTAAGAGACGGTGTAATGGTTTGGGTTTTCTTCGAGAAGTTAAAGGTTTAAACTGTGATGTGGGCGAGTGTGTGAGGGGGTGAGCATGTGGTGGATGTGTGTTAAATTCCCTATTGATAAACATACATCTCGGTTTTATGAGGATCATGGTTGAGAGGAGACTGCTCAACCCAAGTTGGTCATAGTGGTTTCTCACACTAACCAAAAAATAATAATATATATATAGAGAGAGAGATAAATAGAGAGAGGAGTTGGTTACATCCACACTATTGTTAGTAACTGCTAAGTGCAAGGTTCAAACTATAAGGGTTGCCCTCAACAAGCCTATACCACCTCGTTATTAGGGGTTATGGTTGAGAGGAGACTGTTCAACCTTGTACGGTTCAAACCATAAGGGTTGCCCTCAACAAGCCTATACCACCTCGTTATTAGGGGTCATGGTTTCATTAATAGGGGTCATGGTTGGGAGGAGACTGCTCAACCTTGTGCGTTGGTCGTAGGGGTTTCCCACACTTATCAAATCAAATATATATATGATTTGGTTACATCCGCATTATTTTTAGTAACTACCAAGTGTAGGGTTCAAACCATAAGAGTTGCTTCCAACAAATTTATACCACCTTGTTATTTTACAATCTAGTAACTGCCAAGTGCAGGGTTCAAACCATAGGGGTTTTTGCCTCTGTTCAATACATAATGACCGAAGTGAACTTTGGTTGGCTAATCCGATCCGTTCTTCGATGGTTGGCAAGTATGATGGTTCTAATGATGATCTTGCACGTATTCCGTGTTTATCTCACAGGTGGATTTTAAAAACCTCGTGAATTAATTTGGGTTATGGGTGTAATTATGGCTGTACTAATCGTATCTTTTGGTGTAACCGGTTATTCCCCAACAAGCCTATACCAACTTGTTATTTTATAACCCAGCATGATGAGGACCACCGATCGCTCAAGATTCGTAACGTCGTAGTTTGTTTTTTTATAACTTAATAACTGTCGATAACATCGTCGTTTGTTATTTTATAACCTAGTAACTGCCAAGTGCAGGGTTCAAACCGTAAGGGTTGAACCCAACAAGCCTATACCACCTCGTTATTTTATAACCCGGCATGAAAAAGACCACCTATCACTCAAGATTTGTAACTTTGTCATTAGTCTGTGCACACTTTGTCTAATGCACACTCAAATGATTTGGAGCAGACTACTACCTTTGCAAACAGGCATGCCCCAAGGTTTGAATCTAGGTCTCTTCTGAATAAGTGTTTGGCTAGACATAAAATTACCAATCCACCTAACCCTTATTTCATATTATATTATAATGTTATAAAAATTATTAACAAAAAAACGTTGGCTAAACAAAGATATAAATTATCAAAATGATATAAAATCAAATAATTTATAACCTAAGTTCTGGTGCATATTTTGTCTGATACACAGTCAAAGGATGATACACACCCAAAGGATTTGAAGCAAACTACTAGTGAACCTAGATCTCTTCTGAATAAGTATTTGGCCAGACATAAAATTACCAATCTACCTAACCCTTTGAGAGATTTCATACTATATTAATATGTTATAACAAAAACATTCTCTAAACGAAGAGATAAATGATCAAAATCATATAAAATCAAATAATTTATAAAGATCAAGATTCTAAATATTTGCACCTGAGGTGTTGGACAACGGTTCGATATTTGGTTGTTTTTGGGAGGTCCAAGGTTTAAATTGCGGTGTGGATGAGTGTGTGAGGGTGGGTGTGTGGTGGCTTTGTGTTAAATTCCTTATTGATAAATATAGTTCTCAACTTTAAAAGGGATTATAGTTGGAAGAAGACTGCTTAACTCTACATCATAAAAAATTTCTCACAATAACCAAATCAAAAAAAATTAAATTATAAAGTGTACACCTCTGTTTATTATTGCAATTTGTGAATAATTCAACTCATTAACATAAGCAGATCGAAATTATGTTATGCTAATCGAAATTATGTTGTTTTACTTATGATATAGATGATTCCTGGCCACCCATGTAACACATTTTTAATATGCATTCCATAGAAAATGGAAGTTTTCTTATAAAATTTAACGTCAGATTAAAAAAGGAAAGATAATTATAATTTAAAAACTGGACTGTTCTTTTTGTAGACAATATTATTAAACGTAAAATTCACGCATGATTGTATAACACCTGTACATTAAAGTATTATAAATAAATAAATTTTTTCCTTAAATTTTTTTATAAATCTTAGTCTAAACGAAATTAAGAAGACTTTGACTGTCGAAAGAACACAGCAAACGCTCGGTTGTGAATCATATACCGTGGCCTACTTTTATATGTAAAAATATTTGATTTTATTTTTTAAGTAGTTTAACAGGGAAAACTTTAAAATTTTAAATAGATGTGTGGATTTAAAATTTTGCAGAATAAAATTTTATATTATATTTTGATAATTAAAATATGATTTTATATTGGGTTGGGGTAATATAATAAATTTTTACAATTTATTTTTCAATCATGACCTTTAGTAAGGTTTAGTCATGATTTTTGGTAACACTTTATCTTATCACGATCTCTCATAAGAGTATTAATAGGGGATTAACACACACCCACACAAGCCATGGTGTAGACCTTAGACCTCCCAAAAAAACCAAATTTCGAATCATTGGGCTGTCCCAAAGACAATTAAATAATTATATATTAAAAAAGATTCAAATCTTATAAAAATAAATTATATATTATATTTTGATAAGTGAGTATGAATAATTATATATTAGGAAAACATCCTCTTGCGGAGGTAGTAAGAAACTACTTTATACTTTTTATAAAAGATGTGCAATGATTGAATAAATTGACATGACGTGTACGTTTTTCCAAAAACATGGGAACTTCGGGGGCCTCTGCTGACGTGGGCATATGCCCCCAGACAATTGGAGATAGTAATGGTCCTCTCCAACCAATAAGCTGCTTTGGCTGTCAACATATCCAAGTCAACTTTGCCAAAATTTGATTCCGTCTAATTAATCTTAGACTTCATTTTGTCTTATGTCCCTCCATAGACCACCACATATAGGCATGCCACGTCACATGTGACCTGCATGGATAGGTGGATAGTTACATGCACTTCTCCTAGTGCCACGTAGGCAGCACAAATTACCTAAATTAAGGGTTAATGATGAAGTTCATTATTAGTTACGGTAGAACATCTGCCAAATCCGGCATATGAGGTGTATCCATTAAACTTGAGAGAGAACCCACATTCTGATTTGACGATTATCAGAGGAGAGAAGATCTAAATTTGTAGTTTTCACAATCCGATGTGGAAATTCCACACCCCCAAATTCTGCATAATACAAATTTCATCTTCATTCGGCCAATGGAGAACACCCATTTCGATGCCCTCTGCGTTGGTTTGTCAAACCCGGCCATAAACCATTTGCAAATATCTGGGCATGACAAAACTGAGAAAAGGACAGGCTATAACACCCAAAAAGTACAGCAGGGAGAAAGGAGAACCGTTGATTCTTATAGCCCCAAGTGGCATATGCCTTTTTAAAAGAACTGCAAGGCTGACATGGCAGGGCAAGGATTCTCAGGTAATTCACACACTAAATAATAATATCCTCCTCATATTATTCTCATGTCGTCTTGTTCCTATTTTTGTCTTTGGTCAGCCCTACATTTGTGCTTTAAGCCCGCAACCTATGGTTTTTTAAGCGAATTGGATCACGTTTCTTTCATGGTAAGTCAATCATCAGCAACAGTACTGCAGTGCTATTTTAATTTGGGCTTTTTGGATTTAGTGTTTCAAGCTTGATTTTCTATTATAATATTGTCAGAATTGAACATGTTACTTTAGTGCAAAAGATTTTTTTATTGTAGTAACAGGAAATCAAATTAATTGGGCAAAGATTCGTCTTAGAATTTGCTTGTTGGTTTTTCCTGTATTTGCACTAGGGTGCTTCTAGGCATAAAAAGTGATCTCTAGTAAAGAGCTCATAAGATTATAATGAGTACGGAGTGTCATTCAGCCCCAGGTTTACTGGATATTCACGCATCTATTGAAAAGGCTATATATGGAACATCACAGGGATGCATCAAATTGCCTTGGGCATTAAGGTCTCCAAAAGCTTATCTTTGCAAAAATATGTAATAGGCCTACTTCCGTGGGTTTATGCCTGGTATAAACACAATTACTTATTAGTTGCAATATACTAGAAAACTTAACGCTACTTCTAAAATAAAAAATAAAAAAAGACTATGCCAACATTGAAATGGATCAAACAAATAAAATTTGGTCGATGAGACAAAAACAAACCAGGACTAGAAACATTTCAACAAGTTTCTACAAATAATGGAGGGTAAACTTTTCAGAGGAGACATCAAAACATCAATTGAAACCTTCTATTGAAATGCAAACATATTGCAAACCAAAGAAGGGTGCTGAGGGCATCGAAGTACTCAACATGGCATAATGTTTGAAACTATAACCCTAGGTAATACAGACCTGCCATATAATAGTGAGCCCAAGATCTAGCTCCAAAGTAATACCAAACTATCCAAAGCAGTTTGAAGGTCACAAAAGCAGCTAATTTGAACATCTTTTTTTATATTTGCTTACCATATCTATGATAAGGTGGACACATTAGCGTCAACATAACCCCATTTTTTAATATATTTCTAGTTATGAATCCAGTGAACTATGAACTGATTTCATAAGCTCCATGGGTCATTACTTACATATGCCAGTTAAATTATTTGCCTGACCTTCAGAGACAAGTCCATATATTCTATAGCTCTGGACCCTTGTGACTTTGCATCAAGCCAACCTGTCAATTACATTTAACCTTTTCTGCATTGTTTTGTAACAAAGTGCTTATGATAACTATTGAAAAGAACCGATCAATGCAACCTTTGTTTATTATTAATTATCTGAAAACAAGACAGCTAAATATTGCTAAGCGGAAGCCAACTCACATAATTATATGATAGTCCCCAAGGTCTTCATTTGGTCATAAGACCACACCTAGGTTTAATACACTAAGATCAGATATATTGGATCAGACCTGTGAAACACAGCCAAGTAAAATACCCTTTTGGAAGAATATCCAGATATTTTAGCCTAAAGGACATTAAATTTATTCTTCAAGCTCATATCTCGGGTTACAGAGATGTCCTGAAATTTATTCTTGAAGCTCATATCTCTGATTACAGATCTTCCATGAAACAAAACCATGTAGATAGCATTGGAGTCTCTGCCATAAAATAGCAGAATAGCACAGACACTCTCTTAAATCTTTTAAAATTCAGTCATACAACATTGTGTTTATGGGATTAGGAGCATTATATATTTTCACTCTGAATGGTAGAAGCAATGCTTAGACCTCTCTTGCATGGGACAACAATGAACATAAGGATTTAAGCATTTTAATGATACTGCAACTTTATATCCAGATTCATGTTACACTTTCAGAGTGAGATTGGAAATTCATTTTGTCCCCAGCTGGTAAGTTTAATGTACCTGGACAAGTCAGTAAAAAATTAAAGCAATCAGGGCACATGGAAAGGCAGAATGAAGATGCTATTCATCTATCATTAGAAGGCTTATCGCAGATAGGTGGCAATATAAAAACCAGTACTCCCCCACTAAAGAGCAGTCAACCAAGTTGATTCATCTTGCACTTTAGAGCAGTCAACCAAGTTGATTCATCTTGCACTTTCTATTGCTCCCTGGCCATTAACACCACTTGTGGGTATAATGAATAAACCAGATTTACTCTCTGTCGCTCCCTAGCCATTTATACCACTTAGGGTATTATGAATAAACTGGATCTACTAAAGAAAATTTGCAATATTTTTGCATCAAAGTAAAATGTGACCATTCTTCAGAGACCTGTCATTTGTTTTTCAACAGCCTCAAAAACAAGTAATAGGATTTCCACACTTGGTGGCTATGCATCATGATATACAACATCCAGTCTATCTTCACCTTCTAATCATGTAATTCAACAAATTAGGATGTTCCCGTTTTCAGTTGTTACAACTACCATCACCAGGTGAAAATCCTTGCAGAGCAAAATTACCATTTCTCAACAAAATCACAATGAATCCATCAATTCAAAAGTATTGAATTCAGATGCTGAAATTACCAAGCATTATTTCACACACAATGCACAAAAAATCATCTTCAGAAACCAAATATGATCTTGCCCTTCCAGTCAATGTGTATCACCCAGGGCAAAAATGACGAAAACTTCAGCAATCATAATCCAGATTTCACCTCTCCTTAGTATGTTTCTGGCATTTCAAATACGACATAGGTTTGTGTTGCTATAAAGGGCTCTTTAGGACCTTTAAATCCAACTGATGTTCACATGATGTCTAGTAATATATTTTATAGTTAAAGAAATAAAGAGGGTGGAGTGTAATTGACAAGACTTGCAATCCTGCTTGCACTACATTTATAGAAAGAAAACCGAGTAAAGAGCTAGTGTTTTTATATGCTCTTGTTATATCTTCGTAGAGATCTATTATGCTCACTCATTAGGCCTTTGCTCTTATTATCAGATTTTTGTGGATGTGTACAAATATTTTAAAGTTTATATCATTTTGCACCATGCATATGAAAACCAAAATCGTTCAGTATTCTCACTTGGAGTTGTAAGCAATGGTTTGGAGAAGTCAGACATGTCAAGAAATTGTTGTCACTAAATGCAGGGCAAGTCACAAAACTCCAATATAAGAATTATTTCCATTCACAACCAGAATAACACCAGAATAACTTAACCTTAAGAAAGGTACTAAAAATTGGAAAGAAGTCTGACATCCGTCATAGTGCACATGAATACCAAAGAAGATATTTTCAAAATAAAGAGTGTATTGTAAGACCAAAAGACCAAATATATATAATTGGGTAATCCATGGACTCTTCATAAGAAATCAGCAGCCAATAGGGAATAATTCTAAAATAATTATTTAGCTATATGGGCTTTCTCAGTAATTTCAAATCAGTAATTTCAAATTTGTCAACGTAATAAAAACATGTCAAGTGTATTAATTCCATTCACAAATAGACAAATACAAACATGCCCTCAACCAAAAGAAACAGTATTTAATTCATTTAGTATTTAATTAATTCAGTATTTGCATGAACAATTGTAAAATGGCACATGAGTGATAGTACCCAAACCAAAAGATTCCAAACAGTATCATAAAACTAGTTCAACAACAACTGTTATAGAAGACTAGGTAAAAACATCTATCAATCATGGAAGGTTTCAGGTAAGCAGCAAATGAAACATTTAACATTGGCCAATGTTTACAACTTGGGCTTGAGAACAGATGATCCAGTAAGTCTGATGAACCTGTTATTTGGGCTATTAAACTGTAACTCAGCCTACTCACATTAGACCCCCAAAAAAAAACCTACTAAAGCACCGTAAATAAGCATCTCTCTTGGTATCCTCATCTCCCCCATGCTCTTCAAGTTCTAGTTATCTGTCCTCCCTGTCAACAGCTTTATCAATCTGTAGATCGAAGTACCATTAGCTCGCATTTTGGCTTAGTGCCTCCACATATGGCCTAAGCTCCAAGAAGTTGTCATTATTGTTTCTTCAACCAAGGAGGCAGATTGACAGTTTAACAAGCACCTGGCACATTATTCCAGGGACATGAACTAAGGTCCCATACTTGACTTGAAGGAGAAATAGCGGAGGCCATCTGCTGAATACCCACACCCAGGTCATCGGTCAACATGGTAGACATGGAACCAGTGATTGTGGACTGTTCCTTCCCCGTTTCGACAGTGTGATCATACCAATCTGTAACGGACAATACATCTGGCCTTGCAAAAATGGTAGAAATGTCATTGTCTCCACAGCTTCCACTCGAGATATATTCCTCATTAGCCTCTTCAAATTTAATATTTCTCCCTGTGATAAGAAGCAACCAAAGTACAAAGACACTAAATCTAACAGGTATTTATAAAATTGAGAAATCCAGCGCTCCACAGAAGAATGAGACAACAACAAAAATCGAAATGAGTTTGCAAAGCATACCAATTGCCGACTGTGCTGAAGATGATTCGTCCCATGGACTGGCACCCAAAGGTGGAGGACTTTCGCTAAACACAGATGAAGCTACGCCATCCAAAGGAGTAGAAGGATCACTGGTTCCCCCCCAATCGGGCTTGCTCTGACTAGGAATCAAAGCATTAACTGGGTAACTCATGTTCCCAGAGGAGATAACAGGCAATTCAATAGAGGAGGAAGATCCCGCGGAGGACATGGGTTTGTTTCCACCCATCCCTTGGGCTTCTTGCAGCATAGTTTCCAACAACCCACTATTGTTGGGGGAATAGAAGCAATCTATCTGATGGGGAAGGTGGGATGACATAGAAGGGTTGGTAAGAGAACCGAAAACATTTGGTACTGAAGTGGTTAAGCCTGTAGTGCTACCAGACTCCATAAATTGGCTTGAAGGGAGCTCCTGCTTCAGGCCTGACAAGGGCCTGGAAGGAGAGAAAACGCTATTCACAAGGCCACCATGGTTATTGGTCAAGGCCCCTCCTAGGGCCGACATCAACCTGCTATTGCTATGATCTGGACCTGGCCCACACGAGAAGCCCTGAGCAGCAAGTGAATCCCATTTGGCAATGTGGGGGTATGTGGGTATGCCCTTAATAGAAGGTTGCACACTCTTACTATCACGAAAAGGGGAGAGAGGTGGCATTGAAACGAAATTCCCATCCCTGAGTCTCTTGAGGCGCTGGATTGGGTTTTCCTGAGTGAGGAAAGAACTCGCCGGAACTTCACCCAAACCGGAAAAGGGATTATAACTCAGACTCCCTGGCTTCAGCCCATCAAAGGTAATGTTACTAATTTCTGTCTTGGCGTTGAGCAGCAGGTGGTGGTTATGCGGAGGCTGCGGAGGCTGCGGAGGCCGGCGGTGGTCATATGGAGGATCCAAGGCTTTGGACTCGGTGGGTGTTTGTTGGGCACGCTGATTTGGGTCCTGGGGAACTATATCAGGTGGATACAGGGGCATACCGGCTCTTTGCCTTCTCTTGATGCGGGTGTTCCAGTAATTCTTGATTTCATTGTCTGTCCTTCCAGGGAGCTGGGAAAAATAAAGAAAATCAAATCTAAACTCCTAAAACACACATCAAAACCAAATGGTGGGATACATATCTGAAATACTACCTACTTACCTGAGCCGCCATTCGAGCCCATTTGTTGCCGTACTTGGCATGAAGCTCCAGAATGGTGCGCTCCTCCTCAGGAGTGAAAGCACCCTTTTTCAAATTAGGCCTCAGATGATTAGCCCACCTGAGCCTACAACTCTTTCCACAGCGTGACAGTCCAGAATACTTCTGCACAGAATTCCAGTTCCCTTCTCCATGCTTGTTCACATAATCCACCAGAATTGCATCCTCTGCTGAGGTCCATGGACCCTTCTTCAAGGTACCCACTTCCTCCACCCCATTCTCCTTCCCTCCCGATGTCACCGTCAGTGTTGCTGATGCTGCAGCGCCCGTTGCTATTGTTTCCTTGCCTGCACCACCACCAGCAGCCATTACTCCCCAAACCTAGGCCTCCACCATATGCTTCAACTTATATACCACTCTCTCACTCCCCTCCCCGCTAGTACTCCCTCCCGTACTGCCTCACACCTCCTACAGAATCAAAGGAACAAACGAATTATTGTAATCCTTTTTTTCTCCTCCTCACTCACTTTCCGTGCCACCTCTGCAGCAGTGACATAAGCTCTTCTTCTTTCTTGTGTGCGAGAGAGAGAGGAGAAAGAGCAAATTTATGTTGATGCAGACCGGGTGAAGAGGGGTCCTTGTAGGCCAAGTGAGCTCGGGGGCCGCCCTAAAAAAGCGACACCCCTTCGTAGTTGGACCCGGTTTTTTAGCATCCTAATCACCACCCACTTAGACCACCTCCCAGACCTCCTCTACGGCCCACACTCCATCCTGCAAATTCGGAGGACACTTGTGGTCGTAGATGAGGGCTAACATGAATGCGAGGCAACCTCTGCTAAGTGGTGTTCTTCAAACCCTCCTCACATGAAGCCCGCAGTTTTGGCCTTAACACCCCATCCCCACCTCTCGTAACTCGCCCCCAGCTCCCCACGGTCACATGCCCCAATTCACCCACCACAATCGCATGTGGCGCCAAAGACGCTAAATAAATTGCGAGGTAAGGAAATCAATAACTTATGGGCTACCTCTATAAATGATAAATGGGTGTTCTTTTTCAAACCCTTCTCATATGAAATCCGCAGTTTGGGCTTCTAAAAACCCCCCACTATCCCCTCTCGTAACTCGGCCCGCTCCCCACGGTTGCATGGCATTCACAGGGTGCTAGGTAAGGTTGAGGTTTACCCCAAACCCCCACTATCCCCTCTCGTAACTCGGCCCGCTCCCCACGGTCGCATGGCATTTACAGGGTGCATGGTAAGGTTGAGGTTTACCCCAAACCCCCACTATCCCCTCTCGTAACTCGGCCCGCTCCCCACGGTCGCATGGCATTTACAGGTTGCTAGGTAAGGTTGAGGTTTACCGCGAATTCCCTGATCCCAAGGCCGAGGAGTATGCAGCCTCGTGTTTCATGTGACACCTGATCGCCACCTGATGACGATGCATCGCCACCAATGGTGGCCCATAATCTCCTATCATGATTACGGTATTCATTAATTACGTTCCAGCGATTTACAATTCTCCAATGTGAATGTGGGTGCCCAAATTAATAAAATGTGACCACGTACTAACTCTGAGATGCCGAGGAAACAGCGATGACACTAAATTTTTGTGGTTAGGGACTTTAAATTCTAGATTGCAGAGATGATAGTGTTGAATTTTGTCTCAGTTCATTAATATTATTATATGTTATAAAAATATGTTTTTAAAGAATATATGTGGAATTTGATGTTAATCAATTAATATATATCCATTGTACGAATTAAAGTAATGTAATTAAATGGTTATTTATAGTAAACTTTGTATTCAATAATGTGCACATGAAGCAAGATTATAAAAAAGTTAATAGTAAATGGCAGGGTTTAAATGTAAATTTTGTGATATCATTTAAATTTTGTGTTTTGTCATTATCCAGAGAATTTTATCTTGGGGACAATGCAACGCGGTTTGGGTTTTGGTTTTTCTAGGAGGTCCAAGGTTTAAACCGCGTTAGTGTGTGAGGTTATGTGTTAAATTCTTTATTGATAAGTTTAGTTTTCCCCTTATAAAAGGTCATAGTAGATAAGGATGTCCATCCTTAAACAACAATCGTAAGAATTTCTCATACTAACCAAATCTATTAAAAAAACAAACAAATTTTTTTTTCTATTTACAACATAATTAAGAGTAAACCCAAACCTTAATTTATTTATATTATTATAAAAAACCCATAACTAGCTACCATACGCATTCGTAAGTGGTTCCATCCTAACTCCAAGTTGTCCATGAATAGGGGTGTAATATGCCCCATTAAAAATTGGTATCCTCAACATTACAAAATTTGATGCTTTCAAATTAAGAATTCTTCCTCGGATGTTGTCTCAATATTAGTCACTTCTTCTTCTATTTGATAAAACATTCGTAGATGGTTCCATCCTACCTCTTAAGTTGTTCATGAGTAAGGGTGTGATAAAACATTCGTAGATGGTTCCATCCTAACTCTTAAGTTGTTCATGAGTAAGGGTGTAATATGCCCCATCAAAAAATTGGTATCCTCAACATTACAATATTTAATGCTTTCAAATTAAGAAGTCTTTTTTCAGATGTTTCTTTTACTAACCACTTTTTCTATTTGATTAGCTATTCTTTAATGGCATGATTTTATAGTTAATTTGATTTGCTTACTCATAATCATCTTCACCTCAAAGATAAGTATATTCTTGTTATTAGTATCTAGTAATTTTATTTGAATTCAAGCATATTGTTTAAACAACTTTTGATTAAGGCTTCAATTTGCAAGTGATATTATTTATACTTAATAAAACTTTACATGGTTTATAGGGTGGAGGCTAGCTTATCATCTTTTTGTTACCTTAACAATGCATGCGTATATGATTGAAGTTGTAGGACTTTCTAATCTTTGGCCTTAAAAGATCTTTTAGGTTGACATTGAAATGCCTAATACTTTATTTATTATAAAGCCATATTAAGTTATCTTGAAGAGACTAAATGGCTATTTTTTATATGTCAAATGCTCTTTAGCACTTACACTTTGAAATGACTATGCAATAATGTTGTGATGAACGGTAGGGGATAGACACAACGACCTTTAAAAAGAGTCAACTTAGTAGATGAAATGATATGAAGTATTATACTACTACCCTAATAGATTAGGTAGCCTTGTGATATTGTTCAAAGAATATTTGATACCTCTCCAAACATTGTTAGTTGTTTGCATTTATCTATATGTTTACAAATCGTATGAGGAAGTTTAGTGTGATGCTTGCATTATTCCTCAAACAATTCTAATAAAAATTATAATGAATATACAGTATTTGATTGCTCAAAGTGATCTTTAATGTGCTATGAAATTTGTGAACCTTGTTGGTGAATGTTTATGTTACAACCCTAACCTAACATAGCCGACTATGTAGGTTTCCATTTGAAGTATTGATTTTCACTATTAAACTAAGGTTGATTTAATTAAAATATCATCTATTATCACATTATCATTTGCGTAATCACACTCATTGAGCCCGTTCGTGGTGAGGATTGTGCCCTCCGTAAAGTGGCGAAGCATTTTTTACTTGATTTCATTAATTACTTTGTTCCTGCTTAATTCCTTACTGTTCTAAATTGTTGCGTGACATCTGGTGGATGTTTGTGAATGTCATTGCATGATACTTAAGACCGTAGCAAGGAGGGAACCGGTAGGTAAACCGTAATATGTGGTATCAGATTCATCGATCATAATGGACTAAGTGGGCATCATTCAGAATCTGCTATTCGCAAACTGCGTTTTTGGGCTTCAGCGCACCATTTTCAACATCGTTCATTGCAACAAAAATATTCACAACTATCACGTGGAAGAATTCAAACATAAAGTTTTCGGGCTTTAGCGCAACAGTGTTTCTATTGTTTCAAGTGGAACGTCAAGTTTACAAGGCCGCGCAACAACAGGAAACCCAACATCCTGTCACATTTTTTCCAACACACAGCAAGCGTTTTGGGAGACAACTAAAACTCCCATTCAAATACTAATCACAGGATAAACCTAACATCTTGGAAGAGATACCGGGCGACAGCTAAACGATCAATTTATTCATGAAATCGTTGAAGAATAATTGTGTTACCCACTGCGATTATCACCTGACGTCGTCGACCAATTAGAACAACGAAAATTAAATAATTAACGGCAAAGCTAAGGTACAAATTATTTTTAATTGCTAGTTCGTTGGGCATTATCCCACACGAACTGTGTGGACGACTTAATTGCGTTTAAAAGTAACAGGCCACATATAACCAAATGTGACTTCGATCACATTGCCTTAAACCCCCGTGTGCATACATCTTCGTGTCTTCTGCCTCGTTAGATTCGTGCCATTGTTTGTCCTCTTCCAATTTGCCCTTCCATAATTTCGCTCAAGTTGTCTATCATCTATAGTCGTTGTCCCAACACTAGGGTCCTTCGTGTGTCATGTTTATTGTTCATCCTCTTTCGCTTCGTGTTGTTCCATTCAAACTCGTCTATCGCCAGATTCGTGTCTATCATTATCGTTTATCTTGTCTTGTAGTAGACTTCAGAGTCGTGTCTTGTCTTGTAGGAGACGTCCGAGTCATGTCTTGTCTTGTAGTAATCGTTCGAGTCGTGTCTTGTCTTGTCTTGTAGTAGACGCCCGAGTCGTGTCTTGTCTTGTAGTAATTGTCCGAATCATGTCTTGTATTGTCTTGTAGAGTCGTAGTCATAACACAAGTTTACCATAGGGAAAATCAAATTCGAATATCCATGCCACAGTTAGAGTGGTCATTGAGGCGGATATATATATATATATATATATATATTATTTTTTCCAAATTAGCCACATCATCTTTTTTTTGTAATTTAAGGGACAAAATAGAGGAATTCTATTTAAGTATATGAACGAAAGTTAGAGTATATGACCGTAAGGTGGACTAAAGCATCAAAAGAAAGACTATCTAGTTATGATAATACCAATGACGGATTTCTGAAATCACTCAGACGACCCCCACGCAACAAAGGTTCAAATTATAACTCTCCTCAGTGTATCAATAGTTTTGATCCTAATCATCTTATCCTTAACACTATGGCTCCTACCACATCACCTACCCCTTCCCACGAGAATCTCACAAGTGAGAAAACAAGAACTTCCAATACAAATAACCAGGAAGTGCAAGGATGTGTCCAATAATTATCGGATGGTATCAATGGTTTATCCCTACTATTAAAACAAATAGTACCACTTCAAAATCAAGCAAATCCCTCCTCCCCCAATCATTCCCATAGGCAGAGGAATAATGATGATCAAGATGGAGAAGACGATTATCAAAGAGGTCCTTCCCATCGCTTCCAAGGGCAGAGACATAATGATGATCAACAACAAGAGGAAGATTATCAACAACCCAGAGGTACTCAGAATCGCTTCCATAGGCATAGATATAATGAGGATCTACAACAAGAAGACGATTATCAACGACCAAGAGGTACTCAAAATCGCTTCCATTGATAGAGAAATTATGAGGATCAACAACGAGAGGAAGTTTATCAACAACCAAGAGGTCCAAATGGTGTTAATATCCCACGTATGGACATGCCTACTTTTGAAGGGGATGACCCACATGGATGGTTAGCTAAAATGAATGGTCTTCTAGATTTATACCATGTTTTCGAAACAAAGAAGTTTAAGTATGCTGCTTCTAAGTTAGGAATCGAAGCCTACCAATGGTATGCTTGGAAAAAATGCCAACATTGTAGACCGCTCGGATGGGAAGAATTTGAAGAAATATTTCTTGAGAGACGCTTCTACCTCATATGAATTCCGTCTGCTAGCACTCAAGCAAACAGGTTCAGTAAATGATTATATATCATAATTCACGAGTCTTATTTCCTATACAACTATGCAAACCAATGTGGTGGTTGCAACTTTCATACATGGTTTAAAAGATACTATTAAAGTTGAGGTGGACTTGCAACAACCATACACTTTGGAGCTAGCTATACAATATGCTAGGCTAGCTGAGAAGAAGGTACAAACTTGGAGACAATCCAAACAATATTCCTATAGTCGTCCACAATATCGTAACAATTCCTTCCATCACAATGATCAACCCTCCAAATTTTATTGCTACAAGTGCCGCAATCATCATCCTAGAGAGCAAGCATGTGTACCAAAATAGTCTTTTCAAATAGAACATCAGACCTATGAAGAAGAGGATGAAGAAGCAAAAGATAGTTATTCTCCTGAATCACCTATGATCAAAGCTCATGGTGAAGCAGCAAATGACGAGGATACTATGGCCATTTCAGTCCATGCTCTAATGGGATTAACATCTCACCATAAAATCAAGGTACCTGGATATATTAGGCACCAAAAGATAAATGTGTTGATCGACTCCGAAAGCACTCATAACTTCATTGATCTTAAAACAGCCAAAACATTAAACTTACACATTAACTCCTCCAATAAAGATATAATTCAAGTTCTAGTTGCCAATGGAGGTAATGCTCAATGTGTAGGTTGAACATCAGTAGTGACAATACAAGTGGAAGATTATACTTGGAAAGGACCACTCTTCGTAATGAGTCTGGGAAATTCAGATGTTATATTGGGTGTTGAATGGTTAGAAAAACTAGACACTGTCAGTTTTAACTTCCAAAAATTATTCATGGAATGGAAGGAAGACGGAAAAACTATTTTCCTACAAGGAAGACAAACACCACCTTCAAAAATGGTAAGCTCTCACAGCATGGAAAGAATACTACGAAAAAGGAGGATATGGATTCATAGTGCAAATTAATTGTTTAACATCAGAAGCACAGGTTAATCCCAAAATTTCTTCCAAGGATCTTCAGGATATTATGGCTAATTATGAAGAAGTTTTTCAGGAACCACAAGGACTACCTCCTAAAAGATCTCATGATCATGCCATAAACCTAATTCCAGGTAGCGTACCCATAAATGTTCACCCTTACCGCTATCCTGCACCTCAAAAGACAAAAAATGAAAAGATTGTTCAAGAATTATTGGAACATGGGGTTATTTGCCACAGCACCAGTCCTTATTCCTCACCAGTGGTTTTGGCCCGTAGAAAAGACAATTCTTGGCGTGTGTCCCCCTCAAAAAACTCACAATCAAAGATAAATTCCCTATCTGTTATAGATGACTTATTGGACGAATTACACGGGGTTAATTTTTTCACAAAACTAGACCTTCGTTCAGGCTTCCACCAAATAAGAGTTAGAGAAGAAGATATTCCCAAAACAACATTTCATACCCACGAAGGTCATTATGAATTCCTAGTCATGCCCTTTGGCCTCACCAATACCCCTTCCACATTCCAAAGTCTTATGAACCATATATTTCGTCTCTTCCTTCGTAAATTAATTTTGGTCTTTTTCGATGACATACTCATAATAGTTTATGACATAAGGATAATACAATATAAACAAGATAAAGAAAAAAATAAACATAATTAAGTAGTATATTACCACTATATAATTATTGATATACCATCTTACTTGGATAATGTAGGTGAAATTTTTGCCCACATCCATCTTTGAATAGGGAGATGAATTTCGTCAATACAAAACACTGCATCTTTGCTATAAAGAACCACATAATAGTTTGGAACTAAGGTCAAATCAAAGATTACATGAATCATAATGCATTTTTTGCTAAGATTGGAAGCATTGTCAGACATTTTAAATGTTGATGTCAACATGAGTGGCAAAAATATCTGGCATCTGTAAACCAAGCATCAAATAGACCTCGACCACAATTTTGACTAAATAATATGGTCGAACGGATTTAAGTGTTGATGTCAGTAGATGGGTGATTTAAATCTGATGTTCGATATGCAACAGCCCAAGCAGACAATGATGTTGATATTAACAAGGGAGAACAAAATTATCTAGCTCAATATAAAGAACATTCAACTCCTTAAAGCAAGAAATTGGCCAAGTATAAGAGTTTGACATTAGACACAATAGTGGAGCCTGCTAGGTGCATATATCCTCATTGTTAGACATTGTAGAATGCTTACGTCAGCAAGTGCACTATAAAATTTGGCCCAACGAAATCATGAAAGCAAATCGACCAAGGCATAAATTGAATGTGATGTCCAACAAAGCACTTCACCAAGCTAAGAAATCAAAAAAGTGTCAGATGATTTTGAGTGCTAATGTCAGCAAGGGATACTAGAATTTTTAATAGAAATGAATTGGGATCCTGACACCCGATAAAATAAGAGGAAATAGCTAAAAATGACATCAAGTGAAAATGTGCACCAAACTACTAGGACATGCTTTTGAAAAGCGAATTTGCTGTCAAAGAACCCCAATAAACTCAAAAGCTTCTCTAGTTGGCACTTGTGTTGTTACAACTAGGAAGATAGTGGGGCAACTAAAATCACAACAGATATGCCAAAAAATATTGTGCACTAGATGAAGACACGACAACCACCACTCCTTGGAATAAGCAAAAAGAAGCCACCTTAGCACCATGATGCCAAATCAGTTGCAACAAAATGAGTTGGAGGAATGAGCACATGCGTTGCAACGACCTGTCATACTTACAATCCACTCTTTGAACTATAATGACAAATAACCAATTGTAATTGTAAATCTATATATACCAGAATGTAAGCCATTCTAATGGTCGGCTCTTTGGCATTTACAATTGGCATGATTGTATTGATTGAGGACTATACACCTTCTTGAATGAGAATTGGATTGTTGTCTAGACTCTTGCTAACTTCTTGTGCAAAACATGTATGTATGCCTTACTGAGTGCTAATAATTTTTTGTTAAAGCTAGGAATGAGTAATTCTGCTACAGTTATTCTGCATTCTAGATTTCTACCTAGATTTGTCGTTATAGTTCTAGAATGACTTAGCATCGCTCAGAGTTCTTAATGATAAATATTTTGAATGCATAAGGAAAGTAGGTTGTTTTGTTAGGTGGTTTAATTTAAATTTGGATTGCGAGACTCTTTACACCATGTCTCTTGATGTTGCCAAATTTGTACCACTTTTAGCTCATCTTTCTAACCCTTTGCATTTCTTACTTTAGTCTACAACCCCCATTTAGTTAGATTATCTAGGCATAGGAACCAACCTTCTTCGAAGGTTGACTCAGAGACCCCTATTTTTGAGCCATCCAATCTCTTGGCTGAGGTCTTGAGGGTGCATTCCACTCATTCACTTACCTAGGTGGATTTCAGAACCAAGATTATTTTTGGTATGCTCAGTGGGACCCAAATCTCATCACCATCTGATTAGGTAGCATTCCTCTGATAGCAAAATATTGAACATCTATTTTAGAAGCTATATAATTATGCACATACTATTTTAAACACCTAGAGGACTCAAGATCTTGGTGAGTAGTCTTGACCTCATTTGCAAAGAACTACATGTTCACCTGGCGACTCCATTGAGAAATAGGGATCCTAATAAATTAGTGAATCCAATAACCCAGCTACCATTTATCTTGTAAGCTTATGCTCACCCGAGCAGTGACTAAAAAACTAGAAGAACCTTTAATATTTGTAGAATTACCACCTATGACATTCAAGAGAAATAAATCCCAATCATCCCCTCCATCTCCATCTTTTGTAAGCTCCATAGAAAGTCCAAGATCTACTCATTTTATATCTCCTACTTCAACTCATTCAAACACATCCACACAAATGGCTCAAAATCAACCTCTACAAAACTTCCCAAATTGGAATAATACAGGCCCACTAAATCTACCAAACTAGAATCCCATTCCTATTGTTGCCCTTAAAGCTTTACCAACATATGATGGTACTAGGAAAACAACCTATGAACATTGTCAAGATGTGGCATCATTGGTTGTAGTCCATAATATTCATGAGGAAGATGTGATGATAAGGTTGTTAATAATATCATTGAAAGGAAAGGTATTGCATTGGTACTAGACTCTTTAGGATGGTTGCATCAATTCTTGGGCACAACTTGCTAGTAGATTGGTGCAAGAATTCAATAAGCAAGCAGATCTATTTTCTCTCCTTACTCAACTCACCACCATTCAGAGGCACCCATAAGAGATAATAATGGATTTTAACATCAAATTTAGCAGAACTTGGAAAAGAGTGCCACATGAAATCAGGCCAATAGATGCCCAAGCACTGTACTATTATCTCAGGGCCTTCAACATAGATTTAAGTCTGATGGTCCAACAATCCAATGTGTTGATATTTTAAAAATATTTCAAGCAGTTATCATGGTAGAAAGCACTTTAATAGCCATAGGCAGACTCCCTCCAAGGAATGCCATGCCAATTTTTCTAAAAATATTTGTAGATAAACTCTAAAAAGTAGTCACTAATGACAATCACTCATCTGCCTAATGTAGCCTACATGCACCAAAATTTCCAACACTACCAACACCTACATTGCCTACACCTCCCACTATACTAGCATTACCTACTCTAGATCCTCAGGCTACTAGTATGAATGATATCATGACAACATTGAAAAATTTAACCAATGAGATCACAACCATGAAGAGGAGAGAAGCAAAAATAAATTTCTAGCCTAGGAGATTTTCCTACATGGTGAAAGATCAAGGTGCTTCTACTAGCAATTTTGGAGCAAAGCCTACTACAATGTATAGTAATTAAGAAGATGACCCTTCCACCTTTGCCTCAGAAACATACTATTGGTGTTCGACTTGCAATGACCCACACGATGAAAGTACATGCATGCTTCACCAACATCAGATGCAAAAGGTTGCACTTGAAAAGGTAAAAAGAACACAAAAGGGTCAGGTAAATATGTTATGGGAAGAAGAGCAAAATTTAATGGTGCAAGAGGAAGAGTCAATCTTAGTGCTGACACGATCAAGGAAGAAACCATTGCAGGTAGACCCAAAAAAACTAGATCCATTCAAAGTACTAGATCAATAGAGCAAACAACCAGACAAGGAAGTTCCTTGCCCAAGTCCCTCAAAAGAACAACCTGTGTAGTAACCTTCGAAGGAACAATCCAAGGCAATGCAAGAGAAAGAAACTGTAGCACAAGAGCAGGCTAGAAACAAACTTCAATATCCTTTTATCACTAAACAACAAAGGATTGAAGCCACACAAGAATACTAGAGGAAATTCATTGAGCTAAAAGAAGTAGAAAAGAGTGAATCAAAATCTTTAAACTTCAATATAGTGGAAGAGTTGAAGAAGACACCATCCAAAGCCAACATGTATGATTATTTGATTATTTTGAGACAAATTGACCTACTAGGAGCATCACTAAAATCTATCAAATCAAAAGATAAGCAACAACCAAAAATTAATCTAGCACAAGGTAAACCTGCTCCTAGAGATGGTAAAAATAGGCCACCACCTTTCTATATGTCTCTATGTATGGAAGGTTGGGTTGTGCATAATTGCATGGTGGATTTTGAAGTAGCAACAACTATGATGCCAAAGGTAATATGTGAAGAAATGGGCATGGAATATACTCGTTCCAGTCCAAGAGTGCTACAACTAGACAAAACTCTAGTAAAGATAGTTGGGGTGATCAAGGATATTCCCATGGTACTGCATAGGATGCCTCAAATAATAGTGATACAAGAGGTAGTGGTTATGGATTTAGAGCCTTATTTTGGTATGTGTCTCTCCCATGAATTCACTGCTAAGCTAGGTGGATATCTGTCCTTAGACTATTCACACATGGAAATTCCTCACAAGGGCAAGAAGGTTAAAATATTCTCAGAAAAGCCATCCACCTACTTGATAGGGAAAATTGAAGATGAAGTTCAGTCAAACAATAGTGTTGGCATGATTAGTGAAGAAATTGATCCAATGGAGGAAATCATAGATGAATTGCAGACTGAGGATCAATTCTCACTTAAGAATTTCAATGCTATGGTTGAGACAGGGATTGGCACTTATTCTATTTCCAAGCCAAAAAAGAAAAATCCTCAGCCATAAAAGGAGAGGACCCTAAGCAGAATGAGATATGGAAGCTCTATTTTGATGGAGCTAGGTGCAAAAATGACATTGAAGCCAGTGTGGTGTTGATTTCACCATCTAGGGAATTTAAAAGGCTATCATACAGACTGACTTGGAGTTGTACCAACAATGCTAGAATACGAAGCATTATGCATTGGGCTCAAGCAAGCAAAAAATATGGGAATCAAGCAATTGATGATTTATGGAGATTCAGAGTTGGTGGTAAATCAAGTAACAGAGAAATGCAGTAGCAAGCAACACTATCTCAAAGCTTACCAAAAAAAGTTTGGGACCTGTTCGAAAGCTTTGAGGCATTGAACATAAAGGCAATTTCTAGGGAATTGAATATGCAAGCTGATGCATTGGCTTCTCATGGAGCCAACTTTTGCCTATCATCTGATTTAAGAAAGAACTCAAGATCTATCAAATTGGCATTCAGGCCATCAATGTCAGATAAAGAAACCTTCTAGCAAGTATTTGATAATGATAGACAGATAGTAGATTTCTTGATTTAGGAGATAGATTGCATAAATGTGATCGAAGAACTTGATGAGGATGAAATGGTCCAACTGAAGAACAATCATATTCCTAAGGGACTAGTCACTCTTGAAAGTATTTTTGATAATAGTGATCAACCAACTAGCCAAAAAATGAAAATCAAGGAACAAGAATTCAAAGAGGTTCAATTAGAGCTTGGAAAGAATTTAAATATTGATGTGAAATGCTCAAAAGAGGAAGTGTAACAACTAGTAAATCTATGCACAAAATTCAATAATATCATTACCTGGAGCTATGATGACTTAAAAGTGTATAGTAAAGAGACCATTTAGCATACTATAGAATTGTTGCCCAATGTCAAACCATTCCAACATAAGTAGAGGCTAGTAAATACTAAGCAAGAGGTGTTGATGAAGCAAGAGGTTTAAAGTTGTTGAAGCAAAGATTATCTATCCAATCAAACACTCAACATAGGTGGCCAACCTAGTTCCAGTCAAGAAGAAGAACGAAGACATTCGCCTTTACGTGGATTTTAGAAACTTGAACAAAGCTTTGTTGAAGGATCATCACCCTTTTCCCCAAATTGATTAGATCATATATTTAGTTGTCGGGGTAAAAATATTTTCATTGCTAGATAGATTTTTAGGTTTCAACCAAATTTGGGTCAAGTTTGAGGACCAATACAAGACAACGTTCACAACCAAATGGGGCACATTTACCTATCAAAGAATGCCTTTTGGCTTATCTAACATCGAAGCTCCCTTCCAAAGGGCTATCAAATTATCTTTTGGCGAGCTTGTGAACAAGATTATACTCATATATCTTAATGACATGACAATATTCTCTCATTAAAAGGGGAATCACATCTAACATCTCATAATGGTATTTTAGAATTGTAGAGAAATCAGGGTTTCACTCAGCCCAAAAAAAAATCAATTTTTTTTGTTCATGAAGGCAAGCTATTGGGTCATGTAGTATCAAAGGAAGGACTATCCATCGATTTAGACATAGTTAAAGCTATAATGGCACTGCTCCTACCAAGGTTATGCATAAGGGGTCGAACCCAAAATGTACTTGTAAAAAATTGGCAAATCCATTTCGAAACCCTGGCAAATCCTAGCCAACTTCATGTAGGAGGAAATAGCAAATTACATTATTTTTTCAAAGAAATTGTAAAAAATTGGTGAATTTGAAAGTTCTACCCGGACTAGGTGGAAAACGAGATCAGACCATAGGCCAGGGAAAAAATGGTCCGACCTCGAACAAGGTGTAGAAAATGATTCGATCTCAAATCGGGTATAAAACATGGTCCAATCTCGAATTGAGTGTAGAATATAGTTCGATATCAGAACAGGTGCAAAAATTAGTTCGATCATGGATTGGGTACAAACATGGTCCGATCTCAGATCGAATGCAGAATATGGTTCAATCTCGGACCGAGTGTAGAATATGGTTAGGTCTCAAACTGGTGCAGAAACTAGTTTGGTCTCAGATCAAGTGCAGAATATGGTTCGGTCTCAGATCGGGTGTAGAAACTGGTCCGATCTCGGACTCGGTATAGAACATGATCCAATCTTGGAATGGGTGCAAAACATGGTCCGATCTCAGACTAGTGTAGAAACTAGTCTGGTCTTAGACCAGGTGCAGAACATGGTTTGATCTAAGATCGGGTGTAGATATTAGTCCAGCCTTAGATCATGTACAAAAAATGGTTCGGTGTTGGGACGAGCGCAGAACAAGATCCAACCTTGGCTAGGGTGCAAAACAAGGTTTGAATTCAGACCAGATGTAGATAATGGTCTGACCTTGGGTCGAATGCAGAACAAGGTCTAGCTTCGAACAAAATGTAAATCAAGGTTTGAGCTTGAACCGTGTGCAGTCAATGGTCAAGCCTAGAATAGGGTGCAAAATAAGGTCTGACTTTAAATTAGATGTAGATAATGGTCCAACTTTGGACCAAGTGCAGATCAAGGTTTGGCCTTAGACCGGGTGCATTCAATGGTCTGAACTTAGATAGGGTGCAAAATAAGGTTCGACTTTGGACTAGATGCAGATAATGGTCCAGCCTTAGGCCGAATGTAGAACAAGGTTCAACTTTGGACCGCATGCAAAAAATGGTTCAGCCTTGGACCGGGTGCAGAACATGGTCCGACCTTGGAAACATTCCCCCATGGACCGGTTGCCACATGTCTCATGATCGGTCACCCATATTGCATGTCCAATACCATGCTGCCACATGTCAACCCCATCTATTCTCTCTATAAAAGGGCATCAACTATCATTTTTCCAATTTTCATTTCTATGACTGCACCTGACCAGAGCGAACCGTTACCCAACAACCTTCCCAATCCAATTTCTCCTCCTTCCAACTTCTAGCAATGGCCACCCCTTCCACCCCTACTACAAAATTCAAGAACATTTCTTGCACTACAATTTTAGATTTGTTAACAACCCCAGGTTTGGAATTTTCATGGGTAAATGATGTAGGTTTCATGAACTTGCTTTCAATACCCCATTTCAAAACTGATAAAGTCCTCCTACACACTATCATAGCCGCTTATGACCATGACCATGCCACAATCAACATGCAATTACGGAATAGAAATTTGTCATTCACAATCACGCCTACAGACATTCAGAGATTGATAGATCTTCCTTTCAAGGATTGTCCTCCAGTGTCAATGAAGCTCGTGTTGTCTGTAGATGATAGAGGATACCTCGAGACAACATACCATCTCGATACAAAATTGTTGCAAGGTATAATTCTTGTTACTTAGATTCTATTAATGTTCAAAATTTCAAATTTGTAAATTGTTATCTAATTTTTTTTTGCAGCTTCCATCGCTAAGTCAAAAAGAGGGTTAACAATCACCGATGTTCAACATCCAACTCTGAAGGCCATTATTGAGTTCTTCCAGGCAAGACTGATTCTGCTTGGAAGATCAAAATTTCGTATTGGGCACTAGCCTATGTTGTTCATTATGAGAAGCATGAGAAGTTCGACTAGTGCACATATATTTTAGATCAGATCAGAGTAGAGTTGCATGGCGTGCAATTGCAAACCAACAAGACACAACCCATTGTGGGCAATGTTAATTACATTTTAGCACTCTATTATGAAAGTTTTCATAATTTACAAAATACTCCTGTACCAACTGTAGTGCATGCAACACTACAAACCATTGCCATGACACCCCAAGAATTGAAGGTAATAAGTCCATATTTGACCATCAAATAGTATTTTATATTTTAGCAAGTTTTCATTTTTTAATTTTTCTTTTCATCTAAATGCAGAGTAGGGCAGCCACCACAAGGAATAAATAGGATGTTACCTTGAGGGGTCACAGGCTAGAACAAACTGGTGATTCTAAAGACACTGGATCACAAGTATCACCATTGTAGAGGCCGCATAAATGTTTGAGGCAAGTTGCTTCTCCTAGGGGTTCTTGTACACCTAGGTTTGCACAAAATGTGCAGGCTGAATCTAGTGCGGCCAACCCCAACCCCATCGACACCCAAATTCAACAGATTTCATCATCCTTAGGTAAATCAATGTGTATTTACTTTGAATTAAGATTTTTTTTCTATTTTATTTTTTGAATAATTCTAGCAAATTTTTTTGACTATTTTTAGGTGCCTCTCAACTACAACCTATGAAAATGAGAGGCCATATGCCACCACCGCTTCCACCCTACAACCACCACTTCCACCACAACAATGATAGCCTACGCAAATGAGAGGCCATATGCGGGTTGGAGGTGGAAAACAACTTTTTCATAGAGATCGCGAGGGGCAACACCAAGTTCTGGGCATGGGTTCTCATCTTTTACATTTAACACAACTTCACAGGCACCAGAAGTTTCAACCACGAGATTGGATAATATCCAACTCGATGATGATTTTCTATTGTAGGGCAACATTTTAGGCTTCAAGACAACAAATGTGCTTCAAGATCCACAAGGTGAAGCACAACAAATAGAAGCCCCTACAACTGAGCAGACATCATTGCCATCTTCTCAAGGAAATGACCCTCATCCTCAAACTGAGGATGACATTATAAATTTTGATGAAAATATTTTAATGGTTGAAAATACTGAAGCAACTATAAAACAAGTTGTGCTTAGATATTTGGAAGTGATGAAGGATTGGGAATATCGGGCCAAGGTCCTTATAAAGGAAATTAATGCCCGGTATAAGAATTTTTCAAAAAGAGAATCAATTTTTTCTTTGGTTCAATATGAACTAGAAAAGCTTGGTGGCCTGCTAGATCAAGCCACATCAGGATCAGTGAAGTCAACTATTTTCTATGATGATGATGTTTTAAATATTATGGTTAGTAGAATAGAGAATATTAATGTGGAAGCCCAAGATTTTTATAACCAATGGGCTTCCGATAAGAAAAAAGTTGCACTCATTGAGGCTGCAAGGGATGTGGCTGAGGTAAGAAAATATTTTTTTATGTTTTAATTTTCTTTTGTAGTAAAATTTTAATATTTTATTAAAACAAGTAAATATTTTTCATATAACTCTTTTGAATTATGTTTTCATTTTCTTTTTGTAGTCAAATTTTGATAACTTAAAAAGACAAGTTAAGAGCATGGAAGTTAATATCGATGTGACGAAGACATTTCTAAAAAATGCAATGGAAATGAAGAAAAAATGCAATCAAAAGTGGTGGATAATAATCGTTTAAGAAGATATATCAAGGAAAAGCTCAACGAAGATCTAGACCTCATACTACAATAGCAGAAAGTGAAAGAAACACTTCCAATAGTACTCGAAGATCCAAACCAAGAAGAAGTTGCATTGGTGGGGAGTATTGAGAAAGTACAGGAAAACCTAGTCAGATCTGGAGCACTACCAGCACAGGGTGTCAAGGAAGGACATAAAGGAAAAGAAAAGGTAACTCCAAGTGAAATTGAGGATAGCAAACCCCCAATCAGATATTTAACAAAGTGTGAAATATTTTCAAGTTGATTACAGTCAACAATTTTGTACAATGTAATATATTTCTATTCGAATTAATGAAAAAGATATTTACTAATTTTGTGTCTTCCATCATTCAAAGGTTGTTTGCATTTATAATTTTGTGTTGCTTTTTTAGTTTATGTCTATCCAATATTATTTACTATGTTCATCTCAAACAACAAAAGAAATATTATTGTTGGTTAATAGTTATTTGCAAAGTAAAACAAAACAATACCAATATTCATACATTAACAATACTATGATATAAAACATAACGATTTATCAATTTGAAAACTAGTAAAACACTTTATGATATAAAACTTAAAATATTTAATATAAAAAAATATCAAACATCTTGTAAAACAAAACAATTACAATTTTTAAAAAAAACAATACTATGATATAAAATATAACGATTTATCAATGAAGGTAGTTGAGAAACTATGATATAAAACAAATAATTTGTAAAACAACAATGTGATATAAAATATACTATTTTAAAAGCACAATGTGATATAAAACATACAATTTTAAAAGCACAATATGACATAAAACATACAATTTTTTTTTTTTATATTGATACATAAATTCTCAAACAATTTTCTAAATTTTTATCCAATGTGAGCTTAGATTTAACAAAATATAGTGCACTGAAAACCCTCTCATCTTCCACAGATCCCAAAATCATTGTTTGACATAATTCATATAAACAAAAGTATTCACTAATCGTATCTTGTAAGACACTACTTGGATACAATTTTTGCCATAAACGTGCAATGGAACCAGTCTCATGGATGTTACTCAAAAGTGATGTTTGCTCAACCATTGTTCTTCCAAAATGAGATGATTGTTGTTTTAAAAGATCTTTGTTGAGTATACCTTTGATTTCAACACCATTGACTTCCACACTTTTACTGAAATGCTTAATAAGGATGCCCATATATTTAATAAACAACTCATGTGTAGAATTGTAGTCAATACAAGGACCCCAAAACAAAGGGTTAACCACACCCATGGCCTCAAGCAACTCATCTCTTTGAAATCGATCTCTTATCTCACTTGTCAATGATTCTGCTATTTTTAACAATTTTGTCTTAGTATTGTGTAAAACAACTTCAAATCTATTGTGTGTTACACGAACTTGTTCAACATCATCCATAACTATACTTGACTACCTTTCATAACAATATAGAGGTATCATATTTCCATGAACATTAATACAAAGATGATCATTGATGTCAAACTTCAAAAAGCTTTTTGGATCATTCACGTTTGTCAATGTATTCCAACTATCAAACAAGGGATCTGTAAAATCTGCTTTGGACACATATAACCTATCAATAATCATACATATTTGCTTTCTCATCCTCATGAAATCAATGATATAGATGGATCTCTCTTGTGCAAGTTTAATCAATCTATTCATTTCTTGTAACATTGGAAGAATACCACATAATGTTAAAAGGGTTTCCAAGTCAGTCAAATGGAACAACAAATATTTTGCCTTATCAACTACCCTACGATTTGCATACATAAACCTCATTAAAGATTGATATTCTATAAAAACTTTGTGTGTAGGTTGATACAATGAAATCCACCTTGTATCCACATCTTTTAACAATTTTTTTCCTTTTGTAACTCCTAGTGCAAACTATTGAAACTCTCCAAATATTTTTGGACTACAAGAAAAATAAGAATGTATTTCACGAATGAGGTCTTCGACTCTCGCAACATTTTCAAAAGTGCTCATGATTTTATATGCAAGATTCACTCTATGAGCCATGCAATGAATGGGTATCATGTATGGGGCAACTGAGGTTTGGAGTCGAACACAAAGACCATTCCTATGCCCTTGCATTATAGCAACACCATCAGCTCCAACGCATATTAACTTTGTGGCTATGTCTATATCATTCATTCCCACAATATCCTTTAAACTAGTTACAACAACATTATAGATATTTTTTGCATTTGAAATTTCCACCATCTTATGTAATCCTAGCAAACTAGGTTGCCTTACATGATTTTGAAATGTGTACACATGCATGCAAATCCAGGATGTGTTGTCCATAATCATCACCTCATCAATAGAAAGTGAAATGAATCTAGCAAGTTTTACTTTCTCCCTCAAGTCATCCTTCTCAACTAATGATAGATATTTTACCATTTTCCAACCACTTCGATCTGACCAATGGGAACTAGGAAGGTTTTGCACATCAACTAGTTGAAATAGGTGCTTATAATCAATAAAATCGGATATGGGTCTACCCTTTTTGAGAATACTATATACAACAACAAACTACAAACTTTTTGAAGCTAAAGTGGTCTTATGAATTTTATGAAATTGGGCTTCAATCGTTCCACCTTTCTCAACAAGAGATTGTTGTTGCTTCAAGTGATTGTCATATTCTATTACATATCTAACATGCATACATTCTGATGCATCCTTCCACCTAACTTCTTTATTAATTTTACCATCACTTCCTATAACTTTTACATAAGCTTTGCCAACATGTTTTTCTATTGTATCTATCTTATTTTGTAGCATGTGATCCTTACCTAGTTTCCAACTACAAATTTTGCATCTACATACTTTTAGATCGACTTTGTTATCCTCAGTCAAGACTGGCTCTATAAAGAGA
This sequence comes from Wollemia nobilis, assembly GCA_028583015.1. NCBI lineage: Eukaryota > Viridiplantae > Streptophyta > Pinopsida > Araucariales > Araucariaceae > Wollemia > Wollemia nobilis. The sequence continues at coordinate 190,880 of JAQPPZ010016985.1, forward strand.
AAATTTTCTGCCCATTCAACCTTAAATGCCCTTCCAATAGCCCAGTTAGATGCCTTTCTCTTTTTAGTATTTTTTCTTGAAGATTCATAAGAAGTTTGTAATGTATTTGATTTATCGCTTTCATTTTCAACTGGCATGTCATTTTGAGGAATATCTTCAAGTGTTTGTTGGATGTCATTGTTAAGAGAATTTTCATTAGAAGGCATCTCTTGGTGAGGAATATCTTCAAGTGGAGGCATATCAGGGTCAATAGGGTATTCTACATAGTAGCATACAATAATATTCTTTATCATTTTTGGATTTAACAAAAAAAACTTACAAATAGAAAAATATTCATATCATCATGCACATACTGAGAATTAACTATTTGAGGAAGAAAGCAATATTTAAAATAATTATAGAATATACAACTAACTATTTAGAAGTCAAAAATCATTTGTACCTCGAATTTGCATGGATGTCGATGGCTCATTGGATTTTGACATATGGCTAAAATATTTGAGGATACTCTTTTCAGCAGAATATTTGACCCCCTTCTTTCCATCACTAATAAGTGACATTTTACTTGTAAAGAAAATATTTTTCATTTTAGAAAAGTAATAAAATATTGAAGAGATCTTACTTCTATTAGGCCTCAAGATAATATTGTAACTAGAATAAACAAATGGTTGGTTGGTAGAAAATACATACATGTTTCCTACCATGCTTTATTGTGATTTTTTTAGTGTATGCCACTACTCCATTTTCTAGTGATAGCACTTATAACTGATAAGAGCACAAAACTAATCAATATACAAATTCAAATCAATTTAAGAAAAAAACTTATGTGTATGCAAAAAATAATTAGAGATACATATGTGGAAAAATATCATATTATAGTACAAAATGGACTAGAAACAGAGAATCACAATGTCTTTAGAGAAATAGAGCATCATAATGTCTTTAGAGAACCAAAGCATTTACCTATTTATAATATTATAATAGAAAAGTAGATCTCAATAGAAATAGAGAATCAAAGAGTTTTAACAGAAAGAGAGAAAATAGGGGACAACATGTAGAACAGGGCAAAATAGAGAAAAACATGGGAAACAGAGCATTGACCTATTTTCAATAAATGATAGAAAAATAACAAAATAAAAACCCATAATTAGATGATAGAAAAATAGATCTTATTACTACAACTACTTCAACTTATATTCACAATGTCTTAAGAGAAATAGAGAACCTAGTGCAAAACATGATCTGATAGTCTATTTAAGTGCAAAAAAAGGTTTGAAAGTCGATTCGGGTGTAGAATAGTGTCCAATAGTCAATCTAGGTGGAAAAGAAGGTTTGATAGTTGATTTGATGTAGAACTAGGTTCGATAGTCCATTTGGATGCAGAACAATATTTGGTAGTCGGTTCGAGTGGAAAAACATGTTCAATAGTCAATCCGGATGGAAAAATAGGTTCGACAGTCGATTTGGTGTAGAACTGGATCAGGTAGCCTATTTAGATGTAGAATAGGTTCTAAATGTCAATCCATGTGTAGAACTAGCTTTGATAGTCCATTTGGATGTAGAATAGGGTTTGAATGTCGATCCGTGTGCATAACTACCTTAGGTAGTCTGTTTAGATGCAAAACTGGTCCAGATGTTGATCTATGTGTAAAACTGGATCCTTCACTCCATTCAGATGTAAAACAGGATCTAGATGTCAATTCGGATGCAAAATAGGGTTCGACTACCATTTTGAGTGGACAAAAGGGTCCAACATTTGATCTAATGTAGAAAAGTGTTCGATAATTGGTCTAGTGTAGAAAAGAGTTCGGTAGGGTTCGACTATCATTTTGGGTGTAGAATAGAGTTTGATAGTCGATCTGGTGTAGAAAATAGTTTGATAGATATGGGTTCGATTTTGGTCCGAGTAGAGTTTTATTCCGGATCAACTAGTTTTTGCACATGATCGAAGTTCGGTGGAATTCTCAATTTTCTAATAGTTTGAATGTTTTAAATGAAAAAGTATCGCTGGCGTGTTAATTATATATAGTGGTATACTTGGTGAATTTGTAGGATAAGTTAAAAATTTTAAAATTTTTAGGCGAAAAGGGTCCTCGATTTAGGTGGGAGTGTTGGCGAATTTAAAAAAAAATCCGTAATACTATTATCAATGCACGACGAACCGACACCTAAATTTTTTTGTCCCAAAAATTTTGGGTGAAAGGGCCAACGTCCAGGGTCCCCCAAATTTGCCAATTTGTATTTTTAAAAATGCTAATATTCACCCAATTTGCGAATATTCATCGTTGTGCATAACCTTGGCTCCTACCTCCAAACAAGAAAGGCTTGTAGTAATTCTTTAGGTATATCAACTTCATCCAAAAATTTATCTGATTTTTCTGAAATAGTGAAGCCTATGACATAAATGCTAAAAAAATAGATAGATTTCACTTGGACAAAAGTTAGAAGAGAAACCTTCACAAAAATAAAGGAAGTTATTACCAAAGGCTTGGTATTAGCAAATCCTGACTATAAGAGGGATTTTATCCTTTATGTATTTTGATCAAAAAAAGGTTATGTTGTTGTCCTCACTTAAAAGGATAAAGATCATAATGATTGATTTCCTGAGCCAAACTCTATAGGAGCATAGAGAATAATACAATTTTATAGAGAAGTAGGTATTTGCTCTAATGAAGTCACAAAAAATGCTAAGGCACTACATCTCTCAGAGCATAACCTTGGTATGTAGTACACCTTGATGTTCAAAACTTTGTAGTGCAAGGAGAACTAGGTGAAAAGAAATCTAGTTGGATCATGAAGATACAATAATATGACATAGAACGTGTGCAACAATGGTGGAAGGAAGGTAAACCTAGGCATGGGACTAAGATGTTCTGTTTTTCCAAAAGACTGCAATACATTAAATCCAAAATCAAGACTTGGAATTGGAAAGAGTTTGGGGATGTTCATAAAAAAAAACATGAAGTTATTGCTCATCTTGAAAATTTGAATAAGAAAATCCATTTAGATGGCCTCACGAGAGAAGAGAAGTGCAGATGAAATTAAACTCACAACTCAGTTAGAGGAATGGAAAAAAAGAGAAGAAATCTTATGGAAGCAAAAATCTAGAATTCAATGGCTCAAAGAAGGAGATCGAAACACAAATTTCTTCCACAAATATCTTCTAGCTCAAAGATCTCACAACTTTATTTCTTCCTTAAAATCAGATTTTGGAGATGTTGTTTATACTTGGGATGGCATGAACTCTATTGTTGTTGATTACTTTTCCAATCTTTTCTCTGCTACTCCTCTTGACTCGACCTTCACAACAAAATGTTCTTCAAGCAATCCCTTCTCTTATCACTTCGAGGAGAACTCTATTTTGACTGCTCTCGTTACTATCAATGAGCTTCAACAAGTAGTTTTTAAAATGCAAAAAGGGAAAACCCCAGGTCTTGATGGTTTTCCTATTGAGTTCTACCAAGAGTTCTGGGATATCCTTCGTGTTGATTTATTAGAGGTGGTGGAAGAATCCTAGAAAGCCAAAGAAATTTTAAAGGTTATAAATAAAACTTATATTACTCTTGTTCCAAAATCTCAAGAGGTTGATCATATCTCAACTTTTAGACCTATTGCTTTATGTAATGTTCTTCTCAAAATCATTACTAAAATCATGGCAGAAAGGTTGAAGCCTCTTTTGCATAAGATTATTTCCCCGAGCAAGGGGGATATGTGGAAGGACGTCAAATAGTAGATGAGATAGTTCTTGCTTAGGAAGCCATCCATTCCATGGATATGCAAAATTATCCTTCTATGTTCATTCGATTAGACTTATCCAAAGCTTATGACATAGTGGATTGGCACTTCCTTATCAAAGTTTTGAGGCAATTTGGTTTCTCTAAGGATTGGATGGATTGGATTATGGGATGTATCTCTTCAGTTTCCTACTTAGTTCTTATCAATGGCGGGCCTTCTCAGTCTTTCCCAGCTTCCAGAGGTATTAGGTGTTGGAAATTTTGGGTACTTTGGGTACATTGCACTTGCTCTAAGTGTAGATGTTGTCATTGATGTCAAGAAGGTCTTGAAGCAATATGGTTTGATGTCAAAGAATGTGTATTGGTGAAAGTTTCAGATGGACAGTGAGTTTCCAAGAAGATCAGGGTAGCCTAGTTGCAAAAGATCAAGAAAAAGATAAGTTAGAAAAAGTATGCAGGCGGCTGGAAAAACTGTCATGATTTCGTGACATGTTTCAGGAGAGAGAAAGCGTTGGCAAAACTGTCACGATTTCGCGACATGCTGGAAGGCAGAGGCAAAGCTGGCAAAACTGTCACGATTTCGTGACATGTTTTAGGAGAGAGAAAGTTTGGGCAAATCTGTCGCGATTTCGCGACATGCTGGAAGGCAGAGGCAAAGCAGGCAAAACTGTCACGATTTCGCGACATGTCGCATTTTCGCGACTCGGACGGTGCAGGAAGGCAGAGAAAGAAAAGTGTCACGATTTTGCGACATTCTGCAAAGGAGACTGTACGGACAAAAAAATGTCACGATTTCGTGACATGGTGCAGAAGAAAGAGTCCGCAGTGTAAGTTGTCGCGATTTCGCGACAGGCAGTGAAGAAAGCGTACGGAAGCCAGAAGCGTCACGATTTCACGACAGGTTGAGATAGCAGCTTGCAGTTGGAGATGATGTCATGATTTCACGATAGAGTTGCTGATGACGTCAGCAAAAGCAAATGTGTCACGATTTCGTGACAAGAGCAGAGAAGAAGGCCTTGCAGACTAAAGCGTCGTGATTTCGCGACAAGAATGATGATGATGTCGAAAAGGAAGGAGCACACACAAAAAGGGAGAGGAAGGCATGAAGACTACAGCACGACGTGACAGAAGACATGATGACGTCGACAAAGTCAGGGAGTGTCACGATTTCGTGACAACAGGCTAAAGCAAGGTGTAAGGCAGACTGCAGTGTCATGATTTCATGACAACAAGCTAGTGAAAGTGTACGACAGGCTGTAGTGTCGCGATTTCATGACAACAGACCAAAGAAGGCGCACGATAGGCAGTAGTGTCATGATTTTGCAATAGCAAGTAATACAAGGTGTATGGTAGGCAAAGGCATAGCGATATCGCGACATGTTGAAGTTTCGCGCTAGAAAAGCTACAGAACAGCAGAGGCGGTTGAAGCCGACGGAGTTAACCTTGAGCCGACGAAGTGTGGGGTTGTGCAGCCGACGATTGTTTTAGGGATATACAGCCGACTAAGATCAAGAATTTAATCATGAATTATTGCTATAAAAGGAGGACTATTTTCGAGTTTCAAGCATCGAATGTGAGTGTCGAGTTTGCGCAAGAGAAGTCTGTTGTGCGCAAAGAGCAGTCGTATCGAATCGATCGAAGTGTGCGTTCAAAGTGCGATTTTCGTAGAAGTAGAGTGTGGGAAGAAGTTCGATCGAGGAGAAGCAGACTGTGCGAAGAGGGTGCTATTGTGGTTGCACATAGGCGCATAAGTTGTTGTGCGATCGAGTGCTGCAATATTTACACAGTCTGTGTAAAGAAAGCAAAGTATGCGAAGACTATGCTACGGTGGATGTGCAAAGGAGCAGAAGCTATTGGTATTGTGACATTCAAAGACAGTGCACAGAAGTGAGGAGTTCGATAGCCGAAGTGCTGCTGTATTTTGCGAGGACTATGCTACTATGTTTACGTAGAAGTTGCAAAGATAGTGCTACTGTATTTTGAGAAGACTGTGCTGCTGTAGTTGCATAGATAGTGAAAAGTTGCTTTCAACCAAGTGCAAAAAAGAACAGAGGAAGAGGACAATTGTGCCAGACCGAAGGACTGTGTTTGGTGCAGATAAGAGGACCAGCTTTGCAATGACAGAGTTGAGGACAGAGATCTCCAGCCAGAGTAGGGAAGACAGGTGTCTTCTGTGGATAGAGTTCCACTTGCTAAGGGCAGAGGAGATAGAGGTCTTCTAGAGGATCACCAGCAAAGCAGAATTAGGGGAAGGTATCTCCTTTGAGCCGAGGCTCATAAACATTGTAATCGGGAAGGATTCCCAGAGGATTTTTGATATAACTTTTAGAGGAAAGTTTTATCCGTGGAGTAGCCCACCTTGGGTGAACCACGTTAAAATGGGTCTTCTATGTGTGATGTTTTCTGTCTTGTTTAATATTATGTTGATGCCACTGCTATCTGAAATTAAAATTATTAAATGGTTAAGTCTTATACTGTTCCCCCCCCCTCTCAGTATAAGTTCATGTTCTTCAATTGGTATCAGAGCAGGTCTCTCCAGAAAGAGTCTAACAGCTTGGAGAAGGATCTAACTGTGGAACATATAAATTCAGAAAGAAATGAAAAGGTTGAATTCGATCTCAAGAGTAAATTCTTCTTGGCCTTGAGAAAGCTTGAGAAACTCAGGGAAGAGAATTTTGTCCTCAAGCAGCATTGCCAAGAAAAAGAGATAGCAAGATCATAATTGGCTCAAAGTGTTATAGATTTCAAAATTCTAGCTGAAGAAGGGAAGAAGATTGAACAAGTTCTAACAGAGGTTCTAAAAGGAAAGGTAGCTGATTGTGAGAAACTAGAAGAAGAGATTATGTCTCTTAGAGTGAAGTTGGAACAGTTGTCTCTCAGACAGAATATTCCGTGTGAAAAGAAGAATGGCATCACCATCCATGAAACAGGGTCTTCGAGCAAGAACAATCTTCACCCTGAAGAGCAGTGGATTCCAGTTGATCGCAAGAAGAACAATCATCCAAGGCATCAAAACAGGTTACATAATACCTTCCATGGATATTGCTTTTCCTGTAAGAAATTTGGTCACATAGCTATGCATTGCAATAAATCTCTGAATAGTCATCGTAAGGAAAATGTTAACTCATTTGCACCTCTTATGAATAACAATGTCATGTGTTACAAATGCAAGAATTTTGGGCATATAGCAAGGATGTGCAGTTTGGATAGATTTAGTCTTGAGTTCTCAAAAAGGAGGAATGAGATAAAATCTAAGTCAATGATAGTTCAAACTACTTTTCATGCTCAAGACAAAGTAGAAAAATGGTATCTTGATAGTGGCTGTTCAAAACATATGACTGGTGAAAAAGAAAATATTTTTCTTTAAAAGAAACAAACAGAGGAACAGTCAGTTTTGGAGATAACAGGTCCGCAAAGATCTGTGGTAAAGGGACTCTTAGTTTGGATGGGAAATCCAAAACAGAAAACGTGCTTTATGTAGAAGGGCTAAGACATAATCTGCTTAGTGTGAGTCAACTTTGTGATCAAGGGCACATAGTATCTTTCTTTTCGGATAGATGTGAGATAAGTAAAGAATTAAATGGAAAACTTATTGCTAGGGCTACAAGGACTCCAAACAATCTTTACATGTTGAGTGAGATAAAAAGAGAAAAATGCTTTCTAACTCAAGAAGATGAGAGTTGGTTGTGGCATAAAAGATTGGGACATTTGAGTTTTGATAATCTAGTCAGTATTAGTAACAAGGAAGCAGTTAGAGACTTGCCCAAAATAAAAAGGCCCCAAAACATCATTTGCGGTCCTTGTCAACATGGTAAACAGGACCAGAACCGCTTTCAAATCGAAAGGGTATACATCTTCCAAACCCTTGGATCTTATTCATACTGATTTGTGTGGCCCCACTAGAACTCAGAGCATTTAGGGAGATAGCTACTTCATGTTGTTTATAGATGATTACTCAAGAATGACTTGGGTTACTTTTCTCAAAGAAAAATCTGAAGCTTTTGAAAAATTTAAAGTTTTTAAAGAGATTATTGAAAATGAGACTGACAAGAGAATAAAATGCTTAAGATCAGATAGAGGAGGAGAGTTCACGTCTAATGAATTTGTGGAATACTGTGAGCAACACGGAATTAAAAGAGAATACTCAGCAGCAAGAACTCCTCAGCAAAATGGAGTAGTCGAAAGGAAAAACAGAACCGTTGAAAATATGGCTAGAGCAATGCTAAATGAGTCAAAACTTTCAGATGGTTTCTGGAGAGAAGCAGTAAATACAGCAGTCTACATCATCACCAGGGCTCAACTCAGAGTCAATCATCATAAAACTCCATATGAGTTGTGGAAAGGAAGACCAGCTACAGTAAAACACTTCAAAGTGTTCGGGAGTAAATGCTTCATCAGAAGGGAAGATCAGAATCTGGGTAAGTTTGATCCTAGGTGTGATGAGGGAATTTTTCTTGGATATTCCAGCAAAAGCAAAGCCTACAGATGCTTCAACAAAAGGACTCATACAATTGTAGAGAGCATAAATGTAACAATAGATGAACAGGCAGGAATAAGAGAACCGGTCCAGGGAACCAGTGATGAATTTTGTCAAGAAGAATTCAGAGAGGTTTCAGATGAAGAAGAAGAAAGACAACAACTGCTTCCCAAAACTCCTTCACGGTATGTTCAGAAACATCATCCCAAAGACTTGATCATTGGTGATCCAAATAACAGGCAAACAAGAAGAAGAGTCATTTCTTCACATGAGTCTGCGAATGTTTCATTGTTATCTCAGATTGAGCCAAAAAATTTTAGTGAAGCTTGTACAGATGAGTTTTGGGTAAACGCAATGGATGAAGAGCTCAATCAAATAGAGAAAAGTAAAACCTGGGATTTGGTTCCAAGACCTAAGGACAAAAATGTCATTGGCACAAAATGGATTTTCAGAAATAAACTCAACGAGAATGGAAAAATTGTCAGAAACAAAGCTAGGTTAGTATGTAAAGGATATGCTCAAGTAGAAGGTGTTGATTTCAAAGAGACGTTTGTGCCTGTTGCTCGTCTTGAAGCGATCAGAATGTTTTTGGCCCTGTCTAGTTTCAAATCCTTCAAAGTATTTCAAATGGATGTAAAGTCTGCGTTTCTAAATGGGGTGTTGGATGAAGAAGTCTACATAGAACATCCAGAAGGTGTGACTCTCTCAGAACAGCCAGACTATGTGTGTAAACTGAAAAAGGCACTGTACGGGTTAAAGCAAGCACCCAGGGCTTGGTACTCAAGACTTGACGGGTATCTTTATGAACAAGGATTCAGGAAAGGCATGGCAGATAGCAACTTGTACATTAAGAATAAAGACATTAAGAATAAAGGTGATGACATGATTATCATAGTGGTCTATGTCGATGACATTATTTTCGAGGGAAATAATACTCAGATGTGCAAATATTTTGCTAACACCATGCAAAAGGAATTCGAGATGTCTATGATTGGAGAACTATCATTCTTTTTAGGACTACAGATTGCGCAATCAAAAGATGGTATATTTCTCTCTCAGGAAAAGTATATCAAAGAGATGTTAAAAAAATTTGGGATGATGGACAACAAACCCGTATGTACTCCAATGATTACAGGGTGCAATCTGAGTAAGGATGATGAATCTCCAGCGGTAGATCAGAAATTGTACAGATCTATGATTGGCAGTTTACTATACAGTACAGCTACCAGACCGGATATCATGCAGGCCGTTGGATTAGTAGCAAGATTTCAGGTAGCTCCAAAAGAATCTCATGTTATAGCAGTCAAGAGGATATTCAGATATTTGAAGGGCACTATGGATTTTGGGCTTTGGTATCCCAAAGGCGATGATTTCACCCTCACAGCCTATACAGATGCAGATTGGGCGAGTAGTATTGATGATAGAAAAAGCACTAGTGGTGGAGCATTCTTTCTAGGAAAGAGTCTGGTTTCTTGGTTGAGTAAGAAACAACCTTCAGTTTCCTTATCTACAGCAGAAGCTGAATACATAGCAGCAGTGGTCGGGTGCACTCAGGTTTTATGGATGAAAACAACCTTGGAGGATTTCAAAGTCAAGCATGAACAACCTATCCCTATTCTTTGTGATAATTCAAGTGCCATAAGTATTTCTAAAAATCCGGTAATGCACTCAAGGACAAAGCACATTTCTATCAAATATCATTTTCTAAGGGAGAAAGTGCAAGAGAAGCAGGTCAAGCTAGAGTATGTACCCACTAAAGAGCAGATTGTAGATATCTTCACCAAACCCCTTCCAAGAGATACGTTTGAGTATCTAAGGGAGAAATTGGGAGTTGTACTCTCACCTCAAGATTAATCACCTCATCAGGAGGTGAGGGAGGGACTAAGCTAAGAGACTCATTCTTAGTCCCAAGCCCCAAAGGTGACCCTTTGCCATTGATGACAAAGGGGGAGAGATTTGAGTAAGGGGGAGAGATATGAGTAAAGAAGAGAGCTTCAAGTCAGGGGGAGCAAAAACTTCATTGCAGATTCTCAGTTGGTTCAGTTTTGGCTCTTGAGATATGTTTTTAAGTTAAGGGTTGCCATCAATGACAAAGGGGGAGATTGTTGGCAATTTTGGGTACTTTGGGTACATTGCACTTGCTCTAAGTGTAGATGTTGTCATTGATGTCAAGAAGGTCTTGAAGCAATATGGTTTGATGTCAAAGAATGTGTATTGGTGAAAGTTTCAGATGGACAGTGAGTTTCCAAGAAGATCAGGGTAGCCCAGTTGCAAAAGATCAAGAAAAAGATAAGTTAGAAAAAGTATGCAGGCGGCTGGAAAAACTGTCACGATTTTACGACATGTTTTAGGAGAGAGAAAGCGCTGGCAAAACTGTCACGATTTCGTGACATGCTAGAAGGCAGAGGCAAAGCTGGCAAAACTGTCGCGATTTCGTGACATGTTTCAGGAGAGAGAAAGTTCGGGCAAATATGTCGCGATTTCATGACATGCTGGAAGGCAGAGGCAAAGCAGGCAAAACTGTCACGATTTCGTGACATGTCGCATTTTTGCGACTCGGACGGTGCAGGAAGGCAGAGAAAGAAAAGTGTCGCGATTTCACGACATTCTGCAAAGGAGACTGTACGGACGGAAAAATGTCGTGATTTCGTGACATGGTGCAGAAGAAAGAGTCCGCAGTGTAAGCTGTCGCGATTTCATGACAGGCAGTGAAGAAAGCGTACGGAAGCCAGAAGCGTCACGATTTCGTGACAGGTTGAGATAGCAGCTTGCAGTTGGAGATGATGTCACGATTTCATGACAGAGTTGCTGATGACATCAGCAAAAGCAAATGTGTCACGATTTCGTGACAAGAGCAGAGAAGAAGGCCTTGCAGACTAAAGCGTCGATTTTGCGACAAGAATGATGATGACATCAGCAAAAGGAAGGAGGTCACTTTCAGACAAAAGCGAAGAGGAAGGTCATGAAGACTACAGTGTCATGATTTCACGACAGAAGACATGATGATGTTAGCAAAGTCAGGGAGTGTCACGATTTCATGACAACAGGCTAAAGCAAGGTGTAAGGCAGACTGCAGTGTCACGATTTCGTGACAACAAGCTAGTGAAAGTGTACGACAGGCTGTAGTGTCACGATTTCATGACAACAGACCAAAGAAGGTGCACGACAGGCAGTAGTGTCACGATTTCATGACAGCAAGTAATACAAGGTGTACGACAGGCAAAGGCGTAGCGATATCATGACATGTTGAAGTTTCACGCTAGAAAAGCTACAGAACAACAGAGGCGGTTGAAGCCGACGGAGTTAACCTTGAGCCGACGAAGTGTGGGGTTGTGCAGCCGACAATTGTTTTAGGGATATACAACCGACTAAGATCAAGAATTTAATCATGAATTATTGCTATAAAAGGAGGACTATTTTCGAGTTTCAAGCATCGAATGTGAGTGTCGAGTTTGCGCAAGAGAATTTTGCTGTGCGCAAAGAGCAGTCGTATCGAATCGATCGAAGTGTGCATTCGAAGTGCGATTTTCATAGAAGCAGAGTGTGGGAAGAAGTTCGATCGAGGAGAAGCAGACTATGCGAAGAGGGTGTTGTTGTGGTTGCACATAGGTGCATAAGTTGCTGTGCGATCGAGTGCTGCAGTATTTACACAGACTGTGTAAAGAAAGTAGAGTATGCGAAGGCTATGCTACGGTGGATGTGCAAAGGAGCAAAAGTTGTTGGTATTGTGACATTCGGAGACAGTGCGCAGAAGTGAGGAGTTCGATAGCCGAAGTGCTGCTGTATTTTGCGAGGATTGCGCTACTGTGTTTACGCAGAAGTTGCAAAGATAGTGCTACTGTATTTTGAGAAGACTGTGCTGCTGTAGTTGCACAGACAGTGAAAAGTTGCTTTCGACCAAGTGCAGAAAAGAACAGAGGAAGAGGACAATTGTGCTAGACCGAAGGACTGTGTTTGGTGCAGATAAGAGGACCAGCTTTGCAGATGACAGAGTTGAGGACAGAGATCTCCAGCCAGAGCAGGGAAGACAGGTGTCTTCTGTGGATAGAGTTCCACTTGCTAAGGGTAGAGGAGATAGAGGTCTTCTAGAGGATCACCAGCAAAGCAGAATTAGGGGAAGGTATCTCCTTTGAGCCGAGGCTCATAAACATTGTAATCGGGAAGGATTCCCAGAGGATTTTTGATATAAATTTTAGAGGAAAGTTTTATCCGTGGAGTAGCCCACCTTGGGTGAACCACGTTAAAATGGGTCTTCTATGTGTGATGTTTTCTGTCTTGTTTAATATTATGTTGATGCCACTGCTATCTGAAATTAAAATTATTAAATGGTTAAGTCTTATACTATTCACCCGAAGCAAAATTCTAGAATTCAATGGCTCAAAGAAGGAGACCGAAACACAAATTTCTTCCACAAATCTCTTCTAGCTCAAAGATCTCACAACTTTATTTCTTCCTTAAAATCAGATTTTGGAGATGTTGTTTATACTTGGGATGGCATGAACTCTATTGTTGTTGATTACTTTTCCAATCGTTTTGTTGCTACTCTTCTTGACTCAGCTTCACAACAAAATGTTCTTCAAGCAATCCCTTCTCTTATCACTTCTGAGGAGAAATCTATTTTGACTCGCTCATTACTATCAATGAGCTTCAACAAGTAGTTTTTAAAATGCAAAAAGGGAAAACCCCAGGTCTTGATGGTTTTCCTATCGAGTTCTACCAAGAGTTCTGGGATATCCTTCATGTTGATTTATTAGAGGTGGTGGAAGAATCCAGGAAAGCCAAAGAAATTTTGAAGGTTATCAATAAAACTTATATTACTCTTGTTCCAAAATCTCAAGAGGTTGATCATATCTCAACTTTTAGACCTATTGCTTTATGTAATGTTCTTCTCAAAATCATTACTAAAATCATGGCAGAAAGGTTGAAGCCTCTTTTGCATAAGATTATTTCCCCGGAGCAAGGGGGATATGTGGAAGGACGTCAAATAGTAGATGAGATAGTTCTTGCTCAGGAAGCCATCCATTCCATGGATATGCAAAATTATCCTTCTATGTTCATTCGGTTAGACTTATCCAAAGCTTATGACATAGTAAATTGGCACTTCCTTATCAAAGTTTTGAGGCAATTTGGTTTCTCTAAGGATTGGATGGATTGGATTATGGGATGTATCTCTTCAGTTTCCTACTTAGTTCTTATCAATGGCAGGTCTTCTCAGTCTTTCCCAACTTCCAGAGGTATTAGGCAAGGTGACTCGCTATCCCCTTATTTATTCATCATTCTTGTTGAATGCTTGGGTAGGACTATAACCAAAAAGAGGGAAAACAAAACCCTTGAGGGAGTTACCATTGCTCATGGAGCTAGACCTATCTCTCATCTTCAATTTGTGGATGACTCTACTCTTTTAGGTAAAGCTACGCTTAAGGAAGCTTCTAATATTAAGCAAATCATTAGCTATTTTTCTAAGGCTATCGGGCGCTTAATAAATGAAGACAAATCTAAAGTTATTTTCTTTCACTTCTCCGCTAGACAGAATCCATGGTCTTGGATAAATTAATATATAAGAAGACCTCTCTTCCAATCACTTATTTAGGTATTCCCATAAATATTCAAAGGCAGAAAAATAAATATTGGAATTGGTTGTTGGACAAAGTCAAGAAGAAAATTGGAAAGTGGACCAACAAGTGGCTTTCTTCTTCGGGGTAGAATCTCCTTGGTAAAATCAGTCCTTCAAGCTATTCCTATTTATGTTTCTTCTATTTTGAATATCCCAAAGGTCGTTCTTCGAGAATTGGATCAAATCAGTCATCATTTCCTTTGGAGTGGTACTAAGGAGAAAAGAAAATGGGCCTTGGTGAAATATGATACTTTATGTCTTCCTAAGAGTGAAGGGGGGTTAGGATTTCAGTATTTAATTAATAACAACAAAGCTTTAGATGCTAAATTATATTGGAGGATGTTGCATAACCCCAATGCTCTTTGGACCAATAATCTTCGTGCTAAATATGCTGAGAACAAAAGTCCTGAAGACCTTGTTCGCTATCAACTTCCTACCAAAGGTTCTCCCATTTTAACGGCTTCTTAAGACTCGGTGAGGATTTGATAAAGAAAAAATTATTTTGGATCATTCATAATGGTCAACATGCAAATTTTTGGACAGATTCTTGGGATGGTCACAAGCCTTTGATAACTCGGTTTCCCGATTGGAGGCCTTGGATGGAGGAGCTTCATCGAGCTAATTGGATAAAGGTGGCTAATTACTCGTCGGTACCATACCGGTAATTCAAAGGTTGGTAGATATTGGATCCCTATTGAGGACTGGTCTATTCAAATCCTAGAAAGGCAAAGACAAGATATCGAAGGCATCCTTCATATGAGATCCCTCTCTTGGTCCCATGAAAAATATTGTTTTGGATGGAACAACAATACTAAGGGTGAGTATTCAGTTGCTCAAGGTTATTTGACCTTATGCCATAATAATCCCAACCATTCTTCTGACATATTTTCTCAATTGTGGGATCAAAAGCTATGGCCTAAGGTGAGGTTCTTTAATTGGCTTTTATTGCATCGTAGGGTGCTTACTGGTGAGCAACTTATGAAGTGTGGTTTTCATGGCCCTTTTAGATGTGAAATGTGTGAACAGAATGTAGAAAATATCAACCATATTTTTATTGAGTGTACTTTAGCCTCTCGAGCTATGGAGGAGAATGGCCACTTTACTTGGCTTACAATGGTCCAATTTTTTTACTTTTGAACAGACTTTGGAGGGATTGGCCTAATCAAGAGGGTGTTGATCATTTTATTAGGCAATTAGTTTGGATGGGTTCTACCATTCTTCTTTGGAATATTTGGAATGAAAGGAACAACCAAATTTTTAATCAAGATAGGAAGGATATTCACTATATTTGGCAAAATACCATGGCCAACTTAGTTGAATCAGTCCATAAACTCCTTAATCACCCCCAAAACTCCCACCAAAGATGGGATCAAGTGATGCAAAGATTGAATATTAAACCTTCTAAGGGAAACCAACTTAAAGGGAATGTGAGTATTCATAAGATGGATAGGACTAGAAATTGGAAACCTCCTCCTAAGGATTTTAGAAAAGTCAATACTGATGGAGCCTCTAGAGGGAACCCTGGAAAAGCCAGTGTGGGAGGAATTGGTAGACTTTCAGATGGCTCCCTGGTTTTTATTTTTCTTGAGAATTTGAGTATTCTTTCCAATAACCTTGATGAGCGGTATGGTATCCTTAGAGGCCTTCAGGAGGCTACTAAGGTTGGATGGGAAAAGGTGTTAGTTGAGTCTGAATCTCAACTTATGATTAATCTCTTGAAGACTCCTTCTAAGAATCATAAGGTGGATTGGAGAATAAAAAGAATTATTGAGAAGATTCAGTTAATCCGGATGGGATTTTTGAAAGTTGATTACAATCATGTGGTCAGAGATCAAAACAATAGTGCTGATGCTTTAGCTAATTGGGCTTTGGACAAAGGTGATCTTACTTGTTATGGCCACCCTCCTATATGGTGGGCTTCTCAAATTAGGGAAGCTCTTCTTTCTATCATTTCTTTGGATGGCTCTAGTTCTGAAGGTACCTAGTTTCTTCTTGTTTTTTTTTTTTTGCTTCTCTTTGGTTCATTCAGTTTTTTTTAGTTCCCTAGCTCTTTCTATTCTTTATTTTGTTTCCTCTGTTGATTCTTGCCTTAATAGTCTTATGGTCTAGATAGGTCATTGTTTTGTTCATATTTTTTTTTCTTTGTTTTTTTTGTTTAACTTTTTTAAGGTGGGTGGGTTCTTTTGTCTTATTTTGTTTTTGTGTTGTTTTTTGTTGTTCTTGCATTTTTGTTGTTTTGTTTTTTATGTTTTTTGTTATTGTTCTTGTGTTTTTTTCGTTCTTGTTCTTGGGTTTCTCTTTGTTTGTGTTATTTCGTGTTTTTATGTGTGAGCATTTTTTTTTTTTTTTTTTATTGTTTATTGTCTGTTGTTGATTGTTTTTATTTTTATTTTTATTTTATTTATTTTATTTTTTAGGTTTTGGTTGTGTTTATTTTTCATTTTTTTTTGGGTTATGTCTTTGTAGTGTTCTGTTGTTTTTGTCTTGTTTGTGTTTTGTTATGTGGTTCTTGTGTTTTTCTATGTGGTTTGTGTTGTGGTTTATTTTATCTTATTGTGCGTGTTTGGTTGTGCTTTTGTTTTTGACACACTCAAGGAGCATGTTTTTTATTTTATTTTATTAATTTTGTTGTTATTTACTTATTTTTAAATTGGTTTTGTGTGTTTGTTTACTCCTTGAGTATGTCAAAGGTGGTAGGCCAGGTCCGAGCCCTGGGCATTTTTGGCGGAATGGATACCCCTGCCTTCTTGGGTCTTACTCGAAAGTGGCATCCCTTTTGGGATGTTTTCCACAAATTAAAAAAAAATAACATGACATAGAGATAAAGCCAACAAAGTTAGTCAAAGGAAGAGTGCTATGTGAAGAGTTAGCAAACTCTGTAGCCATGGACTCTAATTTATTCAATGAACAAGAAGAGAAATATTAGTCAAAAGAGGACCAAACCAAACTAAACACCCGATTGGATCAATTGACCCATTTCATCGAGACATGGAGGTGTCCAAATGGATTTATGACCTCTCAAAGACGTAAATACAAATTGCAAGCATTAAATTACAAGCTGATTAATAGCTCTCTGTATCGAAGAAACTTTGATGGTGTGTTATTGAGATGTGTGTAGCCTAAAAAGATAGAAGAAATACTAAAATAATTTCACATCGAATTCTCAAGAGGACACTATTTTGGACAAAATATTACTGCTAAGATTCTTAGGGTCATATATTACTAGCCTACCCTATTTTTTGATGTTTTCAATGTTGCTAATGTTTGTGATAAATATCAAAGGTTCATCGATAAAAGCAAAAATCCAGCCATACCCCTACAAAAAATCATAATAGAGGAGCCCTTCCAGCTATAGGGGTTAGACTTCATTGGGATGGTTAATCCAAATTCCTCTATCGGATACAAGTTTATACTAGTAGCCACCAATTAATTCACTAGATGGCCAGAAGTAGAGGCAACCAAGCATGTTGATCAAGATACTGTGATAGAATTCTTAGATATATTAATCACTAGGTTTAGAATCTCTACCACAATAGTGTTTGATAATGTCATAGCATTCATTGGAGCCAAGACAATGGACTTTGCAAGAAAATACTTTTATTGGAAAACATCTTCAAATTATTATCCTTAAGGTAATAGACTAGCAAAATCGACCAACAAGAATTTAATGAGGATAATCAAATAGAATATCGATGATAATCAAAAGAGCTAGCATTTAATGTTGAACCAAGTATTATGGGTAGATAGAATAACATTCAAAAAGACTTTGAAAACTACATGATATGCATTGGTTTATGGGAAATAAGTTATTTTGTTGACTAATATGGAATTGCTTGCTTTTAAGTATATCAACCAATTAGAATTAGAAGATGTTAAACCAATTGAAAAAAAGCTGGAAACATTATTATTCTTAGAAGAAAGCAAAGAAAGGGTCTACAATGATTTTCATCGGCACTAAGCAGCTGTGAAGTGATGGTTCGATAAGAAGTCATTATTAAAATCCTTTAGAGAAGGGGACTTAGTGCTCAAATGGAACTCAGTTGTGCTAAACTTGGAAAGCATGAAAAATTAGAATCACTATGGTCTGCCCATATCTAATCTCAGGGAGGAAATAAGTAAATGCATATGAGTTGCAAAATATGGATGGTCATATTTTGCTAATTACAGTAAATGACCAATATTTAAAATAATATGTATAGAAGAGTGTGTCTACTTATGTGTATACACATAAATAATGACACGTGTATATAATCATGTATGGAAATACTGGTAGAAGCACTTTGTAGATACAAACACTTTTATTGGCTAAGGTTTGTGCCTGGAAACCACCAAGTTTTAAATTTTTATCAATTTCATTGGTCCAAAGGCTTATGATGGTGAAAAAGGACATGTTTTGTGAATGCTTACATGAACTTGTAGTCCCAAGAAAATATTTTATAATAGAAGCTCAACAGGTGCAATCCTTGACATGTAATTAATAACAACCATCCATTAGATATTTCATGCTATAAAAGTATGGCCAATATAAAACAATGTGCATTTGTACATTTTCTCAAGAGGGAAACTCTATCAAATTGTTGTATTTTGTAGAAGACTCTACGAAACAAGAAGGCCATATAGTTGTTGGTGCTCATTACTCAAACAAGTAGTAAGCCAATATAAAATGGCTAGAGGGAAAAGAGGATAGAAGTTACAAAAGACAACAAAGGAGTTGGAGAACAATTTGGCCAACATACATGACCCGATCATTATGATGAAAGCAAAATGGAAAGGCTTTCGAGATGGCTTAAAAATACGAGGAAAAAACGTCTACTAGTAGAATTGAAGCTACATTGTGGAACTTATTCCTATCAAAGTATATGTGTAGATTTTTCTATCCTTGTCTTGAGCTCATCAAGGCAATGGTGAAACACTATGACCCAAAGACTACACTAATATGCAATGCACAAAAGCAGCCCCTATTCACCATTAATGAATAAACAATTAGAAATGCATATGTGATGAACAAACAACCATGTATGAGCCTCAAGCGTATTAGCATAGTTGAGAAAAAAATATTTAGAAAAAACTACCTTAATGGCTTGGCTGAATTTGCGTGTGGGTAAAGTCCCCAAAAATTTCCCTAAGAATCCTATCAAGCTGACAAATTTTAAGGATACAAAGTAAATAATATTGTCTATGTTGTTTGTAATCTTAGGGTTAGATTCTAATGAACTAGTATATGATTATCAATTATCTCTTACTTATGTGGTCACTAATGTAAGAAATCATGAGAGGACCACTACTTCTAACCCTATTTTCTTTGACTGGGTCTAATTCTTGAGCTCTCATATTCATTGTCAACTAGTAGCTTTAAAACTAGGGGAGAGCAAAAATCTTCATTATCCATCATTTTTAGCCCAAATTTTCCTTTTTGCATGCCCCTCAAATTTCATAATATTAGCCTAGTTAAAGCAAATAACAACCAACCTCTCTTAGTAGTGGATTGGACTCCAATCCTTAGAGAAACCTCTCTGTATATACCTTTCAATAGAAGATTACTTGGTCCCACTCTATATTTTCTATATGGCCCAATATCCTATCTTAGTTTAGAAGCCATAGATAAATTAAGAGGGAGGAAAAGAGAAATTTGGGACTAGTATTTCTTACTAGAGGAAACAATAATATAGATATATGGTTTTTCCAAAATACACTGTCTATTACCATATTATGTCATCGATTGGATATTTGGCATGGAGTTGTACAAAAAAATGATGAAACATATAAAATTTTTGGCTCTTGAGCTAAAAAATCTTGCACTTACTGCTATCCCTTTGAGTTTGAAGACATCACAATGATGAGAAGGGGATATGTGAAGTTTCTAGATGATCAATTTAGTGCTCTTTAGTTACCAATTGTGTCTCATATGTGGTACTATGATCTAGAAGGAAAATTCAAGGTCAAATTGGCCCAACTAAATAATAAACCACCTACATTTGATCACTTGCTGTGGTTGGGAGATTGAGTAATTTAGAAATAATGATGAAAGTAATGCTATGGAATTGAAAATTCTCCAAATGCAAGAGAGAATCCCATGGAGGATATGCTATAAATATAAACAAATCTATGAATCGACAAGAAATAAGAGCAACGGATACATGAAGACATCATGGCCAAAATTAAAGAGGATCTAGGTCGAGAAGAAAATATGATCAAAGAATGGTGGATATCACATTGTGAGCACAGTTCTCAGAAGAAGGCTTTCCATAGTACTTTTGATAATTAGTTTGAGGAAGAATTTAAAGCTGAATATAAAAAATGGATGAATGAACACAAGGGAGAGATATACCTAGGCCTGGTAAGAATAAGAGATGAAGAAGAAGAAATACAAGAAGAAGAAGAAATCCCTAACGCAACTTCCTCATGGAAAGATTCTATAATAGGCCAAGAAGATTCAAAATATGATGATAGCATAAAGGTAACACATCTACAGAGAAGATGAAGACCACAAGTTGAAGTGTCTAAGGATACTCTTGTGATGGATATTACATTAGGACCCAATGAATATAAGCCAAAAGAGCAATATGAAAAAATAGAATAAGCACAAAAGGTGACATCCATGAGAAGAATAACTGAAGTGATAGGTGTAAAAAAGACCAAACCCTTGACTCTACAAGGAGAATCCAATGAAAATCAGTGAAGATAAGAACATCTAGGCACAAGAGAGAAGGAGGAGGTAAGACTATACAAAAGAACATAGATGGAATAGTTCATACAATGGTCTAACACAAGTTGAAATAGTAGATGCAGTAATGCAGAGACCGATATTAGAAGTGAAAGGAACAAACATGTTTACTTCTCTTTTTTCTTTTGATGAAATAGTTCCACAACCTAAAAAACCTTCACATGAATAGCCACCTTCGCCACCTAGCCCTACTAATGAAACGACTACTTTACCCACTATATAATTAACAATAGGATCCACACTTCATGTATAAAAAGCACAAATAGCCTCAACCATTGTAAATATCCAAACCCTTGTAAAGTCTAATACTGTAATAGTAAACCCTTCATTATCAATATTTTCATCTTTCCACTCTGTCTTCACTCCATCCCCTTATGTTAGACACCCTATGTAAAAACCATTTTCAATGATTTAAGACATTGAATGAAACACACAAATATGGGCAAAACAACAACTATAAGACAAAGCAGAATTGACAACTACCTAGACATATGATGTTGTAGATTCAGTTGTCGAAGAATGTGTCAAGATGATTGCACACCCAAAGGTGATCAAACCAATTCTAAAAATGATTGTAGAGGACTACAATGTCAAAATACAAAAGTACAACATTTTTGAAGTTCCAAAGATAAATACACTTAGGGCTTTGCGCATTGAACCAAATACTATGTTCTTGTAGAGCAGTCAATCATATGTAAAGCTTCCAACAACAAAAAAAAATATAAAATACCTCAAGCAGAGAATGATCAAGGAGAAGACAAAAATATAGTCTTGAGAATGAAATCTTGGAGCTCAACTAATAATAGATAAATCTCCCACGAAGCAGCAGTTGCAATAGAAGGATGAGAAAATATAAAAATTAAAGGAGCAATTACAACAATAATGGAATAAAATGTATGTGCAAATAAAGGAGTTGCAAGAAGTAAGAACAAATCTCTAAAGCTAAGAAGAGATCCTAGTAGTAGTATGAGTAGAACTAGAGAAGGAAAAAGAGAAGCCTAAGGGTGAAACAACCTCTAGAGATATGCTAAAGCATTTTAGAAGCCAATATTAGTTGAAGATCAAGAATATTGTAATGGAGGCATTTCCTCTTATGAGAAAAACAACCAACATAAAGAAATTAATCCAAGATGCAAAGGGAGAATTAAATATAGCTAAGGAGAAAATGATGACCAAAATACAACAAGTAGAAGTTGCTCGATAGATGCTCAGGATTGAAGAACGATACCCATAATTGCTCAAATGCTCAAAAAGATATCTAGGATTATCCAAGTTTCATATTGATCAAATTATTGAATGAAATCAGCTAATTGTAGGAGAAGATATGCTTAATATTCTCCAGGAAAGTACAAACAAGGTGAAGCTAGCAATCTAAGAACTCGTAGAGCTCAATTTTCCTAGATTTTGGGATACAAATGGGTGTTTCCACAAGAATGAGCAGTTGAGTCAAATTTTGGACCAATAGGTGAATGTAGGGTTATGTGTAAGGGGTTGGACCCAAAATGTAATTATAAAAATGGGGTAAATTAGTTTCAAAATCGAGATGAGTTTGTCCAAACTCATTAAAGAGATGGTGAATTTTCTTTTTTATTCTTTGAAAAATTATAAAAGTGTGGCAAATTTTCCAAGCGATGGATGATAAATAGGGAAACAAATGAGAGATAGGAAAAGTATATGACAGGCTAAAAAAGAGATGCTAGACATCAAAACTAGATGGCAGATAACAAAACTAGACAATGAACAAAAAAAGTAAACGATAGGGAGAAAAATAAACAAACAAGGAAAATAGATGATAGACAGTAAAACTAGACGACAAACAACAAAATAAGATGACAAACAGGAAAAATAGATGACAAATAGCAACACTCAACAATAAACAACAAAATTGAACGATTGATAACAAATTTGAATGACAAGAAAGAAAATCTGACAATAAATAACAAAACTAGATGGTAGACAAAAGATGATACAAAATATTTTTGTTGTTTGTCATCTAGGTTCTTTTGTAGTCTGTTGTCCAGGTATTTTGCAGTCTATCATCCAAGATTTTTTGCAGTCTTCTATATAGGTATTTTTCTATCTATCATCTAGGGTTTTGTTATCTATTATCCAAGGTTTTTTACTATCTACCATCCAAGTATTTTACTGTTTGCCATCTAGGGTTTTATTGTTTGTTGTCTTGGTATTTTACTGTTTGTCATCCGAGTTTTTTGTTGTTTGTCTTCCAGGTATTTTGTTGTCTATCATACAAGTATTTTGTAGTATATCATCTAGGTTTTTGCTATCTATCATTAGGGTTTGAGCTATTTGTTGTCCATTTTTTTTGTTGTTTATCATTTGAGTTTTTTTGTTGTCTACCATCCAGTTGATTTTTTTGTTTACTACCTATAAAATCTCTCGTTAAATTCTTCCATGTGTCAAACATGTATTTATTTCACATGTTTTTTCCTCTGCAATGTAGATCAGAGTAACATTGAGCATACATCCCTCAAACCTTTTCCCTGTAGCCCATAGCAGAGCATCATACATCTACAATGCATACCCTCCATTATCCTAAGCCTTAATACAAATGGCTAGCTCTTCCTCTCCTATTTATTTGAAGTTTCTTTCAAAAACTATCTTTGCCCTAATATTTCTTATATTTTGAACACACCTGGACAAGATACCAAATGGGTCGAACTCTCTGGTCTTGTTGAAGTAATAAAAATGATGTAGTATAACACTGATGTCGATTTGATACAAAATATTGTTAACTCCTATGATGATGACGATTCCATTGTCTAGATGACCATTGACAACAAAAATATTTCTTTCATTGTAAAACCTTCAAATGTGTAGACTAACAGGGCTACCACACAACGATGCTCAACTCATCACAAATTAATAAGCTTTGAGTGACGATGATAGAAGATACCTGGAGACCAACTACAATGTTCCAATAGTATTCTTGATAGGTATTTTGCATTTTTCAAATTTAGTTCACTCTACTAAGTCCAAAAGGTGCTTAAATATTGCAAGCATTTCACACAAGTTTCTTCATGCTTGCATTTAATTCTTCCAAGCGAGAATTATTTTGTAAGGAAGAAATATAGACATCCTATTCTAGGCATTGGCCTATTTGACTAGAGCACCTACATTTCGAACCACATTAAACAAGATCTACTCAACGCTCATAGACAATCGAATGCATTTGTAACAACCACCAATTTTATCATTTGATTTTTTATGAAGCATATTACAATGTGAAAGATACCCCACCTCCTACCTCATTGCACCTGAGATTGATGACTATTGGTCTGATAGTCCAAAAAATACAGGTAAAATAATATTTTTGAATAAACTTAATTTTATTATTATTTTTTATTTTTATTTTTGAATTTATGCTTGAATCAGGAAAAGCATCCACCTATGCTATTTGAAGGGAGTTCACCATAATGGATCACATGCAGGAAGCCACTAGAGATTCCAACACGCAGTTAGAATTGACACAAATACTTGCTACAAGATCTGCAAAATGTATGAGGTCTTTCTCACCGCTTACCTCCATTAATTTATAGAAATATTTTAGTTGATTTTGAAGAATTCGACCAACCCTTGCATGCAAAAGGTAGCCTTGCTATTCAAAACTACTGTTTAATAATATGTATTTTATTGATTTAAAATTATAATTAGTTTAATGAAAAATTTTATATGTTCTCAGAACAACGCCGAATGGATCCATCAATGAGGATAAAACTGGCTATATAGGTTACATCTTCCTATGGTAAGTGTACTTAAACTAAAATAATTTTTAGTGTATTGTTTTTTACAATAATTTTAAATTTATAGGGGAGCTGATTGAATTAATCCATAGAAAAAAGTGATGCTTTCACTGCCTCCACCATAGCAACTATTGATGAGAGGCCAACAATGCATGCATGGGAAACAAATCCTTTTGCCATTGGATCAGTGATGAGCACTAAGTCAAATATGGACCTTGTTAGACTTTTTGATATTTTCCTTTGGAAATTCTCAAGTATGCCCAACATTTCATAATTGCCCAATGCACCTCTTGATGATTATCTTTTTCAGGACACCAATCTAGATCTTTGCCTTTCAAGGTCACTTATGTGCTTCAGGATCCACAAAAGCATAATAAATCACAAGAGACTATCGAGTTAGCTACCACTGTACTTAGCTCATCCCCTACCCATTTAGAAACCACCCCTCATCCTTTCACTGATGATGAGAAAGTTAATTTTTCAAAAAATACTTTATTAGCTTATAATTGTGAAGCAACAATAAAAGAAAGTCTTCTTTCAGATATTGAAGAATTAAAAGAATGAGAATATTGGGCAAAGGTTTTGATCAAAGAAATAAATGTTTGATATAATTTTTTTCAAAAATAGAGGACATTTTTTATTGGTGGATAATGAACCACAAAAGCATAATAAAGCACAAGAGACTATCAGACATATCTTTGCCTTTCAAGGCCACTTATGTGCTTCTGGATCCACAAAAGCATAATAAAGCACAACATACTATCGGGTTAGCTACCGATGCACTTAGCCCATCAAACAACCACCCATCAAACAACCATCCATCATCTTTTCACTGATGATGAGAAAGTTAATTTTTTAAAAGATCTTTATTAGCTTATAATTGTGAAGCAACAATAAAAGAAAGTCTTCTTTCAGATATTGAAGAATTAAAAGAATGAGAATATTGGAAAAATGTTTTGATCAAAGAAATAAATGTTTGATATAATTTTTTTAAAAAATATAGGATATTTTCATGGGTGGATATTGAACCACAAAAGCTTCATGATTTGTTACATAAGGCTAAATCCTGCAAGGTGAAGCCTACCTCCATGTATAAGGAAATATGTTGAATATTTTCCATGTTATTCTGGTGGGGTTAACACTAAAAGGTACTGGACGTTGTGTACGATATACTCATTGGGGTTCGTGGTCGGGTTGGGTTCCCAAACAGGGGTTTAGAGGCAATAGCCCTCCGAAAAGTAGGGGTTTAGGGGCAACAACCCTCGACCAAATTTTTAGGGTTTTTTAAGTTATATTTAGATCCATATGGGATTTTAGGGTTACTATATTTGAACCCTTACTTTTTTGTCCATGATATTGTAAAATCTATGCATGTGCCTTTGTTATATATATTGCACTTGCATTAGGGTTTGGTGGGAGACAGAAGAAGAATATTACTATATTGGAGATGATCAATTTTATGCAATAATAAGATAATACTGTGTTGGTTTATGCCCGATTGAGGGTTTTCAATATAAATATTGTGTAATGTGTGAATCTATGATCTTCTTTTGATTCTGTTATTACTGCTTTTTTATTTTAGTTTATCGAGGCTCTTTATTTCTCTTCATTTGGTATCAGAGCTAGGTTTTAGCTTTGTTCGAGGAGTGAGAGTTTCAATCCTATGATAAGTTAATTCTTGAGTGGGAGCCATACGCAAAAGGATCCAAACAAAGGAGAAAGATAGGAAGCACATGAATAGAGATTGAAAAATTTAATGGATAAAATTTTGAGTTGTGAAACTCAAGATGGAGGATCTATTGGTTGATAGAGATAAGTGGATTGTGATCTCAAGAACAAAACTAACATCGATGACAGATGAGGATTAGATGAAAATTGATAGGAAGGCAAAGAGCTTTATTAGATTGTGCTTATCTGACTCGGTATTATTGAATGTATCTACAGAGACCATGAAAAATCTATTATGGGAGAAGCTGGGAACATTGTATCAAACAAAGTCACTGGTAAATAAACTTTCTTCGAAAGAAGTTGTATTCGCTTCGGATGAATGATGGTGACTCTGTGGTTGAACATATAAATACTTTTAACACTATGGTAATTCAACTAACCTCTATAGAATTAAAAATAGATGAAGAGGAAAAATGTATTACTTTACTTTGTTCATTACCTAATTCATGGGATAACCTAGTTATGGCTATCACCAATACTACATCTACATTGAAATTAGAGGATATAGTAGGAACTTTGATGTTTGAGGAGATGAGACGAAAATATTCTAAGGATTATCATCAAAAAATGCCTTGGTTGTGAGAGGTCATTCTCAAAAAAGAAGCAAAAATAAATCAAGAGAAAATAAATAAAAATATAGGGTAAATCTATTGCCCCGAAAAAGAGAAAATGTTGGAATTGTGGTAAAGCAAGGCATTATAAAAGAGACTGTAGATCTAAAAAGTCTGATAATAATCGATCATATGATGAAGGAACTTATACAGAAAAGAATACCACAAATGAAGATTTAGGGGACTTATTCTTAGCTACAACTTGATCAAGTGAATGCCATGAATCATGATTTATTGACTCAGGTGATTCTTTTCATATAATTCATCATAGGGAGGGATTCAGTGAATATGAAAAGATAGATGGAGGTAAAGTATTCTTGGGAGACAATTCGACATATAAAATAATAGGTCGAGGAAGAGTCAAGCTAAGGTTAAAATATGGAAGAATTAAAACCCTTCTTGGTGTGTTGCATATTTTGGGTTTGGTAAGAAATTTGGTATCTGTAAGTAAGATGAATGGTGCAGGTGTGAATGTGGTATTTAATAAGGATAGTTGCAAGATGTTTCATGGATCTTTGGTGTTAGCAAGGGGAGTTCGCACAAGAACTTTTTTCAGAATTGTGTCTAGCACTGTAAGTATTAATTGTAATAACTCTTTAGTGGTACAAGAAAATAATACAGTTGAAATGGCTCTGAGTATTCCTACAGTGAAGACAATGTTGTGGCATCAACACATGGGGCATATTGGTGAGAAAGGACTTTGAACATTAAAAATGAAAGGTATGGCTGAAGGACTTTCTGATTGCCCATTAAATTTTGATTTTTATGAGCACTATTTTTTTGGGAAACAAACTAGAGTCAAGTTTCCAAGTAGTGCTACAAGGTCTAAAGGAATTCTACATCTAGTTCACAATGATGTGTTTGGATCGAAAAAAGTACCATCATTAGGTAAATCTATCTATTTTGTTACATTTATAGATGACTTCTCAAGAAAGACATGGGTATATTTTCTACGAAATTTTTTGAGGTTTTTAATAAATTTAAAGAGTTTAAGGCTCTTGTAGAAAATCAGATAGAGAAAAATATAAAGGTTTTGAGAAGTGATAATGGTGGTGAGTATTGCTCTAATGAATTTGAGCAATTTTGCAAGGATTGTGGAATAGAAAGGTAAAGAACAACTCCGTATACTCCACAACAGAATGGGGTTGCAGAACGGATGAACATGACATTGATGGATAAGGCTAGAAGCATTTTAAGTGGTGTAGGGTTAGAAAAGAAGTTCTAGGCAGAAGTTGTGTTAATAGCTTGTTATTTCATCAATAGATCTCCTACCTCATCTTTGGTGGACAAGACTCCACAGGAAGTATGGATTGTAAGAAACCCTCTCTTAGATATATAAGGGTTTTTGGTTGTGATGCTTATATGCTTAGTTATCAAGTTTGAGTTCGTATTCGAGTTTAACACTTTTGAAGTTCGAAAAAATTTGACATGTTTAAAAATTTGAAATAAAATTCGACATAAAATTTGATTATTATAAATGCACATATATTATATATTTTTTTGAAATAATTATATATATTTTTTTATATAAAATTTAAAAATAAAATACAAAATTATAATATTTGATTTTAATATTTTTTTTCAAATATATACTTTAAAATTTAAAAATATAAACATTTTTATAACTTTATCTAAACATAGTAATTTTTTAACATATGACACGATTTTCAAACAATTAAATGAATAATTTATTTTAAAAGATAAATTATAAGTTTTCTATCAATCATAATAAAAAATCATGTGATAAATTCATTCTTAAAAAATATCACGCATATTAATCCGTGATAACAGTGTAAGAGGAGTGAGGTTACTTGTTCAATTTGATATAAACAAATTAAAAAAAATGTTTCAATATGAAAAATGGTTAGAATGATACTCCCTGTGGGAAGTCCTGTTGTCTATTTATGAGGAGAGAATGGAGAGAAAGAGTTAGGTTTGTTAGGCTCTGTTGAAAGGCCATGGAATCCGAAACAACGTCGGTGGTAAGGAAGATGAAGAGGATGAACATTTGTCGATTTTGGAAGTGGATTTCACTATGAGAATAGACGACTATCCCTCCATTCCCATGTGGACATTCCACATGTGGGGAGGAGTTCGTTATCATGTAGATCTCCACACTAATCCCTAATCTATTTATCACGTAGACCTACATGCAATTTATTTCTAGAATCAGTTTCTTGCCTACAATGCATTTGCTACTTAGACCTACTCCTCTTTTATCCCAATTTTTTTTGGATTTTTTATACCTCTTTTATATTTAATTTTTTTCTGCAGAATTTAAGGTTTATTCGCCGAATTTATTCATTAAAGTTTTGAATTCGATGATTTTTGAATTTATCTAAAAAATTCGATGAATTTGATAACTAGGCTTATATGATGTCCCAAAATATAAAACGACTAAGCTAGACTATAAATTCAAAAATTGCATATTTGTGGGTTATAGTACTAGTGTTAAAGGATATAAGTTGTAGAACCCATAAACATAGAAGGTTTTTTATAGTTGTAATGTGATCTTTAGAGAAACAAAAGATATTTTAAAACAAGAAATGCAACCAAGCAAAGAACCAAAAATAGTGCAGGTAAAATTGGAACAAGAGGAAGAACCAATGGTAGAACCTAAATTACAGAGAGAGTTTGAAGAGGAATATTCAGAGGAAGAAGGTGAGGAGGAAGCTAAAGATGCAGAACCTAGAACTCCAATTGATCAGATCGAGAGAGAATACTTCTAGATAGGTATAGTCCTTCAAATTTTTATTTTGCAATTAATTTATTAGTTACTGATGAAGAACCCAAGACTATAAAGGAGGCACTTCAATCAAGTGATAAAAAGTCTTGGAAAAGGGCTATGGAAGAAGAAATGGAGTCCTTGGATAAAAATAAGACATGGGACTTGGTGAAATTACCTCCTGGTAGAAAACCTATTGGTTGTAAGTGGTTATTCAAGAAGAAGTACAATGTAGAAGGAAAGTTGGATAAGTACAAGGCTCGCTTGGTAGCAAAAAGATTTTCTCAGGTTGTGGGAATTGACTTTGGTGATATTTTTTCTTCTATGGCTAAACTAATTTCAATCAAATTTATGTTGGCTATTTTTGCTACTTTTGATTTTGAAATAGAACAGATGGATGTAAAGACAACTTTTCTACATGGTGAACTTAATGAAGATATATATGTCACAACCATAATGCTTTAAGGTAAAAGGTAAGGAGGACTTGGTATGCAAGATGAAGAAGTCTCTTTATGGGTTGAAGTAGTCTCCAAGGATGTGGAACCAAAATATTGATAGGTTTATCTTGACACTTGGGCTTGGAAAAAGCAAAGTAGATCCATGTGTATATTTCAAAAAGGAAGGTGAAAATATTGTTATCATTGTATCCTATGTGGATGACATGTTGTTAATTGGTAACAATAAGGATATGATAAAGTATCTCAAATCTCAGTTATCTTCTGAATTTAACATGAAGGATTTGGGTGCTGCAAAATTTTATTTTAGGTATGGAAATAATAAGGGATCGTGCAAATAAAAATTTATGGTTACATCAAAGGAAATATGTTGATTTGATACTACAAAAGTTTAGAATGCATGATTGTAAACCAATATGTACTCCATATCCAATTGGTCAAAATTTATCTGCTAAACAGTGTCCTAAAATAGATGAGGAAATTGAAGAAATGCATCATGTTCCTTATGCTAGTGTTGTGGGTAGTTTGATGTATGCAATGGTCTATACTAGACCTGATATTGCACATGCAGTAGGAGTAGTTAGCAGATATATGTCAAATCTAGGAAAGGAACATTGGATTGTTGTGAAGAGGATCTTCAGATACTTGCGTGGAACTACAAATTATGCTATTTGTTATGAAGGAAAATCTGGAGACAATGATATTGTAAATCTACAAGGGTTTGTGGATGCTGACTGGGCTAGAGATCTTGATAAGAGAAGATCCACGAGTGCTTATGTGTTCAGGCTATTTGGAGGGGTAGTAAGTTGGATGAGTAAAAAGAAATCAATTATTGCTTTATCCACTACAGAAGCAGAGTACATTGTAGCAACTCATGCTAGTAAAGAAGCAGTGTGGCTACAAAGGTTGTGTTCAAAAGTTGGCATTAAATAGAAGGCTATGAGAATTAACAATGATAGTTAGAGTGCAATATTTTTAGCAAATAATCTTGGTTTTCATGATCGATCAAAACATATTGATATAAAGTACCATTTTGTGAGAGATGGTTGAAGAGAACCGAGTGATATCAAAGATAGTTGATACATATAAGAATACTACTGATTCGTTAACAAAGGCTATACCTACTCAAAATTTTCTTGGTGTAGAAGATCTTTGGGTATGGTTGTCCTTGATAGTTGATAATGGTAGTTGTTAGCCCCTATGGAAAGTATTCAACAAGTAGGAGAATGTTGGAAATATGTTGAATATTTTCCATGTTATTCTGGTGGGGTTAACACTAAAAGGTACTGGATGCTATGTACGATATACTCAGTGAGATTAGGGTTTTTTAAGTTATATTTAGACCCATATGGGCTTTTAGGGTTACTATATCTGAAACCTTGATTTTTTGCCCATGATATTGTAAAATCTGTGCATGTGCCTTTGTTATATATATCACAATTGCACTAGGGTTTGGTGGGAGATAGAAGGAGAATATTATTGTATTGGAGATGGTCAAGTTAATTCTATAATAAGATAATACTATGATGGTTTTTGCCTGGTTGAGGATTTCCAGGATAAATATTGTGTAATGTGTGAATCCGTGATCTTCTTTTGATTCTGTTATTACTACTTTTCTATTTTAGTTTATTGAGACTCTTTATTTCTCTTCAAAAATAAAATAAAGCCTTCTTTCAGTTATTGAAGAATTAAAAGAATGCTAATATTGGGCAAAGGTTTTGATCAGAGAAATAAATGTCTGATATTATTTTTTCAAAAGGATAGGACATTTTTTATTGGTGGAGAATGAACCGCAAAAGCTTGATGCTTTGTTACATTAGGCTAAATCCTGCAATTTGAAGGCTACATCCATGTACAAGGATGAAATTTTGGAAATTATGTTGAATAGATTAGAAGCTCTTAATGTCAAATCCTAGGTATTTTTCAGCCAATGGGTTTTTGATAAGAAAAATATAGAAGTTGCAAAATTTGCAAGAGATGTCGTTGACGTAAGTCATATGTTTTATGCGTAACATAAATTTATTATTTTTTTACATATATTTTGTTTATTTATATTAACATTTTTTTCTTTTATTTTGTAGTCTACTTTTGAATACCTGAAGACATAGGTGAATAACATGAAAGTGTATTTGAAAATAGCAAAAAATAGTCTATAAGCAACTATCTAAATCAAATTCGAACGATTAAAATCCATAATAAGGGATAAAAAATTCCTTAGGAACATCATCAAAGAAAATGGTTTGGATCCTGACATTTTTCTAAAACAAAAGGAGAAATAAGTGGGTACAATATCGCAGGAAGATCCTGCAAAAGAAGATAGAGCATTGTTAGCGGGATTGAACATAGCGAAAAAAGGTTTGATAAGAGCTAGTGCACTGGTTACTAATGAGGACACATAACTTCAACCTCAAGAATATCCAAATGATGCTTTAGGCACCCAATAGAAAGCTCAATAGTTTACTGTAACTTTTGTTGTATAGTAGTTAACAATTTTGTAAATTATAAAAGAATGCTTTGAAATTAATAAACGAGACTTTTTCTAGAAATTGTGTATTGTCTTTCTAAAATTTTATTTTCTTTAATCATTGAAACCATGGAATTTAAAAAATTATAATGTTTAATTTGTTAATGTGGATGCAATAAACGATTGTCAATTATAAATGAATTGCTAGTCAAGATGGACATAAGCAAAAAGTTATTTTCTATTTTATAAAAACTTTATAAATGATTGAATTGCAACACAGATATCTGCTTAGCCATAAAGACTTTATACAATACAAATATAATATAAAATTTAAATATTATAGACAGATAATTGAATAACAAGGCTTAAATATTAAACATACAATTTCATGAATATATACATAATCAAATAACAAGGCTATGATATTTAAAAAAGTTTATGAACGTATACAAAAAATCCTATAACATGCCTATGATATAAAACATATAATTTTTTGAAAATAGACATCCGATAACAACGATATGATATCAAAAAAAAAATTATGAACATATATAAATAATAAAATAAATTTCAAAGTCTTAGTAAAGCAAAAAGTCAATTTTCAAAATCTAGTAGTAAACTGATAACAAATAATGTGAAATATATTAAACTTTTAAAATATTCCATATATTACAATGATGAAAGCTTAAACAAACACTTTATAGATTGTCAAAAATAATTTGTACACATACCTAAAATTTATGTCTCTACAACCTGATCACTACAAGTATCATTATCCTCATCATCATGAGTATTCGTGATACCTCTTCTATCTGCTAGAGATTTTCGGCATGCCAAAGCTTTATCTTAAGGATATTGTTCCACCTCATAGGTTAACACATATACTCTCAATAATTTTTCCAAATTTTTATCCAACCTATTGCAAACTTTATATTTTGCAAAAAATAATGCACTAAACACCCTTTCATCTTCCACAGATTCCAAAATCATCGCTTGACACAATTCATATAAATGAAAATATTCATTGATCGTATCTTGTAAAACACTATTGGAATACAATTTGTTCCACAATAATGTAATAGGACCTTGGCTCATGATGGTTAGTCAATCGTAAAACTTGACCAACCATTATCGTTCCAAAATGGTTTGATTGTTTTAAAAATATCTTGATTAAGAATACCATTTATTTTAATACCAGTGACTCCCACACATTTCATGAAATTCTTAACAAGAGTGCCTATGTATTTGAGAAATAAATCACTTGTATTTTGATATTCAGTGCAAGGATCCCAAAACATGGGGTTAACCACATTCATAGCCTCAAGAAATTCATCTCTTTGAAAATTGTCTCTTATTTCTCTTGTCAAGGTTTCTGTTATTTTTCTCAGTTTAGTCTTTGTATTGTGTATAACTACATCAAATCTATTGTATGTTATGGGCATTTGTTCAAATTTGTTTGTAGTTATATCTGATCACTTTTCAAAACAATATAAAGCTATCTCCTTTTCATGTACATTAATACAAATATGATAGTTGATGTTGAATTTCAAAAAGCTTTGAGGATCATTAATGTTCTCCAACTCTCAAACATGGGATCCATAAAATTTTTCACTAGACATGTACAATATATCAATATGCATACATATTTGTTTTCTCATCATGATGAAATCCACAATATAAATGGATTTTGTTATGCAAGTTTAATCAAAGTATTAATTTCTTCCATCATTGGAATAATACCACATAATGTGATAAGTATTTCCAAGTTAGTCATACGGTATAACAAATCTTTAGCCTTATCAATTGCCCTATGATTTACGTACATAAACCATACCAAGGATTGATATTCTTTGAAAACTCCATATATCGATTGAAATAATGAAATCCACCTTGTATCTACATCTTTTAACAAATTTTTACCTTCAATAACTCCTAGTGTAAATTGTTAAAAATCTCAAAATCTTTTTGTACTGCATGAAAAATAAGCATGAATTTCACGGATAAGTTCTTCCACTCTCGCAAAATTTTTAAATGTGCTTACAATTTTATATGCAAGATTCTTCTATGAGTCATGCAATGAATCAAATATGTGGTAATTGATGTGTGTAGTCAAACACAAAGACCATTCCTGTGTCCTTGCATTGTAGCAACACTGTCAAATCCAACACATATTAACTTAGTGACTATTTCTATATCATTCATTCCTACTATGTCCTTTAAACTAGTTACAACAACATTGAAAAGATTGTTTGCATTACAATTTTCCACCATCTTATGTAGTGCAAGTAAATGAGGTTGTCTTAAATGATTTTCCAATGTGTAAACATGCATGCAAATCCAAGATGTGTTATTATCAGTAGTCACCTTATCAATTGAAAGTGAAATGAATTTGACATGTTTTACTTTCTCTCTAAGGTCCTTCTCAACTAATGAGAGACATTTTACCATTTCCTAGCCACCTCGATTTGACCAATGGGCATTAGGAATTTTTTGCACATCAACTCGTTAAAATAGATGTTTATAATCAATGAAATCAAACATAGTTCTATCATTTTTAAGAATAGTACATACAACAACAAACTACAAACTTTTTGAAGCTAAAGTGGTCTTATGAATTTTTTGAAATTGGGCTTGAATCGTTCCACCCTTCTCAACCAAAGTTTATTGTTGTTTCAATTCTTTTTTATATTATTGCACATATCTGATATGTATACATTTTAATGCATCCTTTCACCTAATTGTTTTCTTAGTTGTTTCATCACTTTCTTTTACTATGAGATAAACTTTTCTACAATGTTTTTCTATTGTATCTAGCTTAAGTTGCATCCTATGATCCTTTTCGAGTTTTCAACTATAAATCATGCATATACATTCTATTGGTATATCACTACTGTTCTTTGGTTGCACTAGCTCAATAAATGGATATGTCTATGACCATTCAAGCTAAAATGTTCTTCCAATAGTCCATCTGGTTAACTTTCTATGTTTAGATTTCTTAGTAGAATATTCTCTAGAAGTGGGGATTGTATGAGAAGTATCATTTTCTTTTTCATTTGGTGTGCTAGTTTTAGGAATCTCCTCATGTTGTTGCATTTCATTAAGAAAATTTGTATTTGCGAGTATTTCATTATCAAAAATATCTTGAAGTGGAGGTATATCAGGGTCAACAATGTTTTCTACATACAAAGGTGTTCCATATCATTTTTTGATGTAAAAACACACATTCTATTAAAGAATTAACATAATACATTTTTTTAAACAAAAAACAAGTAGATAAACACTGCCAAAGCCATCAACCAAAAAACCATCATTTTTGAAGAAAGAAATTATATAAAATTATTAACGATATAAAAAAATTAGTTGTTTAGTAAGTAAAAGGCTTTTGTACCTTGAATTTGTGTAGATGTTGATGGTTGAATGGATTTTGATATATGATACAAGTATTTTAGGATACTCTTTTTATCAAAATTTTGGCCTCCATTCTTTTCATTGCCAACAGGTGCCATTGTACCTATATAAAAGGAAGATAAACATGAACATGATGTTAAAAAAACATGAAAATTATTTTTTTATCAAAAAAT
The DNA here is from genome assembly GCA_028583015.1 of Wollemia nobilis. NCBI lineage: Eukaryota > Viridiplantae > Streptophyta > Pinopsida > Araucariales > Araucariaceae > Wollemia > Wollemia nobilis. Next base: position 226,754 of record JAQPPZ010016985.1, read on the forward strand.
TAACTTGATGTTAAAAAAGGTGAAAGTTCTAGAACTGGTAAAAGGGAAATACTGGTCATGAAAATTCCCTGCTATCTACCTATATCGCTTCTTTTACCAGTTGATCTTCTCTGCATATCTATAAAAATACCTACTGTCTATTGTCTAATTTTCCAAGTGATCGCCTATTGTTTATCGTTTGGTTTTATAGATGATCACCTATTGTCTATTATCTAGTTTTTCAAATGATCACCTATTGCGTGTCACTTACTATCTATCATCTGTTTTATATATCATTTGTCCTTGTTTTCCCAATTGTTTCTTTCTCTTATTATTTTTGGTGTTTGTCACCTATTCTTGAGCTTTTCGTAGTTGTTTGTAAGCTAGATTTTTAAACGGTTTCCTGTTATCTATCATCTGGGTTTTTAGATGGTCCCCTATTATTTTTTGCCTACTTTTTTAGGCAATCACTTGTTATCTGTTGTATGATTTTTTAGACAATCGTTTATTGTTTATCGCATACTTGTTCAAGGGGGTCAATATCTATTTGTCACTTGCTCTTTTTTGTCTATCGCCTACTATTTTTGTCTATTGCCTACTTTTTTTTTCAATCATCCTTGTTTTCCCAATTGTCTATCATCCTTATTGATTTTGTTATTTGTGCTACGAAAATTTTAGGCAATCACTACAGGTTGTTTTTTTAGGAGAACAAATATTGTAAATGTATGGGTATTGTTGTCATGTTAGCTATATATACTGCTATTATAAGAGGTAAATTTGATGGGATAAATAAAAATTATTTATAATTTGAAGGTGAAAAGGTCCATAATTTAGGCGAGAATGGTTGGCAAATTAAAATAAAAACAATGAAATTATTATCAAAGTGGAGCAAATGGACCCTAAAAATTTTTGCTCCCAAAAAAATTGGATGAATGGGCTGATGTCCAAGGTCCCAATATTTACAAATTTTCAATTTAAAAAACCCTAATATTCATGAATTAACGATGATTCACCACTATGCATAACTCTGGGTGAATGATAAAAGTGAAGTTGACACACTATCAAAGCCTTTAATTATATATCAAGTCATTGTATTATTTCATACGCTTGCTATGCTTTTAACAAAGATCATAGAACTAACGTAGAGGTACAAGGACCCTTCCTATGAGTGCCACCATTAGGTACAAAATATCCTTTAAGAATTTGGGGCAATAAAAGTTCCTTCTCAGAGAACATGGGATAAAATGTGTAGATTGTTATATTTGTAGGGAGAGTCTTTAACAATTGAGGTAGTTGAAAAATAGGGAGAAACATTAGGAGTAGCTCTAGAAGAAACCTCAAAAATAGATAGTTCCTAAGTTGGTCTTTGTGCACAACAATTTTGAGTTTCATTTTGTTTTAATTTCAAATTTTGACTCCATGGCCTAATGGATACGGATAGACAAGTTCATTTCTTTTGCAAGTAGAAACCCAATGCGAGACGCTAATTATGTAGGTGAGATTTTCACCCACATCTGTATTTGAATAGGGAGATGAATTTTGTCAATACAAAATACTTCATCTTTTCTATAAATGACTGTCAGATAGTTTGGAACTAAGGCTAAAACAAGAAGAATAATGATTTTTTTGCTAAGTGTGGAAGCACCACCAAACATTTTGAATGTTGACGTCAACATGAGTTGCAAAAATATCTGGCATATAGTAACCAAGAATCAAATAGATCCAGGCCATAATTTTGTCTAAGTAATATGGTTGGATGGATTGAAGCATTGATGTCAATAGATCTGTGATTTAAATATGATGCCCAGTATTTAAAAACCTAGACAGATCAGCCACCACTCCCTCAGATCAAGCAAAAAGGAGACACCTCAACACCATGATGCCAATTCAGTTGTAATAAAAATGAGTTGGAGGTATGAGCACACATGTTGCAATGATCTATCAGACTTTCATCCACTCTCTAAAATAGAATGATAAATAACCAAATTGTAATTGTAAATATATATATACCAGAATGTACGCCATTCTAATGGTCAACTCTATGGTATTTATAATTAGCATGATTGTATTGATTGGGGACTATATGCATTATTGAATGAGAATTGAATTACTGTATAGACTCGTGCTAAATTCTTGTGCAAAACATGTATGTATGTCTTATTGAGTGCTAATGATTTTTTGTTAAAACTAAGAATGAGTAATTTTGCTACAATTATTCTATATTTTGGATTTCTACCTGGATTTGTTGTTATAGTTCTAGAATGATTTAGCATCACTCAAAGTTCTTAATATTTTGCATGCATAAGGAAAGTAGGTAGTTTTGTTAGGTGGTTTAATTTAAATTTGGATTGTGAGACTCTCTGCACCATATCTCTTGATATTGCCAAATCTATAACAATTTTAGCTTGTCTTATTAAACCTTTGCATTTTTTACTCTAGTTTACAATTCCCTATTTAGTTAGATTAGCTAGGCATAGGAACTGACCTTCTCTAGAGGTTGACTTAGATATCCCTATTTATGAGTCATAAAATCTCTTGGCAAAGGTCTTGAGGAAGCATTCCACTCATTCACTTACCTAGGTGGATTTCAAAACCAAGAGGTAATATTGTGATGAATTCCACATATATCTCATTCCACATTTGAGTTGGATAAAAAGGGGCTAAATTGAAATCATAGATTTGTGCATTTCTCCTTTATATCATTGACATAACATATTTTTTTATAAACCTTTTCACATTTCTCTTTAATATTTTCTAATGAAATGTCCTTCACCCTTTGTATGCCTTACAAAATCCCATGTGCCCACTAATTAGGAAATCATGGAATTATTATCAAATGTAATTTTTCAAGTGTTATGACCTTCCTTTGTACCATAAGATATTATCCTTTTTCATTGTGTCCTTGATTGATTTGATATAGTCAGACAAGCATTATTTAGAGGATTACTTCTCTTCATTTTAGAATTACAAATCTAGCTCAAACTAGAGGGAATCATCACTATATCAAGTGGGCATAACACTAAGACTTTGGAACTAAAAATAGGAAGTCCAAGGTTTAAATCCAATAAGGGGTAGCATTGTACACCATATTTTTCTAATTAGAGTCTTGTTGGATACACACATATTGGATAAAAAACATCCTTTATAAGGAGCATTCCATATAGCCTATGGCCTCATGGATGTTAAAAAATACTTTACTTTAATATATTTTTTACAATTGATCTATAATTAGAGCATATTTATCTAAATAGATTTGAAATACTGGTCCTAACTATTTCAATAAATTTGGCATAAATAGTAATCTAGCCTTTGATCTAAGAGATTTTCTTTAATCAAAATAAAATCAAATACAAAATTAATTATTACAGTAAAATATAGGTCCGAGGTGTAGACCAATTGGTTCATCCAAACCCCATAAGGGGGGTGGAGGTCCAAGGTTCAAATCTCGGGCCTCGTCGGACTGAACGCTTGTCCCTTTCCTGGTGCTTTCAGTGGCGTAAAAGGTTTAAAATGATTGTGGCATGGTGGTTATAGGGGCGGACTGCATGAAGATTTGTGTGGCAACTTTTGGGACGGCCAACACAGAATATTGTGGCAGCCATAAAAGCTGGACAACCTGCCCGAATTTATGGCGGATAGCGCAAAATACTATGGCAGCCATAAAAGTTGGACAACCTGCCCGAATTTGTGGCGGCTACCAATTACACCATGTAAATACAAAAAAAAATAAAAAATTATTACAGTAAAATAAATATAACAATAACAATAAAAATGCAATAATCTCTAAAAATATTTGCTACTTAAATATTATGTAGATAAATTTTGAATCTTACTTTCTACGCAAAATAGAAAAAAATTCTATTAATTTCAATGAAAGCAATACAAATTAAGTAAATTCTATTCTAAAAATATTTTTTTAAGAACTCCTAAAACTACTCTTTTATTAACAAAATCAATCTTGCTAAAAAATCAAACAAAAGGAAGAAAGCTACCAAGACACCATCGAGGCGAGCAATATGATAAAGCATCTCCCATTATGTCTATTATTGGATGGCTTGTACAGTTTTGATAAGAATGCCCCAACCGTATTCAATGGATGGCACTAAAGAAATTGGTGGAAGTATATTGACACCTAAAAAGTAAGGGCTTGATCCATCATCATAAAAGAAAGCAAGAGAGAGTGCTAAAAAAATAGAGTGATATAAAATTTTGGCACATAAAGAAAATTCAAATGGGTGCAAGAGTTTCTTGTAGGAGCGTGGAAACCAGGGTTCCAGTTCCTCAAGCCCCGTAGTATCAGTGGGTGTGTCGCATCAACATAGCCAGCTACGTAAAAGGTTTACCTGTGCACTAGAGGTTATAGTGGCGACAAGGAACGAGATTAAAACCCACAAAGAGGCGTAGAAAATTATAACAAGTTACCGATTCCTCTAGTATAATAATAAATAAAAGGGTGCAAGAGTTGACTGAATATACTATTTTGTGTTTTTTCAAAATAAAAACTAGAGTTTTTATAAAGATGAAATATAAGGACCATACCATACCCTTAGATCAATGGTGGAGCCCTTTGGGATTATATTTCATGACTATCAATCAAGATGATGGAGTTGCTCCATTGAACATGCCTATACATATTAAGGTTTGTTGATATATCTTTAGAAACCCTAACTAAAATCATTGGTGTCATTGCTACTTAAAGTGGTGATGGCACCAATCACTAATGTTTTAGGTAGATATGCTCTATGATCTATGTAATTCAATATCATATGATATGTATGTGTCAAAAACTTATAATTTAGGGTTTATTCCTTGTTTTTTGACCTCAAGAGGTACAAATAAAAATAAGAACAATAAATGAAAGATGTGGGTAAGGAGAATAAGACTCAAATGACAATGGAATATACTTAGACTAATTTCTTTTGTTATCCTAGCTAATGACTAACCAAGTAAGTCCACCCCTTTCCTATGCAAGGAGGTTGAGGCTCTCCACTACTATAATATAAATGTTAGTGATATTTTTTGAATATGTATTGCCCCTTCTTAAGGACTATATGTGATGTTGATTAAGATAGCAACCTATGAGTCCTTGGAAAAAAGAGAAAAAGGAGCAACATTGCATAGCTAAAGAAAAAAGAAATATGCATGAAAGTGAAGTAGCTAAATAAAATTTTGACTCATTTTGAAATAATTGTTGGAGTATATTACATTATTTGGTACATGCTAATGTACCTCCATGGTACCTTCATGGTACATTTATAAATAATAGATTAGGGTTGAGTCATAGTTTAGAGTGTGAGTAATATTTCTCTTTCATGTAAGTGTGTATGCACAGGAAATGCATGTGTGTCATGTAAAGTTGTAATGTGCAAGAAATATGCAAGTGCCATGTGAGTGTATGTGCAAATGTAAGTTGAGAATATGTGCACAAGTTTCTTATATGTAAGAGTACACATATCTAATGTAAATATGTGCACACGTATCTTAAATTAGAGTGTGTAATGTGAAGGTCAAGAGTCATGTCTAGGTGTACATACAATATAGAGTCATGTGTTCATGAAGTATGCAAGTGTCAAGTAGAGAAGCAAGAGTCATGAGACTTGGTATATGGAAAGGAATAGTCAAGTATCCAAAGATTCATTCTACTATGGCTATATAGTACTCCACAGAGTGGGTATCATGATACAATAAGGAGTGAGAGAGATTAAAGGTGAAAGATCACTTTGCAAGTTATATCATATTTGTAAGAGAAAGTAGAGTAATAAAGATTGCATTTTTTTTTAGCAATTAACATAGTATTTTGTTCTACATTCTTAGCACATGTATGATATAGGCTATTTACATTCATATTGATATTTACTATTGAATATTATTTGATAACATACATATTAATTTTCTTGTATTAATCTACTCACATTATCTTGATCCTATTGCTTTGTGGCTATATTATATATGATCCTATGATATTTAACCTGTGAGATCTGTGGTTTTGATAAAATTGATTTAGAGTTTGCCCACTTTAAAGGTAGTGTGATATATATTATATTATAAGATCATAGTGAGTAGATATGATAGAGTATTTCCATGGTTGAAGAATAACCAGTGAAGACCAAGACTCAACTATATTGGAAGGCGAATCAACTTTAAGATGGTTGATCATTTAGGGATATAGCCAACCCTTGACATTGAGGTCATCTTGACATTATAGATAGAAGCATCAGGGACATTAAGGTCACCTTGAAATTAGAGATAGAGGCATCAAGGATATTCAAGTCACATTGAAAAGATAGAGAAAGAGTTGCAGTAAATATTAATCATCATAAGTGTGAGAAGCTTTCTACGATGTATAGAGAAGAATTTTAGTTTCTAAGTGCAATAGAAAACAAAACAGAAGGATATATCAAGTCTTGAGATATATATCAGTCTTAAAGTAAGTTTATCATCTAGAAACAAATTAGTAAGAGTTGCAAGATATTAAGCTTTTAGGTCACAAAGGTACTGCCCTTCACATAGAGTAGATTTTAGGTCTTGGATATAGACCTTAACATAAAGAGTAGATTTCAGGTCTTGAATATAGAACTTGATATAAAGAGTAGATTTTAGGTCTTAAATATAGACCTTGACACAAATGGATAAATTTTAGGTCTTGGAGATAGACCTTGACATAAAAGGATAATTTTAGGTCTTGAAGAGAGACCTTGACATTGAAGACTTAGGTCATATAGACCTTGATAGAATAAGAAAGAAAGTTTCAGGTCACTTAGACCTTGACATTGATAGCAAGAAGACAAAAATAAGAAAAGGAGCAACAAGAGTAGTAGAAGATCAAGGTTACCTATTTTGAAAGAGTTATTCAAAATAGAGGTGGTTTATAAGAAGATAGAGACAAAAGATTCAAGTTCCAGGTCATAAGGTATTGACCTTGATGAAGATTTAAGAGGCTTGAATATAGAGGTTCTTGAAGCATTGATAGAGGCAGCCATATAGAGAACAAGATATAGTGAACATTGAAAAGAGCATAACAAAAACAAAGATTATTATTGAACAAAAGTCCTTCAAGAAAGAAGATTAGAGGTTTTGATAGAGGAAAACTACCATTGTTAAAGCAATCCATATAGAAAGATATTGAAGAAAGGTCATTTAAAAGAGTTGTTATAAATGAAAGAGAAATTGGTTATAAAGCAGTAGTAATAAGTTTAAATATTTACAGGGTTGAGTTCTAGTTATAGGAATGCAATCCTATATTAGAAGAAATATTAAAGCCTAGAAAAGAAATACTAAAGAAGAGACATAGGGTTTGAACTTAAAGGAGACACCTGACGTATGATAAAGAAGAGAGATCTATATGAGCAATAAATGATAGAGGTAAATAAAATAAATAGAGCAAGAAGCTATTGGGATGCATTTTAGGATAACAATACAACATAAGGTGTAGTGTGCCTTTTGGCTCACAATAAAAAAATTGTTATATTGGCAAAAGTATACAACTAAATGTATAAGACTTTACATTGAAGATGCGGTGAACAAGGAACCTGAGCATAAAGAATATGTTAGCACAACAATTAGAAAGAATGAATTAAGAAGAATGTAAAGTTCTCATACTATAGAGCAGGAGGAGTCAATGCAACTCGATGGATGTACCAATAAAAAATGAAATGTTAGAAGCTATGCACCACTAGAAGAAACAGTGAGAAGGTGAAACAATTAGTGCAACAAAGTAAACAAGGAGAAGGCAAAGCGAATGGAGTAATGAATATTAGTAGAAGCAAATGAGGAGAAGGTGAAACGTATGGGTTAATGGATAAGCTAATGGTCATGATAGAGATGAATAGGAAGGAGTTACTAACGCCATAGGTGAATGTGTCAAATAAAAATAAAAAAGAGGTCAAGTAAGTATAGTTAGGAAATTGATAAGGTAAAACATCTTTGGAGATGTAGCAAAGGTAATTTTTTTATCATGCAAATGGCCATGTTATGAGTAGCCAAGGTCTATTTATCAAACCAACACAAGGGAAATCAGAGCAGAGTAGTTAAGAGTAGCAAAATTATTGGATTAGTGATCAGAGCACAAGACAAGGTTATGGTTGTTTAATTTTTCAATTCATTTGAATAAGCCAACATTTGGAGTGATAAGGTTTGATTGGTAGATTAAAGTTTTTGAAAGTTATTTTATATTAAAGTTGGAGTAATAAGGTTTTCAACTAGGATATTTAATTTTTAAAGTTTTCTAGTTTGATTTGGTTTTATATTTAAAAAGAAAAAAATTTAAAATTAGAAGTTTTTTAAATATTTGCAAATTTAGTTATTTAGGAGACAAAAATATTTGAACATCAAACTTAGAAAAATAAAAATTTTAAAATTTATTCTTTGGTTTCTATAAATAGGAATGCATAAGGATTATTACTTCATAAAATTTAATTTAGAAACTTTGAATTTATGTATTTATTTATTTAAACATAGGAGTTATAAGGTTGCCTACATAAAAGGAAATAAATAATTTTTTTTTTTGTGTTTCAACTTAAAAGACACAAACATGGATAAGTTATGAAGAGAAAATTTTCAACAAAGAAGGCATCATCAATACACTAAGCCATACTTCATAAAAGAAAAAATTCAAAAAAAAATCTAGTTAATGAGCAACATCATACTCTTTGAAACTAATGTCAGAGATGCAAAATAGCTTCAAGTGATTCCAATCAAACAACTCAATTAGAAAAATATCTTTGGTATATAGACTCAGGAGCTAGTCATCATATAACTGGTAACTTCCAATGGTTTGATTGTTTAGAAGTCATTTTTTTTTTTAAAGATTGTAGATGATAAGAAGTACCTAGTGCATGGAAGTGGTAGTATAACACCTAGTTTACCCTTTTCACACATTGTACTAGAATATGTCATGTATGTTTCAAGATTGTCAACCAATCTCATTTTAGTTACTAAATTGGTTGAAAATGGAAGATCAATTGAATTCAAATGTATAGATAAAAATAATAAATGCACATGAAATATATTACATTATTTAGCACATGTCAATGTACCACCATGGGTACATCTTTAGATTAGGAGTTTGTCTTAGATTAGTATTTGAGTATTTACTTTATGCAATGTAATAAATGCACAAGTATATTGAAATGTGTAATGATGTAAGTGTGCATGTTGTCCATGTGTACATGAGTAAAAGAATAGGAAGATGAAGAGTAATAGGTAGGTGAAATGCCAAAAGGCATATCTCATTATAAATAGGCCTTTGATGGAGAGAAGAAGGCAATTTTTTGAGTGCATAAGGTAGAGTAGTAGTAGATACAATGTAGAGCATATATGGAGTGTTTGAGACCTTCATTCTATATCATTGTACTATTTTCATGAGCTTTAATTAATGACATATTTATGAGTTATTGTAGAAGTTTCTTATAAGTTTTTCTTGCTTATTATATTGCCATTATCATATAGTTAATATTGCATGCTCATTTTAGTTATTGTGGTTGCATTTCCTTAAATATATAGCATCAAAAGCTAACAATGGTATCAAAGCACAAGGTAGATTGATAGGAGATAGGGAGAGCCACAAGAGAGATTGAGAGGAGGTAAGAAATATCATTTTCAAAAAATTTTAAAATTGCTTTTTGGCTAGAGTCTTTCCATAGAGTTGTAGAAAAACTCGTGAAGACTAGGACTCAACATTGATTCCACTAGTTTGACAAATCAACTAGTGAAGTTCATTATATTTAGATTTAAAGAATTTCCATTATCATTTTTAATACTTTGTTTTAAAGAAGAGTTGATTCAAATAAAGTTGAGAAGCTTCCTACAATAGCTAGGAATAATATCTTCTTTGTAATTGATCCAATACTTAAAGCAACAAGTTGAAGATTGAAGTTTTTGGAGGCCTACGAAAAAAGGTCCCATTGCAAAATTTGTAGGATTGAAGATTCTAGCTTGAATATTGAGAAAATATAAAGAGTTCAAAGATCCCTATAGAATATTGAGGAGACTCAAGAAAGAAATCTCTATATAATATTGAATATTAAGGAGAAGACCTAAGAAAGAGGTCCCATTGAAGAACTTTAAGATTTAGAAGTTAGAAGATTGAAGATTGAAGGAAGAGGAGGACTAGGAAAAGTCCCATTGAAGAATTGAGAAGCTTCAAAATTTTAAGGTCCAGGAGAAGGAGACCTTAAGAAAACTTGAAAGGAGAAAGAAGGAGAAGGCTAGAAAATCCCCACTGAAGAAGTTGAAGTGGCCATTGGAGGAGATTTGAATAAGGCTCAAGGAAGAAGATCACAAGTAAGGAGAAGTTCATGATAAGAAGATTTTGGGATGATTATCACCATTTGACAACAAGCCCAAAAGGAAGAAGGATTTGGCAAGAAGTTTGCCAAACTTTGGAAAGGTTTTTCGAAGATCTCAAGACATTCAAACTCTTGATAAAGAGGCCAACAAATAGGCCTAAGTTGAAGTCAAAATTTGACAAGGATATTGAAGGAGAAAGGAGCTAGAAGAGGCTACTAGATTTGATATTTTTAAGGATATCCACAAAAGATCTAAAGGCTGAATTACGAAGGAAAATATTTCTATTTTGTAGTAGAAAGTGAAGAGTCATAGGACAACAAATACAAGATGACATATAACTGTAATTTGAAGAAGATTTAGGCAGATTTTTAAGAGCCCTTGAATAGCTAATTGAAGGAAGTCTTGACAACAGAGAAGCCAAATATTTGGATAAGTTAGAAGAGATTATTGGGAAACATTAGAAGAGGAAGAGAGAGCTACAATTTGGAGAATTTTGAGGTAGATTTGGAGAAGCATTGGAAAACATAGAAGTTGATATTTAGGCAGCATTGAAAGCTACAAATTAAAGGAGTTTTAGACATCAACCTAAAGGTTTTTGGAAAGCAATATTGAGTGGTAAATTGGAGGAGTTTTAGAACTATGAATTGGAGGAGTTTCCTAGCAAATTTGAGAGATATTTGGACAACAAAGAGGAAGAGGAATTTATAGTACTTTAAGCTACAAAATTGCAAAAAATTGAACAGCAAGAAGGCAAAACCAATAGCTGAAAATTTCAGAGAATTGGAGCCTTATTAAATCAGATTTTCAGACAGCAAATTAAAGACAAAAAGGCAAAAACATTGGGCAAAAGCAATTAGGTGAACCAAATCACCGATAAATCTTGCTACAAGGAGGCCAAAATAAGGTTTGAAAATTGGTGTTATTGAAGTTTTTTATTCAAGTATTTGAGTTTTTTGAAAACACCATATTTGAATAGCAAAAGGTCTCAAGTATATATCTTCAAAGAATGGAGAAGAATTAGCTACAAAATGTATGCTACATTGGTGCCATAAAGGTTATTATTTAAGCATTTAAACCAGTTTACTTTAAGGTTATAAGAGCACCATATTAGATCCATTAAAGTTAGAAAAATAGAGCTCTAAAGTTTAGAGTCTCCAAGGTGATAAAGGAGACATACTGATTATCTTGAAACCGCACATTTTAGTAGCATAAAGCAAATTATACATTGTATAAAGAAGGAATTATAAGGGAAGAAAGCATTATTTTTAAAGCATGTTATAGAGTCAATGAAGTGCAGATTTTTCTAAGTCCTATTGAGAAAAATTAAAAGACTCAATAGTGAGCAAAGGCAACATAGATTTCTAGTATCTAAAGACACCATGAGGTGTGCTAAGTATTAAAATTTTTTTGGTGAAGGGAAGTTATAAAAGGTGCATAAGAACTACCATAAGAAAAGCCATCATATTGAAGGATATAACCATTTGCACCAAGGAAGGCAACACAAGACATTGATAAACAATCATTGTTCGACCAATATAGAGCTCTAGAAATAGTCATTATATTGCAAGGTTGAGCTGCCAAGGTAGTACCACTAGTGTGAGGAGAAGGATCGTAGTCTCACTGCCACCAATAGCATCATAAGCCATGCCATACAAATAGAAAACATCAAAGAGCGAGCTTTAAAAAGATATAACACTCAAGAAGAAATAAATTAGGGCAAGGTGAATGCCACAAAATTTGAAGCAAGCTCCATTAAAAAGGAGTCATCGATGTTGAAACTACCATAGGAGGAGAGTGTTGGAGTAGTAAAAACCAAATAATCTCAGTGAACGTTGAAGTATTCTAGATGGTCAAGAAACAAGAGAACCAAAATTAGGGTGAATAAGGTGCATGATAAGAAATATAAAACATTAAAGAAGCCATCTGCCACATGGATGCTATTACATATTCTATTGGAAGAGGGCTATATTCCATTTACAACATTCAAGGAGTCATAATATATTCATATCCACAAATTATAATTCTCTTGCCAAGCATTAAGCAAGATAAATTTGGGCAAAGTGCCACAAAAGATGTTAAAAGAAGTGCAGTCTAATTGAAGGGAAGTAAAACATCTAAAGGATATCTATTAATACATAGGCCAAAAAATTCCTGAGAACAATAAAGAGAGCACATGGAAATCAAGCTTGAGTGCTTTTGGAGAAGCTTGAAAAGTGTAGACGAGATTCAAATGCAAAGAGACCGAATTGAATAAGCAAAATGATGCATTAATTGTAGCAAGAGAAAAGTTTATTTTCAAGCACAGGTTGCAGAGTTGAAGCAAGTCAAAGCTTAACACATCTCATATACTAGAAGGTAAGAGATATTTAATTCATAACCTTTGCAAAGTCTAAAGGATAAGGCATATTTTGAGGATAAAATTAATCAAGATTTTATACTTAAGGTTATTATTATTATTATTTTTTTATTTGTGGAAAACATCCCAAAAGGGATGCCACTTTCGGGTAAGACCCAAGGAGGCAGGGGTATCCATTCCGCAAAAAATGCCCAAGACTCGGACCTGGCCTACCACCTTTGACATACTCAAGGAGCAAACAAACACACAAAACCAATTTAAAAATAAATAAATAAGTAAATAACAACAAAAATAATAAAATAAAATAAAAAACATGCTCCTTGAGTGTGTCAAAAACAAAAGCACAACCAAACACGCACAATAAGATAAAAGAAACCACAACACGAACCACATAGAAAAACACAAGAACCACATAACAAAACACAAACAAGACAAAAACAACAAAACACTACAAAGACATAACCCAAAAAAAACATGAAAAATAAACACAACCAAAACCTAAAAAATAAAAAAATAAAATAAAAATAAAAATAAAAAACAACCAACAACAGACAATAAACAAAAACAAAAAACATAGAAAACACTCACACATAAAAACACGAATTAACACAAACAAAGAGAAACCCAAGAACAAGAACGAAAAAAACACAAGAACAATAACAAAAAACATAAAAAAACACAAAACAACAAAAACACAAGAACAACAAAAACAACACAAAGAACACAAAAACAAAACAAAACAAAAGAACCCACCCACCTTAAAAAACTAAACAAAAAAAACAAAAAAGAAAAAAGAAAGAAAAAAAAAATGAACATAACAATGACCTATCTAGACTAGAAGACTATTAAGGCAAGAATCAACAGAGGAAACAAAATAAAGAATAGAATGAGCTAGGGAACTAAAAAAAAACTGAATGAACCAAAGAGAAGCAAAAAAAAAAAAAAACAAGAAGAAACTAGGTACCTTCAAAACTGGAGCCATCCAAAGAAATGATAGAAAGAAGAGCTTCCCTAATTTGAGAAGCCCACCATCTAGGAGGGTGGCCATAACAAGTAAGATCACCTTTGTCCAAAGCCCAATTAGCTAAAGCATCAACACTCTTGTTTTGATCTCTCTGACCACATGATTGTAATCAACTTTCAAAAATCCCATCCGGATTAATTGAATCTTCTCAATAATTCTTTTTATTCTCCAATCCACCTTATGATTCTTAGAAGGAGTCTTCAAGAGATTAATCATAAGTTGAGAGTCAGACTCAACTAACACCTTTTCCCATCCAACCTTAGTAGCCTCCTGAAGGCCTTTGAGGATACCATACCCCTCAAGCAAGGTTATTGGAAAGAATACCCAAATTCTCAAGCAAAAGTAAAAACCAGGGAGCCATCTGAAAGTCTACCAATTCCTCCCACACTAGCTTTTCCAGGGTTCCCTCTAGAGGCTCCATCAGTATTGAATTTTCCAAAATCCTTAGGAGGAGGTTGCCAATTTCTTGTCCTATCCATCTTACTAATACTCACATTCCCTTTAAGTTGGTTGCCCTTAGAATATTTAATCTTCAATCTTTGCATCACTTGATCCCATCTTTGGTGGGAGTTTTGGGGGTGATTAAGGAGTTGATGGACTGATTCAACTAAGTTGGCTATGGTCTTTTGCCAAATATAGTGAATATCCTTCCTATCTTGATTAAAAATTTGGCTGTTCCTTTCATTCCAAATATTCCAAAGAAGAATGGTAGAACCCATCCAAACTAATTGCCTAATAAAATGATCAACACCCTCTTGATTAGGCCAATCCCTCCAAAGTCGTTCAAAAGTAAAAAAATTGGACCACTATAAGCCAAGTAAAGTGGCCATTCTCCTCCATAGCTCAGAGGCTAAAGTACACTCAATAAAAATATGGTTGAGAGTTTCTACATTCTCTTCACACATTTCACATCTAAAAGGGCCATGAAAACCATGCTTCATAAGTTGCTCACCAAGTAAGCACCCTACGATGCAATAAAATCCAATTAAAGAACCTCACCTTAGGCCGGATATTTTGAGCCCACAATCGAGAAAAGATGTCAGAAGAATGGTTGGGATTATTATGGCATAAGGTCAAATAACCTTGAGCAACTGAATACTCACCCTTAGTAGTGTTGTTCCATCCAAAACAATACTTTTCATGGGACCAAGAGAGGGATCTCATATGAAGGATGCCTTGGATATCTTGTCTTTGCCTTTCTGGGATTTGAATAGGCCAGTCCTCAATAGGGATCCAATATCTACCAACCTTTGAATTACCAAGTATGGTACCGATAGTAATTAGCCACCTTTATCCAATTAGCTCGGTGAAGCTCCTCCATCCAAGGCCTCCAATCGGGAAACTGAGTTATCAAAGGCTTGTGACCATCCCAAGAATCTGTCCAAAAATTTGCCTTTTGACCATTATGAATGATCCAAAATAAATTTTTCTTTATCAAATCCTCACCAGTATTAAGAACTACTAAAATGGGAGAACCTTTGGTAGGAAGTTGATAGCGAACAAGGTCTTCAGGACTTTTGTTCTCAACATATTTAGCACGAAGATTATTGGCCCAAAGAGCATTGGGGTTATGCAACATCCTCCAATATAATTTAGCAGCTAAAGCTTTGTTGTTATTAATAGAAGACCGGAATCCTAACCCCCCTTCACTCTTAGGAAGACATAAAGTATCCCATTTCACCAAGGCCCATTTTATTTTCTCCTTAGTACCACTCCAAAGGAAACGATGATTGATTTGATCCAATTCTCGAAGAACAGCCTTTGGGATATTCAAAATGGAAGAAACATAAATAGGAATAGCTTGAAGGACTGATTTTACCAAGGTGATTCTACCCCTAAAAGAAAGCCACCTGTTGGTCCACTTTCCAATTTTCTTCTTGACTTTGTCCAACAACCAATTCCAATCTTTATTTTTCTGCCTTTGAATATTTATGGGAATACCTAAATAAGTGATTGGAAGGGAGGTCTTCTTATATCTTAATTTATCCAAGACCATGGATTCCTGTCTAGCAGAGCAGTTGAAAGAAAATAACTTTAGATTTGTCTTCATTGATCAACTCGCCTAGTAGCCTTAGAAAAACAGCTAATGATTTGCTTAATATTAGAAGCTTCCTTAACTCGTAGCTTTACCTAAAAGAGTAGAGTCATCCACAAATTGAAGATGAGAGATAGGTCTAGCTCCATGAGCAATGGTAACTCCCTCAAGGGTTTTGTTTTCCCTCTTTTTGGTTATAGTCCTACCCAAGCATTCAACAAGAATGATGAATAAATAAGGGGATAGCGGGTCACCTTGCCTAATACCTCTGGAAGTTGGGAATGATTGAGAAGGCCTGCCATTGATAAGAACTAAGTAGGAAACTGAAGAGATACATCCCATAATCCAATCCATCCAATCCTTAGAGAAACCAAATTGCCTCAAAACTTTGATAAGGAAGTGCCAATCCACTGTCATAAGCTTTGGATAAGTCTAACCGAATGAACATGGAAGGAGATTTTTGCATATCCATGGAATGGATGGCTTCCTGAGCAAGAACTATCTCATCTACTATTTGACGTCCTTCCACATAACCCCCTTGCTTCGGGGAAATAATCTTATGCAAAAGAGGCTTCAACCTTTCTGCCATGATTTTAGTAATGATTTTGAGAAGAACATTACATAAAGCAATAGGTCTAAAAGCTGAGATATGATCAACCTCTTGAGCTTTTGGAACAAGAGTAATATAAGTTTTATTGATAACCTTCAAAATTTCTTTGGCTTTCCCGGCTTCTTCCACCACCTCTAATAAATCAACATGAAGGATATCCCAGAACTCTTGGTAGAACTCAATGGGAAAACCATCAGGACCTGGGGTTTTCCCTTTTTGCATTTTAAAAACTACTTGTTGAAGCTCATTGATAGTAACAGGAGCAATCAAAATAGAGTTCTCCTTAGAAGTGATAAGAGAAGGGATTTCTTGAAGAACATTTTGTTGTGAAGCTGAGTCAAGAGGAGTAGCAACAAAAATATTGGAAAAGTAATCAACAACAATAGAGTTCATGCCATCCCAAGTATAAACAACATCTCTAGAATCTGATTTTAAGGAAGAAATAAAGTTGTGAGATCTTCGAGCTAGAAGAGATTTGTGGAAGAAATTTGTGTTTCGATCTCCTTCTTTGAGCCATTGAATTCTAGATTTTTGCTTCCATAAGATTTCTTCTCTTTTTTCCCATTCCTCTAACCGAGTTGTGAGTTTAATTTCATCTCGCACTTCTCTTCTCTGTGAGGCCATCTAAATGGATTTTCTTATTCAAATTTTCAAGATGAGCAATAAATTCATATTTTTTTTATGAACATCCCCAAACTCTTTCCAGTTCCAAGTCTTGATTTTTGATTTAATGTATTGCAATCTTTTGGCAAAACATAACATCTTAGTCCCATGCCTAGGTTTACCTTCCTTCCACCATTGTTGCACACGAGGTCTGAAGGAAATGTCTCTAAGCCACATTAATTGAAAATGAAAAGGAGAGAAACTCACATTGGTTTTCCACATTTCCACCATGACTGGCCAATGATCCAAACCAACATTATTAAGAGTCTTCACTTTAGGAATGTGACCATGGATTAAGAAATTTTCAGAGAGAAAAAACCTATCCAATCTCTCCATTATACAAGCTAAGTCTTGCCTTCTGTTAGACCAAGTCATAAGGCCATTATCTAGTTGGATATCCACAAGATGGAGGTTTGCAATATATTCGCTCATGAGGTCAGTGATTTTGTCCAAATTTCTATCTCCCCCATTTTCTCATCCAGAGAAAAAATGGTATTGAAATTTCCTCTGATAAAGATCCAAGCTTCAGGAAAATGAGAGATAATATGATTAATATCCTTCCACTATCTTATTTTTTCCTCCAAAGAAGTTGGAGCATAAACAGTAATGCAGAGCACAATTTGGTTGGAATGTCTACTTTGAATAGCTATAGCCAACAAATCCCAACTGCCAACCATATGGTGAATAACTACCTCTTTTGTGTCCCAAAGACAAGCAATGCCACTAGAAGTCCCTTGGTAACTGAGGGAAACCACTTTTCCAATTGGCCAAATTTTACTGGCAATTGAGTCCATATCCTCCATTGACATCTTTGTTTCTTGAAGGAAAACAAGATGTGGATGATTTATCTGAATCATTCTTCTAATTTCATTTTGTTTTGAAAGACTCCCTTTGAGTCCTCTAATATTTCAAGTGATGATATTCATTAATACCAGGGCTAAAAAAGTTGGAAAGGGCATTAATCTTACCTTCCTCTACAAGATTTTCACCTTCTTTTACCATATGATATTGATTGGTCTTGCGACCTGCTTTTTGATTAGAATCCATCTTCAATTTTTTTCCCCTGTTTCTTGACTTATTCCAATTGAATATGAGATGGCTTCTAACCTTGAAGAATGCTCGTACACAGCCAAAATTTTACTAGATGGTTCAATGAAGTCTATATTGGGACTTGCATTATTTGAAGTTTTGACATTTGAAAGATTGTTTTTCTTGTGTAAATTTTCTCCCTTTTTTTTTCTGTTTAAAACCTTTGATTTGTTGGTTTGTCTCTGAGTTCTTCCCTTCATATTTAAATTGTGTTTCTAAGATTTCAGTTTCCATTATTTCCTCTTCCTCACTTGGGACATCATTTGTTTCCAAATATTTCGTTCACTCATAGAGATGTGCTAGGATATGTGTTGCTCCAAATGATATGAAAATTGGTGGAGAAGTTCTAGGGTTGTTCAGACATCTACCCTCAAAATTTCAGCTCAACCCGAGTTCGGATGAGTGAGATATGGCCAAAACAAGTTCGATGTTTTGGGCAGTCCTGCAAAAAACGTCCCTCCCAACCTAGATTGTTTTTTACTCTATACTTAAGGTTATTTGAATAATAGGAGAACTAAAGTGATAAATTATAACCTTAGATAAAGTATTGAATGCCTTAGAAGATATTTGAAGTGAGAAGCATTGAAATAACTTTATTCAATTTTGGAATTCATATTACATTAAAATATTTACAAATTATTAAACTTGGAGGTAGAAGGATTTCCACATTAAAAATTGAAATACTGAATTTGCAGATATATTAGTTTTTTTTTTAATTTCCAATTAGGGAGTTATAAGGAGTTCAACACCAATTTAAAGTTTTGAAATTTATAAACTATATTATTGAAAATTGAAAGAAGCACAAACATATATTTTTTGAAAATTTGGAAATTACATTTGGTTTTAGTCTCTTGCTCAAATTAATGAGACATAAGGAATCCAACTTAAAGGTCTTGAAAATAGAGAACCTTATCAAAACTTGAGATTGCATCAAAAATGATCTTTAGCTTTCTATTCATAAATAGAGAGAAATAAGGTGAAGAATAGAAGTTGAACATTAGGAAGATAAAAGGAATTCAACTCTAAAGAAAGCTAAGTACTTTATAAAAACCTTATTACATTCAAAACATTTGGTAGATGCAAGGTATTCTATAAAACTTGAAAATTGAAAAGATCTTATCAAATTTGATCTTATACTCAAAATACTTGGGAGTTAAAAGGAATACTACCTAGAGATTTGAAAAATTAAAAATTTGATAAAAAAATCGTTTGATAATTAGATAATTTAAAAGTATACTACAAAAGTTGAATTAAAAGTTAGTATACTCAGATTCAACTCAAAATCTAGAAGTTGAAAATATTGGGAGACATAAGACTATTCTTTGAAGACAATAATGGATAACTTAGCAAGAGGAACATATCATCACAAAATACAGTATGATAGAATTCAAGATCAAAATCCATACAATATTCCATATCAAATATGTAAAATTACTTCAATTACAAACAAGTCTACAGGTCAAAATGAAAAGGACATTTGGTTTGTTGACTCTGATGCAAGTCATCACATGACATGACAATGGTTTTATTGCCTTGAAGTCACAAATAATTTTAGATTGAATATTGTAGATAGCAAAACCTATCTTATACATAGATATGGGTGTGTAACACCTAGTACATCATTTACAAATATTTTGTTACATGATGTAATGTATGTTCCTAGATTAACATCAAATCTTATTTCAGTAGACAAGTTTTTAGAGAGAAAGGATGGTTGATTTTAGATATATAAATGGATTCAATTAATTTCTCATAATAAATCAAAATAATAAAAGATATAGGATCAATCCATAATAATATAAATGCTCTAGACTCAATTAAGATTTCACAAGACATTATTGTAGTTAAAAACAACACTAATAGATTTTTTGAGGAACAGATTGTAGGAAATGGAAAATCTACTTATCATAGAAATCGACAAAGAAATTGAAGATACATAATAAGAAATATGAGAGGACAACAATACTTTGGATTACTTAGCCATCCATAGATTAAAGAAGAAGAACAATAACCTGATCCAGTTGAAGAATATATGAAAGATGAAGATCCATATTGAATACTAATGTATTCAATACCCAAATAATGTAATATAGGGGGGTGTTGGAATATATTACATTATTTG
The DNA here is from genome assembly GCA_028583015.1 of Wollemia nobilis. Lineage (NCBI taxonomy): Eukaryota > Viridiplantae > Streptophyta > Pinopsida > Araucariales > Araucariaceae > Wollemia > Wollemia nobilis. Next base: position 246,919 of record JAQPPZ010016985.1, read on the forward strand.
GGACATGCCAATGTACCACCATTGATACATCTTTATATTAGGAGTTTGTCTTATATTAAGATTTGAGTATTTACTTTATGCAATGTAATAAATGCACAAGTATTATTAGAATGTGCAATGATGTAAATGTGCATGTTGTCCATGTGTACATGAGTCATAGAATAGGAAAACAAAGAGTCATAGGTGAAAGGCCAAGAGATATATCTCATTATATATAGGCCTTTGATAGAGAGAGGAAGACAATTTTTTGAGTGCATAAGGTAGAGTAGTAGTAGATACAATGTAGAGCATATATGGAGTGTTTGAGACCTCCATTTTATAACATTGTACTATTTTTGTGAGCTTTCATTTATTGCATATTTATGAGTTATTGTAGAAGTTTCTTACAATTTTTTCCTACTTATTATATTTCCATTATCGTATAGTTAATATTACATGCTCATTTTAGTTCTTGTGGTTATATTTCATTACATATATAGCATCAAAAGCTAACATATCAAAAATCAAAACATAACAAAGGCTACAAGATCAATAAAAAATGGAATATATGCTTTAGATTCAATTGGTTTTTCTCAAGAGCTTATTTTATTTCAAGATGAAATTGTTGAATGTTCTAGAAGATAGAATATAGGAAATGGGATTCAATAGCCTTTCTACCATCGCAAGCATTGGGTGAATTTGAAGTTCAAGATGATGAAACAAATATGATCTCAAGCATAGGTTCAAGGGTCACTTGAAGATTGAATATGAAGATGAAGATCATAATTGAATACTAAAGTCTTCAATAACCAAATAATGTAATATAGTGGGTGTTGGAATATATTACATTATTTGGTACATGCTAATGTACCCCCATGGTACCTTCATGGTCATTTATAAATAATAGATAGTTTAGAGTGTGAGTAATATTTCCCTTTCATGTAAGTGTGTATGTGCAAGAAATGCACAAGTATCATATGAGTGTGTGTGCAAATGTATGTTGATTCTATGTGCGTAAGTGTATTATATGTAAGAATGCAAATATGTAATTTAAATATGTGCACAAGTGTCTTAGATTAGAGTGTGCAAAGTGAAGGTCAAGATTCATGTCTAGGTGTGCATACAATATAGAGTCACATGTTCATCAAATATGCAAGTGTCAAGTAGAGAAGCCAAGAGTCATGAGACTTGGCATATGGAAAGGAATGGTCAAGTATCCAAATATTCATTCTCCTATAGCTATATAGTACTATATAGAGTGAGTATCATGATACAATAAGGAGTGAGAGAGATAGGGAGATCAAAGGTGAAGGATCATATTGCAAGTTCTATCATATTTGTATGAGAAAGTGGAGTAATAAATATTGCATACATTTTGAGCAATTAATATTGTAAGTTGCTCTACATGTTTAATACATGTATGATACAGACTATTTACATTCATATTGCTATTTATTATTGAATGTTATTTGATATATTATTAGCCTTGATATACATATTAATTTGCTCATATTAATCTACTCATATCATTATCTTGACCTTATTGCTTTGTGGCTATATTATATTCGATCATGTGATATTTAACCTATGATATTTATGGTAGTATTAAGGTTTAAAAAACCATAAATAATTGTCCTCATAAAACGGGAAAAATTTGAAGCATAAATTATTGAAAAGTAAAAAGTAAAGTAAACTAATAAAAATAGACTTACAATGGTATGTTTTCCATTTTTTTTATGGATGAAGTTTGACTCAATTGCCCCATAGTGCAAAAAATACATCATATACATTTAAAATATGAAAAGTGGAAAAAACCCTACCCTAGAAATAGAGTGTAACAATAAATTAGGAATAGGCCAAAACCAATAGGAGCAATGTCCTTGTGCTGCCCCAATAAAAATTGATAAACATTATGTAGAAAATCCTTTTTTGATAATGCAATACTCAAATTATAGTGGAGGTAATTTTCATCTTGTTAGTTTATTTTAACATGTGATTTTACCCTTCCCCATCACCTTTTCAAGAAATTTTGAGCATGAGTGTTTGATTTCTTATTTGTGAGAGATGATGGTATGTGGACCATAAGGTAAGAACATCTAGGTAGGTCTTTCTATCTTTCTTGTACTCTTTTTCATAAAATAACAAATATTTTATATTAGAAATAAATGAACTCATACCTAGTTAGGCTAGCAAGTAGTAGGCTATGTAGGCACATGGATAGTAATTGGGACTATTGTCCACTTATGGCAATGAAGTATTGAAAAAACTAACCAAAAATGCATATTTTTAGCTTAGAGGATTATTGAAAACCTTGGATTGATGACATCACTATTTTTGTGGTGATGAAATACTTACAATAATGATCATATCGATCTAGCATTATATATTAGTGATTTAGTCAATAAAGAGGCAATACCACCAAAATATGATGATCAAGCATGCAAAGTAGCAATGCCATAAAATTTTTGACAATCATGTAGAAATATGGTGATTAAGCCATGATACCAATAATGACACCAAAACAACAATGAAGCTATACAAATTTTAAACTTTCTATGTCAAATACTTGGTTTTTAGACTTGATCTAACCTATAGGGTAACTCAACATGCAAATTGGATAGAGGACAAGGTTGGGGTTGAGAATGAGGCTAATTAGGAGTTGAAAAGGATAAACATTTTATGTGTACTATTGACAACCACTTTGATAACATCCCAAGCCTTGATGGTTTTATGTGTACTATTGACAACCACTTTGGTAACTGATATTGATCGTATAATATTAATATGGTTAGGACTTAATGGGATCATCAATATGGTGTGTATCCCAACTATACCTTATGCTTTAAGATGATCAATGTGGGGGACCCAAATTCTAATGGATCATCCTAACATAAGACACCATCAATATCATAGTGATATTGGAGGATGTCTAATTCCTCATAAAGCTCTTGATGTTAGGTCTAACACCATCCATATATGTAGACTAGACCATCTACTTGATGTTAGAGTGGTTTTCTAGGGAGAGATGCTTGGATTGCTTTTGTTCTTGAAATTCATCTTGAATGATTTTGGTATCTCTTTTGTCATTTAGGTGACCACCGTCCTCTTGTTCTCCTTTGTGTGCTACCACAAAGGGATGAATAAGATCCCAATTATAGTATTCTAACCTCTTTACCTGGTGATAGAGAGAGAATATCTTTATCCAACGTATGGATCCATATGGAAAAAATGTTTGCTAGTCATGCTTTATCATGATATTTATAGGATCAAGTGTTGAGATGCCAACATGATTGTATGAATCCTTCTTCTATAGGGGTGGATATATGAGCATTTTCCAATGTATAGACTCCCCAAACTACTTGTAAAATTAATCTCAATGAGATTTACCTATAGATTAGGATCACATATAATAGATTTCATAGTTTAATATCACATTAATAATTTATATCATGAGATATCAACTAGTGTGGACACCTTACCATGGGCTCTATGACATGGCCCATTAGGATGGGATCATGATACTAGTTTCTCAAATCACACATAGCCTCGAGGTCTTAAAGCCACACAAAATGGAGCTAGTACTAAATTAGTTTGGGGAGGCGCATCCAACTAGGGAGCTCCACTTTCTTCATTATCAAAACCTATGGGAGAGAGTAAAGGCATCCACTATAGGGCTACAATCACTATAATATTAAGGACTTAGACACAATAATATGGGAATTATATTGTGACAAAGACATGGTTGAGGTAGAAGACATAGGTCCTACCACTCAACCTATCACACTTACGATAATAGAGAACGGTTTACTAGCCCAAAGGATGTATGGACTAATAAGAGTTTTCATCACGACTTCTTCTATCAAATATATGCCATCATTGGACATTTCCTATAGACACATCTACCATGAAGGTGCTAGTAGGATATGAGATCCTCTTGTATGAATTGTATGGGATGCCAAAGAGAGATAACATGCCTAAAGACAATAATAATATATAATGAGGAATTAAAACCAAGGAAGGAGGTTCTATTAGTGACTCAACTAATAACTTTTGAATATATGAGATAGACTTTGAGGATGGAGAGGTGAGGCCTATAGGTGCATATCAAATTCTTGAGATTATTTATATTGGAGTGGACACTACCAACCTTGATTTGACACAATGATATAAATACCAACATATATCCTATAGATCATATCCTTTCATTTTAACATAAACACATTTTAGTTTATAGCATTCTAGTTCATTTAAAGTAGATAAATTTTTAATTCATTTGATGTTTTTATATAATTTATATCATACATGTATTTATTTATTATTTTATAGACCTCCTAGGGGTGTAGGGAATTGATTGTAAAGCTTTTCTGACCATCCCTCAACCTACTTGTTGACTTGTCTAATTTGGAAGATCATGCCCTACTAGCTATAGATTCTCCTAATAGACACTTAGAACTTTTAAATTAGAAGTGATATTTGTCAACATATCTTTCATAGATGCCATTGGAGGACCATATCCAATGCTAATTCGAGGTTCACATGAGAGAGATAGATCTAGGAATTTATCTTAAATGAGATGCAAATGACATGTTCTACACATATGTAGAACAAGTTTATACCAAAGAGAACTAAGTTAAGCTCAAGAGAGAATGAGAGGTTTGTCTAACTTAGACATAAATTGACTTGGTTGCTATGCATAAGGATCTAGTAAGTTTATGGTGGTTGTTCTCTTGATACTCATGCACCACCACTAAGATAGCTAGGAGTATGTGAGATTTAGTCAAAATTATATTGGACATGATCATAGGTCTTCTTATTTTATGCACATGTAGATATATTTTTGACACATATTCTTTTGGTATCCACCATGGTACCTTAGTTATGTATATAGGAATTTTTGGGACCATGGGAACATATACTTGGGTTGATGCATAGGTCAAGTATCAAAGCACTAGGTGTTATTTCCCCTTTGTACATGTATATATTCTCTCTCTCTAAATATTGTGATTCTTCCGTATGTTCATGTTACTATAGTCTATTTATTTTGCATTGCACTCTACTTTATATAACACCAAATAATATTGAAGATAAAATTGTATGCTACTCTCTAATAATTATTGAAATACATTTGATACTAAAATATGACATTATTTTAAAATAATATTGATTTCATTTGACACTTGCACAAGAGTAAAAAAGGGTTTTTCTCAATAATGACAACATTTTTTATTTAGCTAAAGATATATCATTGAAATGCCAACTATCCAACACAATGCTCCATAAGATGTAATCATGCCATGCAATAAAGTGTGACACAACAATATTAAAAAATTTATGGTGTGATAAAATATTAAAATATATGACATTAAAACAAAGTGTGATGCCTCATAGGAGGAGAACATGACATGTTATTAAGGTATGATAATATTTGAAAAATATAATAATAAAATTTTGATTCCCCATCATGGTATCTCGTAAGAGGAAAGCATGCCATATCATATAGAAAGATTCAAAAGTTTAATTTTAAGATATTCTATGGTTAAGCAATTGAAAAAATAGTATATGATAACTTAAAAAATATTCATATCATATCATAGGTAAATAAATATTAGCATTAGTTGAGAAATATGCTTTGGTAGTTTTTTTCACAATATAATATGCATAGCCTATATAATGCACTAAAAAGCCCCAACTTTATGTGGTAAAATTACAAATAAGATAATTTTAAAGTTAATTGACATATAAAAATACATTGACATAATTTTGTAAAATGTGCTAATAGACACTCAAATACATTTGACATATTGAAAGGTAGTAGGAAGATACAAGACAATATGCTCAACAACAAGATTGCCTTTTAGGAACATAACGATTTGAAATAATAAAAACTCACAATGCCTTATTAAGGGTAGAACATGATGTTGAAGAAAGTTTAACACAAAATAACTAATATATTCTATTGATACTTTAGGAATAATTCAATTATCAATATGCTAATATGTACATATGCAACATTATGACATGTCCTTAAATTCTACTTTCATTTATTAACATTAAGCTGACATGATATTTTTATGAAAATGGAAGATAATATGAGTTTAGACATAAAAATTTTAATCTATGGAACTTAATGCAAATGGTACAAACACAAAAAGCAAAATAAAATGAATGGTAAGCAAGAGTAAAGCAAAACGATCCATTATGATGACATTAAAATACAAAAATCCTCTTAAATAGAGAGGAAATAAATATGATTAGACTCAAAATTAGAAAATACACAAGAAAACATGACACTCCTTGATGATAAAAAGCATGACATCCAACCAAAAATAAACTCAACACAAATAAAGGCATAATTTTCTTTGTTGGGAAAGGAAACATGACATTCATGGATAAGAACCTTTAGAAATAGATTATACTAGAACAAGGTAAATCAAGCATGAATATGGTAAGATATTGACCATCCCACCAAATAAAATACCAAATACAATTGTGAATGTTTATGACAAGCAAGTCATACCTTCCCAAGAACCAAATGGGTAATCTCAAGAATCTAAATCTTCCTAGAACCTAGATTCTATCCTATCCTCTTCCTCAAGGTAGAAAAATATCTTCTGATACACAAGGAAGCTTCCAAAATTAGTAATAATCATTATTTAATGGTAGCTTTAGGGTATTGCATGACTAGACTCACAAGTGAAATATAAAGTTGACCCAAAATACAAGATAAAAACATATGACACAAGTTAAATAAGATGATACAATTAGGGCATATAATTGGAGCAAATTAAAAATCATGTAGCTAAATCTAACATAATATTTTAAGGATGGCATTGCAACATGATTATGATGCCATTTTCACATAAAGCAACATTGTTGTTCAAGCATAAGAGAATTTGACCCAACTAGACACTAACTCAAGATCTATAATTCGTTGATCAAGAGAGAGAGAGAGAGGAGAATGAAAAAAGAAAATATAAATAAATAACATGAAAGGTATTACAATATACTATGCATATATGTGCTTGATGTTCATATAGTTAGTTCTTCTAACTCTATACTATCCATGGTCTATATTTCAATGCATTGAATCCAGTTACAAAGGAAATTTTCCCTTGTGCTTCTCAAAAATGTTATCAAGCTTTAACACAATATCCATAATGTTGAAAGTACAATTTGTGACTCTTGTTAGATTGTCTAGTAACATGATCCTTATACTCTTAGTTATGATGGAGAGCATGAAGGCACTTCTTATTAAAGGTAGTGACTCCAAATTGATGAAACATGAACCTAAATGTCCCACATTAGAAGCTTTACCCTAGAAGAAATAGCATCACAATTCTTTTATTGTATAAAATAGTGCTAATTTCCAAAGTTTGAACATAATTTTATCCTATCCTATGATCCTACTAATGGTCACATTTTACATTAGTAATGAATGTTTATTAGTACCATAACACATGGGGGTGGTGCTATAGCATGAAAAATCATTAAATAAAAGTAGGAAACCAACTCATATCAACTACCTATGACTTTGGTCTCTAATGTTCCACCAAGAGTAGATTGATCTTGACTAGTCAATCAAATTAATCAATATCTAATTCAATCTATTGATTATTCCCTAATAAATAAATCTAGACTAGAAATCAAGGATCTCAATAAAATCCCAACTATCATATTCCCCAAGCTTATAGAATCAGCCCTTGCGACACCTAAAAGGGATTCTTAGTAATTAAAAAGTTAGCAAGCAAGAAGTTTAGATTTTTTTTAACCAAAGAAAAATAGGTTGTACTAGTGTCCTCCACCCTTTATAAATCACAACTCTCTCCTTTAGATATTGAGAGTTTTTTTATTAAATGGAAGGGGTTTTGAAATGGTCCTTAAACCTTTTACAAATGGGTTTTGAGGGTCTCCAAACCTTAAATAACAAACATAGATATTAAGAGATCATCCAGAGAGAAAAAAGGATAGAGATCCAAAGGAGAAACAAAGGAAGCTTACAAAGAATCAATATCCAAAATAAATATTAGGATCGCGGAGGATACAAAAAAAAACTTTAGGAAAAAAAAAGGAGCATGAATCTTGAGAAAAGATTCAAAAACCGCTTAAAAATCCAAGCACAAGGAGTTAAAAAAATTAAAGATGTAAATATCCCAAGATCCAATCACACTGGCCAAAAATAGGGTGAGAGATCTGAGGAGAGATCCATATAAACCACCAAAAAGTGCTTTGAAAAAAATTAAAAATTTAAAAGGAGCCCACTCAAAATTAAAATTTGAGAAAAAAGCACTTGACCACCAAGGTCAAACTGGTTTGAATCATTGTCCAAAGAATCTTGTCCATTTTGAAAATCCTTCTAGAGCCAAGAATCTCACTTAAAATTGCATTAAACAATTTGGCCAATCCTGCCTAAAACATGGAGCGAGCCAAACATTCCAAAACACAAGGTAGGTCTAGATCCTTTGAGACAATAAAACATATGAAGTAGAGATCCTCAGCCATGACCAAAGCTTCTTCAATAGCATTCTTAGTAAAATATAGAATTTTAGAGAAAGTAGTAGTCCCAATAGATGAAATAGAGTTTCTCAAGACAATAATCTCTATAAAGTTCTCAAGATTAATTTGAGAACCCAGAGGATGTAGAACTAAGCGTGACACTGAGAGAGGGGGTGAATCAGTGTGTATTAAAAATTTAATCCAACTATGAAATCAAATCAAAACAAGCAATCACACAAACATGCATCACATAACACCAGATTTATAGTGGAAACCCGATGTGGGAAAACCACTGTGCCAATGGACTGTTTGGACTCCCATCCAAATCCAACCTCAAAAATATTTGGTCTTTACAATATTTTTGCAGCACCAACTATAGGGAATGGCACCAACCAACCCAGACTTTAGCAGCACCAACTGCAAGGAGCACCGACCCCGATCGCCAAGCACCCACTCGACAAAACAAAAACTGTAGTAGAAAATCTGATCTCCGTTCCAAAAGACCCTGAGTGGTCTAGCTCATTGCTTCTCTCTACACATCCACTCTGACTAATCTCATCTGATCTGAATCTCAATCTCACACCCTTCTCTGTACTCACACTGACTCCTTTTAAAAACCTTTTTGCAATACCTTTAACTTCCAACACTTCAACTTCCTAACAAATTTTGAGCTGCAAGATGACCGTTTCAGCATTCAATAACGTCTCCCTTGGGAGACATAACGTTCTTCTAGATTTTAAAATTCTGCACGCGCTGGAAAAAGAACGGACTCAAAAGGAGTTACGGATCAAAAGTTATGACCTTTTTAAATTTCACTTTTATTTTGGAGAGGCATTTTGTCAAACAGTTCACGGACAAAGTGTTGTGCACATTACTCGTTCTCACACTTGGAGGCCTCAAAATTACTCCGACCAAAAAGCAAATATGTTCAATTCGATGAGCTATACGTGAAACAACACTTAAATGACACATTCGACAACAAGAAAATATGAATTTGAGTATTCGAGCGCAAAAGCACTTGGCTGCCCAAAACTGGAAAAAGTGCTACGGAGGCATTTTGCAACTGCTGCCGTTTCTTCCTCGGGTCTCCGTTCGAGCTAAAATTTAAAACATAAGCTCTATATATATCAGACTACCTCCAATAAAATTTTGAAGTTTTATTCCTCACATATTGCTTAATATACCTCCGACAAAGTGGCCTCTAACGCTGATTTTACACTTGTCACATAAACTGAAAAAGTGCTCCAGAGCCATTTTGCAACGCTCACCGTTTCTTCCTCCGGACTCCGTTTGGGCTGAAATTTAAAACTTAAGCTCTCAATATATCCAGATACCTCCAGTAAAACATTTGAGGTCCAATTCCTCATGGATTGCTTAATATTCCTCCCATAAAGTGACCTCCGACGCAGATTTTACAGCTGCAGTTTCATGACCAACAATGCACCGACGAAGCAACCGGTCATTCCAACACTGCAACCACACTTGCTAATGATAAAAAAACCTCCAAATAGTATCTTGGGCTGTCCAACACATTCCATTGACATTTTGCCACTTTGACAACTTCCTTTTTTGCTACTTTGACAACTTCCTGACGATTTTTGCAACTTTTGCAAATTTGCATGAACAACCTATAACAACTTCACCTGAACATCACAAACATTCTCATAAGCATTGAACACCACTTTACATACTCCGAAAAACCTCCAAACAACTGTCCACTGCATCAACTTGTCCATCTGAGTGTGTTGACAACAATGACAATATTGTCGTTGCACCTTGCTCAACAATCTCCCCCTTTGGAATTGTTGGCAACACACGCACAATTTCTTGTAACTCTTCTCCCCCTTTGACAACAAGACCAAAGGGCTACTACAAACTCCCCCTGAGTCCATGCACACCATTCTCAGGCAAAAATTATTACACTTAGCAAAAATCACAAACATGAGCAAAAAGATAAACAAAGACACAAATGCTCCCCTGAGAATGTGACCCCGATAGCTAGTCAATGCTTGGGAAGTGTGACCACTCCCAATTTCTTGCGAAGGTACTCAAAGACTTCCTTGGGCAATGGTTTGGTGAAGATGTCCGCTACTTGCTCTGTTGTTGGAACAAAATCCAACTTAACCTCACCTTCCGCAACTTTCTCCTTCAAAAAATGGTATCGGATAGCAATATGTTTTGTGCGAGAATGCATAACCGGATTCTTTGAGATATTGATTGCACTTGTATTGTCACACATGATCGATATGGGCTCACTAAAATTTATTCCAAGATCCTTCAAAGTTTGTTTCATCCAAAGTACCTGTGTACAACATGATGTCGCTGCAATATACTCTGCCTCTGCTGTGGATAATGAGACTGACTCCTGCTTTTTGCTATGCCACGCAACAAGATTATCACCAAGATAGAATGCACCTCCACTGGTACTCTTCCTGTCATCTACACATCCTGCCCAATCTGCATCTGAATACGCAATAAGGGTGAAGTCCTTACCTTTCGGATACCATAACCCATACTCCATAGTACCCTTGAGGTACCAAAAAATCCTCTTTACTGTTGTCACATGAGTCTCCTTGGGACTAGCCTGAAATCGTGCTACCATGCATACTGCCTGCAAAATATCCGGTCTAGTAGTTGTCAAGTACAGTAAGCTCCCAATCATGGATCTGTACATAGTTTGATCAACAGGTGGAGATTTGTCATCCTTGCTCAACTTGCAACCTGTCGTCATGGGAGTGCTAACTGGCTTGCAATCCTCCATTGTGAACTTTTTCAGCATCTCTTTCACATATTTGATTTGAGAAATAAATATGCCCTTCTCCTTTTGATTAACTTGCAATCCGAGAAAATACGAAAGTTCACCAATCATTGACATTTCAAACTCTTTCTGCATCTTATTTGCAAAATCTTTACACAACTCATCTTTGTTGCTGCCAAATATGATATCATCTACGTATATAACAACAACAATATGATGACCATTTTCTATTTTGACATACAAATTACTGTCCACCATACCTTTCTTGAACCCTTGCTGAGTAAGATAATTGTCTAGCCTTGCATACCATGCCCGGGTGCCTGTTTTAAGCCATATAACACTTTCTTCAACTTGCAAACCAAGTTGGGATCATCACCAAGCTGAAAACCATCTGGCTGCTCAATATAAACCTCTTCTTCAAGTTTCCCATTCAAAAATGCTGATTTCACATCCATTTGATAAACTTTGAAATTCTTGTAAACTGCTAAAGCAAGAAACATTCTAATTGCCTCTAGTCTGGCCATAGGTGCAAAGGTTTCCTCGAAGTCAATACCTTCAACTTGCGCATACCCTTTGCATACCAATCTTGCTTTGTTCCTGACTACCTGTCCGTCTTCATTCAATTTGTTTCGAAAGACCCATTTAGTACCGATTACATTTTTATTTGCGGGTCTTGGTACTAACTCCCAAGTCTTGTTTTTCTCGATCTGATCTAATTCTTCATTTATTGCCTTTACCCAACTTTCATATTTGCTTGCTTCGACAACATTTTTGGGCTCAATGTTGGATAGTAAAGAGTAGTTACTTACTAATCTTCTTCTTGTCTGAACACCAACTGTGGGGTCTCCAATTATTTGCTCTCTAGGATGATCTTTCTGCTAGCTACCTATTTTGAATTTCTTATTTTCTTCCAATTTTGAATCACTTTTCGAATCCTCTGAGTCAATTCTTGATTTCTTTTTCATTTCCTCTTCCTCATCTCCTTCAATGACCTCTTCATAAATTGGGTAGTTCTCTTCATAGCTAATTACTCGTTCCCTTCCTTCATCAACTTTAACATCGACACTTTCCACAATTTTTCTTAGCCTCTTGTTGTAACATTTATAAGCTTTACTTTTTGATGAATAGCCAAGAAAAATACCTTCATCCACTCTATCTTCAAACTTACCAAGGTTTTCTTCAGTTCTTTTGATGTAACACTTGCTGCCAAAAACTTTAAAATATCTTGTTGTTGCCTTTTTACCGAACCACAACTCATAAGGAGTTTTGCTTTCATGCATCCTCAACATGCACCTATTTTGGATGTATACCGTAGTATGGACTACCTCTTTCCAAAATATATCTGCTACTTTACTCTCAGTCAACATAGTCCATGCCATTTCCTGCACTGTCATATTCTTTCTTTCTACCACACCATTCTGCTGAGGTGTCCTGGCTACTGAAAACTGTCTCTTGATGCCATATTTTTCACAATACTCTATGAAATCCTCTGAAATGAACTCTCCTCCTCTGTATGACCTTAAACATTTAATCATTTTTCCTGTTTGATTCTCAACTTGGTTTTTGAAAACCTTGAACATCTCAAAAGCTTCTGATTTATGCTTCAAAAACAATACCCATGTCATCCTGGAATAGTCATCTATACACAACATGAAATATTTGTCACCGTTTATGCTTTGCATTCTCATGGGTCCACATAAATCAGTATGTACTAGTTCCAAAGGTTTGCTCGTGTAGTACTCTTTTGTTTTAAATGAGACTCTAGTTTGCTTCCCTTTTTGACATGAAGCACAAATGTTATTTGATGGTTTGCCAATGGTGGGAATATCTCTCACTGCTTTCTTTGAACTGATTTTTACTAGATTGTCAAAACTGATATGACCAAGCCTCTTGTGCCACAACCAATTCTCTTCTTCCTATCCAATCAAGCAAGCTCCTTCTGAAGTCTCTGAGAGAGTGTACAGGTTGCCAGATGTCCTTGATCCAACTGCTATCAACTTCCCACTGTTTGCCTTTCTGATTTCACAACCCTGCTTCTTAAAGATCACATCATGACCTCTATCACAAATCTGACTTACGCTCAACAAGTTATGCTTTAGACCAACCACAAACAAGACTTCTTCTGACCTAATTTTTTCATCACTGATCTTAACTGAACCTCTGCCAACTATCTTAGCTCCATCATTGTTTTCGAATTTCACTGAACCACCTTCATATTGTTGCAACTTCTCAAATTTTTGTTTGTCACCTATCATATGACTGGAGCATCCACTATCAAGTATCCATGGTGCGGATTTATTCTACGCTTTAAATGTCATATGTACGATCAAGGATTCCTTTTCTTCCTTAGGTTGCTCTTTTTCTTTCCACTCTGGTTTGATTACAGTTTTGGGCTCTTGTTTTGGCTTTTCTTTTTCAGTAGCTTGTGCATGTTTTTCGAGAAATTTTCTATTTTGTCTTATTCCATTTGGCTGAAATTTTCTTCCCTGAAATTGATTTGATGCAAATGTACTTCTACAATTTCTTGCAATATGCCCAAAGTTATGACAGTTATAACATTCTACTGCATAATCCATCAAAGGTGAAAAAGCATTTCTACTGGCAAAATTCCTTGGTCCTACATTATACTTACAATCTGAAATCTTATGTCCATAACCATTGCATTTAAAATAGTAACCAGAAAAGGGATGATTGAACCTGGGTGGTGGTCTTTGCCATGTTGTTGTAGGAGCCATAAATCTTCTTCTTCTTTGATGTGTGACATTGGTGAAACCATCATTGTCAATTCTCCTTTCTTGCCTTGCATTATTGCTTTCCTTTGCATGATTCATTTTTGCTTGATTAACCTGTTTCTTTTCTTCATTCTTTGTGGATTCTTCATTTGTGGCCTTTGATCCATTTGATGATTCTCCTTCATCAAAACCCAAACCAAATTTGATGCCTGTAGTCTTCTGGTTCTTTATAATCTTATCCAGCTTCATAGAACTCTCTTCACGTTTGTGATAAGAGCTAATTTTCTTATTCATCTCTTCTAGCTGCATCCTTAAACCAACAACCTCTTCTTCTAACTTGCTGCAATAATCTATTTTCATGGTTATTTGCACTTCGAGATCTTCGGAGATCTTCTTGGATTCTTCTATCTGCACTTTCAAACTTGTTATTATTTCATTTGCATCCTCAAGCTTTCTTGAAATTTTCTTATTCCTTTTTCTTTCTATCTTCAATTCATCCAAAGCTGCAATTAGTTCCTCTTCCAAATTCACTTCTGCATCAATTTCTTCTTCATCACATTCCTATTCTTTTTCTGGTTTTTCTTCTTCGAATGCCATGAAAAGAGCTTCACCTGTTTCTTTTTCAGAATCCTCACTAGAGTTGTCTTCTGATGAACTGACATTCTTGGAGATGAAACTTTTCTTCTTGAAGTTGCCTTTTCTGAAATTTGATTTTTTCTTCCAGTCACTTCTTTCTCTGTGCGATCCTTCATCACTTATGTTCTTCTCATTAAGTGGACATTTAGCTGTGAAATGCCCAATGCCTCCATAGTTGAAACATTTAAACGGTAACTTTCCTCTGTATTTTCCTTTTCCCCTTTTTAGTTTTCGAACAAAGTTTGCTTCCATTTCATCTGATGTCTCTTCTTCCTCGGATTCTTGTTTTGCTTTCATATTTTTTGGGCTTTAAAAGCAGCTTCTCTATCGGTGGGTTTAGATTTTCCTATTCTCATCTCATATGCAGTCAAAGAGCCATGCATCTCATCCATACTAAAAGAATTCAGATCTTTAGCTTCTTCTATAGCTGAAACTTTAGAATCAAACCTTTGAGGAAGAGATCTTAATACCTTTTTGACGATTACTCGAGTCTTTGATTTCCTCTCCAAGTCCTCTGATAGCATTGATGACTTCATTAACTCTCAACATATATGCCTCTATATTCTCATCCTCATTCATCTTCAATCCTTCGAACTGAGCTCGATGTGTTTGTAACTTGGCCTCCTTGATCTTATCGTCTCCTTCATGAATGCTCTTCAGTTTGTCCCATATTTCCTTTGTCATTTTACAACCCATAATCTTTACCAGTTCGCTATCCACTAATCCACACATGATAGCATTCTTTGCTTTTGAGTCATTCTCAAACAGTTTCTTACCAACAACATCGGTTGGAGAAGTGGTGGGTATTGTGTATCCACTATCTACTGAATCCCAAATATCGTATCCCAAAGCACAAAGATATGTCTGCATCCTGAGTCTCCAAAATGCGTAATTAGTTCCATCAAACAATGGTGCTTTGTTTGATGAGAACCCTTCACCACCTACCATTGTGTCACTTCCAAGATCACCCTAGCCGGTTAAGCCTGTTCAGGAACCTCGCTCTGATACCAATTGTAGAACTAAGCGTGACACTGAGAGGGGGTGAATCAATGTATATTAAAAATTTAATCCAACTATGAAATCAAATCAAAACAAGCAATCACACAAACATGCATCACATAACACCAGATTTATAGTGGAAACCCGATGTGGGAAAACCACTATGCCAATGGACTGTTTGGACTCCCATCCAAATCCAGCCTCAAAAATGTTTGGTCTTTACAATATTTTTGTAGCACCAACTATAGGGAATGGCACCAACCAACCCAGACTTTAGCAGCACCAACTACAAGGAGCACCGACCCCGATCGCCAAGCACCCACTCGACAAAAACAAAAACTGTAGTAGAAAATCTGATCTCCATTCCAAAAGACCCTGAGTGGTCTAGCTCATTGCTTCTCTCTACACATCCACTCTAACTAATCTCATCTGATCTGAATCTCAATCTCACACACTTCTCTGTACTCACACTGACTCCTTTTAAAAACCTTTTTGCAATACCTTTAACTTCCAACACTTCAACTTCCTAACAAATTTTGAGTTGCAAGATGACCATTTCAACATTTAATAACATCTCCCTTGGGAGACATAACGTTCTTCTAGATTTTAAAATTCTACACGCACTGGAAAAAGAACGGACTCAAAAGGAGTTACGGATCAAAAGTTATGACCTTTTTAAATTTCACTTTTATTTTGGAGAGGCATTTTGTCAAACAGTTCACGGACAAAGTGTTGTGCACATTACTCGTTCTCACACTTGGAGGCCTCGAAATTACTCCGACCAAAAAGCAAATATGTTCAATTCGATGAGCTATACGTGAAACAACACTTAAACGGCACATTCGGCAACAAGAAAATATGAATTTGAGTATTCGAGCGCAAAAGCACTTGGCTGCCCAAAACTGGAAAAAGTGCTACGGAGGCATTTTGCAACTGCTTTCGTTTCTTCCTCGGGTCTCCGTTCGGGCTGAAATTTAAAACATAAGCTCTCTGTATATCAGAATACCTCCAGTAAAAATTTTGAAGTTTTATTCCTCACATATTGCTTAATATACCTCCGACAAAGTGGCCTCTGACGCTGATTTTACACCTGTCACATAAACTGCAAAAAGTGCTCCAGAGCCATTTTGCAGCGCTCACCGTTTCTTCCTCCGGACTCCGTTTGGGCTGAAATTTAAAACTTAAGCTCTCAGTATATCCAGATACCTCCAGTAAAACATTTGAGGTCCAATTCCTCATGGATTGCTTAATATTCCTCCCGTAAAGTGACCTCCGACGCAGATTTTACAGCTGCAGTTTCATGACCAACAATGCACCGGCGAAGCAACCGGTCGTTCCAACACTGCAACCACACTTTCTAATGATTAAAAAACCTCCAAATAGTATCTTGGGCTGTCCAACACATTCCATTGACGTTTTGCCACTTTGACAACTTCCTTTTTTGCTACTTTGACAACTTCCTGACGATTTTTGCAACTTTTGCAAATTTGCACGAACAACCTGTAACAACTTCACCTGAACATCACAAACATTCTCATAAGCATTGAACACCACTTTACATACTCTGAACAACCTCCGAACAACTGTCCACTGCATCAACTTGTCCATCTGAGTGTGTTGACAACAATGACAATATTGTCGCTGCACCTTGCTCAACAGAGGATCTTTGCAAACCATTTTTTAACAAGAATTAAACAACAAGCCTCAAAGCCATGATAAATCATATTTTAAAATTCAATGGCCTAGTTATAGACACCCAAATAAAAAATTAGATCAATGGAGTCTGGAAAGTCAAAATCCAAATCAGCCATAATGCACATCTTGATGGCTATCAATCTAGATTTGGCATAATTAGTTGCATAAATCATGATCAGATCTCCAAAAATTCTAGTGATACCTCTCAAGATATCCACATGCCATAAGTGAATATGTTATCTAGGAATATTCATCCATATGGGCATAGAGTTGATATTTTAAGAATTTAGGTCAAAACCTGGGCCCCATCTATGAAGGAATAAACCTCTTCTACTATAGAACCATGGACCACCAATGAAAATTTTAACCATATCCTCTTCTCTAGAAATCTTAATGAGAAAAAATAATTAGGAAAATCCATGATTTCCATTTGACCATGAGGGGACCATTTAACAAAGGTCCATCTCCTAATTGAATCTAAGTTTGAAAAAGAACTCATAAATTTTCCAATGAAACTAAACAAGCCTTCATCCAAAGTTAAGTTCAAAAGATCTAACATGATGGAAAGTGATATTTGAATAGGCTGGAGATCAAAAGGATCCCTCCCAATAGACTTGTGCTTAGAACTAACAATTATATCCGCAAACAATTTCTTTCTTGGGTGAAAAGGAATATGGAGCCCTTGTAGACCCAAAAAAGTATTTGTATCTCCAATAGAAGATAGAAAACATATCACCTTTAAAGGACCAATCTTGGACTTGATCTATAATCCATAAAGAGTGAATCTTATCAATCTCCTATTATAAGCAAGATGGAGTGGGAAGGTCATCTCAACCACCATCCTAGTTCCATAATAGTTCACAATCTCCTCCTTGATAGGGATCATCTTTGAAGCTTTGTAGTCTACAATTCACTTATAATAACCCTAATTTAAGTATTGAGATTTTATATACAAATACCTACATATATTTTCATAAAATGTTTATAATATTAATTTTCATTTTTTGGATCTTCTTCAATTTTCTGTGTAAATACAAATATTCTATAATTTAACATCCTTCTTAATTTTTTCCTATAGTAACATTCACAATACCAAAACTCTAACTCTGTTATCTATGCTTTGCATCTTAGTAGAGTAATATTTCCTGAACTTTACACTATAATGTACCTCTTTCCTAAATTTGGACTACTAGTTTCCTTCCTAAAGCATAAGTGCAACCACAAGAATTGTAATAAATAGTTTATATGAAAACTTATTAATGTTATAAAATACAACAAATATTACTAATGAAAAAAATTAATTGAAAAT
The DNA here is from genome assembly GCA_028583015.1 of Wollemia nobilis. Lineage (NCBI taxonomy): Eukaryota > Viridiplantae > Streptophyta > Pinopsida > Araucariales > Araucariaceae > Wollemia > Wollemia nobilis. The sequence goes on from JAQPPZ010016985.1 coordinate 265,520, forward strand.
ATTAATCATTATTGAGGTTCGAGGTGTAGACCAATTGGTTCATCCAAACCCCATAAGGGGGCGGAGGTCCAAGGTTCAAATCTCGGGCCTCGTCGGACTGAACGCTTGTCCATTTCCTGGTGCTTTCAGCGACAATAAAGGTTTAAAATTATTGTGGCATGGCGGTTACAGGGGTGTACTGCGTGAAGATCTATGTGGCGGCTTTCGGGGCGGACAACGCAAAATACTATGGCGGCCATAAAAGCTGGACAACTTGCTCGGATTCGTGGCGGCTACCAATTCCACCATGTAATATATATATATATATATATATATATATATATATATATATATATATATATATATATATATATATATTAATCATTATTTGATTTAGGCATTCAATATTTTCTTGTCAATTTTAGCTAAACATACTACTTCCTCTAACCATGGAAAAGAGAATTTAACTTCACGATCCTCTATTAAAACCCCTCTCTTAGCTAGCCTATTTGCATATTTTTTATTTTCGTTAATGTATGTGTATACCTAATTTCTTCAAACTTTGTAGCAAGGTCTTGTATTTTCACAATGATACCTTGTATGTTCCACGAAGCCTTTTATTTCCTCAAAATTGTATTTATTATATTAGTGAATTACATTTCATCCATATTGTTCCATTTCATTTGTCGAGTTTTCTTTTTGAGTGTTAATACGTATATAAAGTAAGAATCCCATCATTCAAGACTCCTATCCACATCTATTTAATACCGAAGGGATCTATACCCCATCATTCAAGACATCTAGAAACATATTTAAGGCAAGGAGGCGCCTTAAGGTAAGGAGACATAGAAGTAATCCTCCCTTCGGTCGGGGGAGACATGTTAGGGATCGGGTTCCCCGCCTACCTTTTTGGAGTACGGCGGGGACCCCTTGAACCATAACCAGATATAGGGATGAATTTATAATAGTTTTTAATACGTATAATAATGTCCCTCAAAATCCGAATGATGGAAATTATGTGTAAGAAGTTGTCCGAGAAATAAGAATTAGATCAGCTGGAGCATTATCGCATAATCTTGGGTTCGATTCCCTCGTGATCTTTAGGAATAGAGCGAACGCGACTCTCTCCTACGGGTGGGTAATGCCACCCTTCCGATCGATATAGAGCTAGACCGAACGAGCCGGAATGAACTAGTCTCTAGATACTAAGGCCTGGAACCTCACCTAAAGAGAGGTACCGATAGAGAGGAGCACTGACAGGACAAAAGAACAATAAAAGTGAATGAACTGTGAACGAAAAATACAAAAGAAGGCAGGCTCCTCTCCGTAAGCCCTATTAATCGATGGAGTGATCTAACTAAAAGAGCAAATCTTTTAGACTAGAGTTGGATAAAAGAGCTGGTGAACCACCGAAAGTCCCATGACAGTCCCGAATTTGAATATCTGGATTTAGAGAGTAGTAAGAGGTGAGCGTGAAGATCATCTCTCTTCCACGTGAAGCGTCCACCCTACGTAGGCGAGTCACACATGAACTTGGACCTCTTAGGAGACAGCGCGAGATCGGGCTATTTCCGGTTGTAAAGACGAGCTTTTTTCCCTAATAAAATAATTGGGATCAGGCTCATTCGGGGCTGGATTGTTACTTACGGGCTCGGTTGTAAAGAAGGAAACAACCAATTGGGGTGATCCGAATCCCCCAGCTCCTAATCCACAACTCCAATTGTCATTAATAGGGCATGGCTAGATTGGCGAAGGTAGAGATAGTTCTATTCCGAGCTCTATCATAGGATATCGTTTTTCTATGGTAGCTCCTTATCATGAGTTTTCTATCGTTTTTCAATTGGGCTTTGCGTTTCTGGCATGAACAGCCACATGAAAATGAAAATCTCCTTTCTGGGTGTGTCTCTCCTGGGAAATAACAACGGAGAAACAATCGAACGTTTCTAAGATGCGCTCTAGTATGACCGGCTTGGTGACATGCTTTCTAGAGGGCCACTCAGCATGACCCAAGGTGATAAGAAAGAAGGGGCGTATATTCTCTGGTTGCGTGTATCTCTTTCGCTGTTTCTGATTCTTCGGCTCGTTCCTGCGTGTCTCGTTGTGGTGTTTCATGATAATACGTATTAAGATGGCATAAATAGACTCCCGGCTGGTTCTGAATGGGTTGGCTAGCTAATGTGTCTGAAGTTGCTGCAAGAGGGTCTGAAGCTGGTCTTGACTGGTTCACACCGATGTATTTAGAGATTAACCTCACACACAACCTCACACACAACATAACACAAAATAAATGCTAAAATTCCTTAAGGAAAAAGGGGGGGTATGGGGGTCTCCCCCATCGGTCCTGATGTAGAGATTGTGTGTGAGGTTTGTGTGTGAGGTTGTGGTTTGTCCCTCCTCCCCTGTTTATCTTTCCTAACTGCTCCTGCGCCCTCCCCCTGAACTGCTCCTTCCTCCCGTGGAGCCTTCCCGCTCTGGAGGGTTTCTTCTATCGAAGCTACTCGGTTCAGGAGTTGGTGTTGCGTTTCGAGAAAGGCATTGATGAACTCAAAAAGAGCCTCTCTCTCTGCTTTTAGGGCCTCAATGAGCTGTCCCACCCGGGTCTGTAGCTCATCCCCTTGGGCCTGAAGTTGCTCGATCCGCGCGTAAAGTGCCTGAAGCTGCACCGCTTGCGCGTGAGGTTGAGAAGTTCCCCGCTGCTGGTAATGGCTCTCCTTCTCTTTTCTTTTGATCCACGTATTGGCGGCCTTGACAGAATCCCAATCGATAGGATCTCCCCATATCAAGGGTTTGGGATCCTCCTTGACGGCATAAGCTACAGCAGTGGCGAGTTTCCTATGGGCTTTAATATCACATGAGGGCCCATCGATTGGGAGAGAAGGATCCTCCTTCTCTTTAATATCATATTTCTAACCATTTCAAATCTACCCAAGATTTCACTTTATTATTTATCCTAAAATCACTATTAAAAGCATAATGAGAAAAAATCTTACCCTTATTATTTCTAATTATTCTTCCTCCTATTGGTTTTGGATTCATCAAAATTCAATTTGACCATCTCCACTTCCAATGGTTTCCACTTTATATTATTTACCTTCCTTTCGTTTCTCTTGTACCCAACATCATAATTCCATTTAATTAATTGATACTACCTATCAAGGTTCTTTGCTTCAATATTAGGGATTGGATGAGTTGATAGGGTTCGTTTAGACTCCTCTATTGCTAAACAAATCTTCCATTTCATTACCTCTAAATCATTTTCCTTTCCTTAAAATATTCCTTGGTTCCTTTCTAGCCATATAGTCCAAAGTATTGTAGCTTTTAATATATCCTAGATTGTTTGTAACACCACTTTTATAAGTGTTATGCCATTTTTTTGTTGGATAATAAGGGGTTGTACTCGGGTCCCCCATCCTTGATAAATTACAATTATCTTCTTTAGAGATTGAGATTTAATAAAAAAATACTATTCTCATCTCAATTGAGATTCTATAGCTAGAAACCTACATCATTTTACATAAAATGTCTAAATTCTTGATTTTCATTTTTTAGATCTTTTCAATTTTTTTGTATGAATACAATTATTCTAGAATTTAGCATCTTTCTTGATATTTTCCTATAGTAGCCTTCACAATGCTAAAAATTCACCTCTACTATCTATGTCTTGCATCTTAGTAGAGTAATATTTCCAAAATATTGTACTATCATAGTCTATTTAACCGAATTTGGATTGCTAGTTTCCTTCCTCACTGAAGTTCTAGCCCTTCATTGCTCTTCCCATCATTCAAACCCTAGCTAACAAATATTTGCAATTTTGATTTTCAAGATTTGAAAAATCATCACTATCCTTTTTTCGAATGGTTGATTTCACAGTGCCGAATCTCCCTCAATATTTCTTGGATTCTTGCATATGACCAATCATTTTAAAGTTATTCAAATTCTTCACAAGTTCATCCAAAAATTAGTTGAATCAGATAATTTTTTACAAAGATATGGATCCTAAAATATGAGATATTTTTTAGAAAAAACCCTAATCCTTTGCGCATTTTCCTATTGTAAAGAGGGGGGAAAACCACGCCAATACCTGTGGGTTCCAAACCCATAGCCACACTAAAGACAAAAATATGGGGTTTTAACTGATCGGGCCTTCCACCCAAAAACCTGACCTATTGCTACACTACACTCAACAACCAAATTTGCTACTATAGTTCCCTTAGTTGATTCGGTCTCAAACAATCCTTCCATCCAAAAAAGGCCATTCTTACACGCTCCTTCAACATACGCAACCTTCCATGCTCCTTCAGCCTTCCCAATATTCTACTCAATATCCCAACCTTTTGTTGTAGCTCCTTCAGTTGGCCCAACTTATAAGTGTTATGTCATTGCTTTAACCATTCTTCAATTCTACCATTCATCACCATGCATTTACCTAACATATCAAGAATCCATTACTATAGGTCATATACTATTGAGAAATGTCCCAAGATATGGTTTATACTTTCCTCCTCCTTTTTACATAGAACACATTTTGAGGGACCATAAACACCCCTCTTCATTAGATTATCCTAAGATAAAATTTTCCTATGACCTACTAGCGATACACTTTTTTGTTTTTGGGATGCTAAAGCTATCCCAAATATCTCTCCATATTCTTAAAGTATTCCTATTTTGTTAGTGCTTTACATTATTTCCATTTCTAGTTGTGTACCCTCTTGAGCTATTCAACTCCCAAATCAGCTTATCCTTAGCCCCCCTTGAAATAATCACTATTGTTATCTTTTTGCTCAATTTTCTTCTAGAAACAATGTCTAGTATACTTGTAATAAAATCTTCTTTCCATTTGTATCTTCCTTCATGATCCTTGTACATGATTTTTGAAACCCTATCACCATATTTATCTTGAAGTAATCTCATCCATGGTTTTAAAATTAGATCTAGATTGAATGGGTTTTTATTACACCAAGTATCCATCCAAATAGAAAATTGTATCTAGTTCCCACCACCCATATGATACCTTTAATCAAAATATCAATTGATTGTTGTAAAATTTCTAGAGTGCAGAACCATATGGAAGTGAGGATGTAGTAAATATTAAACTTGGGTCATTGGTCTCAATGTACTTAGACGAATTCTTTCCTATTGGCGTTGACTCTCTTTGTACAAAATCCACATTAATTTTCCCCTTAAAGCTAAGTTTGCATCCATAAAAAATATTAAATCAAGACCTCCCCTAGTTTTATCATCACACACCTTTCTCCATTTCACCAAAGGAAATTTCATTTTATCATGTAATCTTGACCATAAAAATGACTACATAATATAGATAAAACTTATTTCTACCAATTTAGGCATAATATGCAAGGATATATAACATGTTTGGAATGCTTGTAAGGCTAATTTAATTAGTTGCACTCTTCATGATAATGATAACCATATACCTTTCCATGTTGGTGGTTTATTTTAAAATTTACTTATAACTAGATTCTATAACTCTATCCTCATTATCCCCTCAAGTACAGACATCCCTTGATATGTTATTGCCAGATTTACCTCCTCCATTCAAAGTAACCCACATATCTTTGCTTTAATTCTAGCTAGAGTTCTTAGGAAGTAAATATTGGATTTTGACCTATTAATGTTTTGCCTTGATGCTATTTCATAATACTTTAATAAGCTATTCAAGGTTTTGGCCTCTATTAGCCCTCCCCTGCAAAAATATTTTTTTCATATATAAACTATCGATGGGTGATGTTATTGATGTTATTAGTAGCCTTATGTCTACTTATTAGCCCATGTTTGTATGCCTTCTTCAATTTTCTTCCCAATACCTCTACCATAATAATGAATAGATATGGTGATAGAGGATCTCCTTTTCTAACACCCCTCTTGAATTTAAATGATTTTGTTACTAGCCCATTGAAGAACACTGGATGTGATACTATAGATACATAAGCTTTAATCCATCTAATCCATTTCTTCCCAAATCTAAAATTTTATAATACTACAAAAAGAAAATTCCATTTAACCCTATCATAGGCTTTATTCATATCAATTTTTAAGATCATTTCTCTCTCTTTTCTAGAAGTTGTTGAATGAATTACTTCATGAGATACTATGATATCATATAGAATTTGTCTTCATTTCACAAATACTCACTCTTTTAAAATAATTTTATCTAAAAGTGGTCCTAACTAATTTGCAATAACTTTAAATATTATCTTATATGCCATATTACATAGGCTTATGGGCTTAATGAATCAAACAATTATGCATCCTTATTTTTTGGAATCAAGGTAAAATATAAAGTATGTACTATTTTACCCTAGAATGTTCCACTACCACCAATAAATAATTCTTCAATATTTACTATTTATGTCAATAGAATGCTATTGAGATCCCATATAGACCTAAGAATTTATCCTTATCAAAAGATAAAATAGTTGAATGAACTTCTTTCACAGTAATAGGACTCCATTAGTTTTCTATTGTCATCATCTATTATAACTAAAGGTACTTCTTGAAGTAGTTTATCATTAAGAACTTCAATCTCCTTTGATCCTAGAATATTTTGGTGAAGCAACCTTACCTCATTTTTTTATTTTGCTCTAGTCTTCAATCCAGAACCCTTGTCCTAATTTAATTCTACTAATTTTGGATGTTGATATTTGTATTGTTTGCATGCTATGAAAAAACTTTGTTTTTATCTTCTTATTTTAACCAAAATTGTCTTGATTTTAATATCCAAAAATTTTCTTCCTTAGTCAAAATATTATGATAATCACTAAGCAAATCCCTTTCCTCTAAGCTTGGATTATTGTACTCACCTTTTTGGAATTTTTAAAGTTTCTCTTTTAGTTCTTCTTTCTTCTCAAAATGTTTTTGAGAAGTGTTCTTGTTCCATTTTTTAATCTTGATGTCATTGATTTAATTTATTTTGGAAGAGTATACAACTGACCATTTCTTGTATATTTCCATGTTTGTGCTATCATATCAATAAATTGAGGATGGTATTCCCACATCTGGTCATATTTAAATATGATATTTTTTGAATTCACTTACCACCATTTTTTCTTATTGGCTAGTGATATGAATCAATGCCTAATAAGGTATTCATTTTAGCATAAGTCCCTTCATTGAGCCAATGATTTGAGAGTATACATCTATCTATTTTTTTTGCTATTAGGTTCTAGCCCATCCTATTGTTGGTCCATGTATAGCTGTCCTCTTTAAACTCAACCTTCCAAAGATTATTATTTTGAATAAAAGCTAAAATATCTCATAATTTGGGTTATTTACCTAATTTCTCCATTTTTTCATCTACCTTGGTTATGAAATTAAAATATCCTATGATCATGAATTGAATTTCTTGGCCTTTACTTCTCATAAATGCTTCATTATCACTCCATACTTCTAATCTACCTGATTGAGTTGTAGATCCATAGACATTGATAAGGATGAAATGAATATCTACAAAGTAACACGTGATATGCCTACTTATTTGAATGGTTTCATAAGAGGTTCTAATTGAGTTTAAACATGTTATAATTACCTTATCACATATTTTGAATCCATAACATTCTATTCAAATATTGCCCATATTTTTTTCATAGTTATAGAAACTTCTTCCTTTGTCATTTTAGTTGTATGGATAGAAAGACTATCAGGCTTATTACTTAAATAGAGGTCCCTAATACACCTCAACTTTAAGAGGGCATTAGCATCCCTTATATTCCAGGAGATAGTAATCATATCCCATTAGGGGTTGTGTGGTCATATGAAAGAATCTAAGCAATATTGAAGGAGATATGACCCTATGAAGTCAACCATTTAGAACAAGGGTAGTGATGATTTTTTGAGTTGCAAAAAACAAAATTGTAAATATTTGTCAGCTAGGGTTCGTATGATGGGAAGAGAAATGAAGGGATAGGAATTTAGTGAGGTAAGGCATTCTATCTAGACAATTTTCTAGCTATGTTTTTTTTCCCTTCTTTATCTTAGAAATTTTTCTTGCAAATTATTATAATTTTTTTATCAAATATTATATTTGCTATAGGACATTATGATAAATTTCAATATATTTTGAATTTTAATTTCTTTTCCATGGATAGATTTATAGTTAAATTATTATAATCATATATAGTGGTAGAGGTCAGTGATAGCACCTCAAATATATCCCCATTGCTCCAAAATAGAGTGGCTTTTGGTAAATTTAATGGGTATTGACCACGGGGGCTTTAACCTTGAGAAAATGGATTGATAGGAGTTGGAATCTCTAGGAGTGATTCTATCATTTCTTTCCAAATTTTTCTTCCTATCCATTTTTGTTCTAGGGAAGAAAGAGAAAATTTTATAAAAGGGGGTCCTTGGGTTATGAGAAGAGGACTCTTCCTTACCCGTTGGTATGAAGGTTTTTCACCTAAAAATATACATCTATCCCTAGTAAAAATATGGGTTAGGATGTTTGGCTTGCCCATTGAATTTTAGGAAATAGATACCTTCAAGGCAATATGCAACACTCTAGGATAATTCCTTGAGATTTTAGATACTATGAAAGATGGATTATTGGCTATTTATGCTTAGATATTGGTCATGATTGATATAAGTAAAGCTTTACCAAAATTAATCATTCTTAAGTATGGACATAATATGTGGAACAAAACCATAGATTATGAAAATATATCTTTTAGATGTAGAATATGTCATGAGGTGGGGCATATTGAGATATCATGCCCTAAGAAGATCCCAACATAATCATATGTAGAAAACCACAAGAGAAACTTATAAATGGTTATGGATGAAGATGGTTTTCAACTTTCAAAAAATAGATCTAGAAAAATGAAATAAAATAAAAATGAAGACTAGTAAGGAAGGATATTGGAAGAAATACCAACTCTTTTGAGTTTTTAGCCTATGAAGAAAAAGTAGATTAAAACTTAGAGGACATAGTACAACAATTTCAACATATTAACAAGGAACCATCTATTTAGTATGATCTTGATTTAAGGAAGAACATTCTCGATGAACCTAAGGAATGTGTATCATTATATTTTTAAGACTCTCTTGAAGTACCATGCACAATTCAAGAGAAAAAAATTGGTAAAAAAAATGCAATTTTAGAAGTTAATACCTCGACCATTAAAAACAAAATACCAAAAAATGAGTAGGACAAGTCAAAAGCTTCTATATTAGATCTAGGAGAGGCTAAATATGATGAAAAAATTGTGAAAGAATATTTAGGAATAGAATAATAAGATCTACTCTTGATATAGGCAAGGAAAAAATAGGAAAACCCTCAAATTATCAAGCAAGATCTAGGGAATTAAGAGCAAACATAGATAAAGGAACAAAAACTAAGTTGGTTGAACTTCTCTTTACCAAACAAAATGATATTGGTAATATGTAAGGGGGTCCAAAATACCCTAATGAGATATGATTATCATCTCATGGAATATAAGGGACGCTAATGCTCCCTCAAAGCAGAGAAGTATCAGGGACCTATGTTTAAGTAATAAGCCTGATATTCTTTGTATCCATGAAACTAAAATGACAAAAGAAGTTTCAAAAACTATAAAAGTAGTATGGGAAAGATGTGAATGGGATGCTATGGATTTTAAAGAAGTGGTAGAGGAAATTTTAACTTGTTGCAACCCTTTTAGAATCTCTTGTGTAACCATTCATAAAACTAGGCATTTGATAGCCTCTTTAGTTACTTGCTACTTTGTAGATATTCGTTTCATCTTTATCAATGTCTATGTACCTACAACTCAGTCAAGTAGAATAGAATTTTGGAGTGGGATTGAAGCCTTTATGATAAGTAAATATCAAGAAACCCTATTCATGATCAGAGGATATTTTAATGCCATAACTGAGGAGGAATTAGGAAATTAACCCATAATATGAGAGATTTCTTAGCTTTTATTCAAAACAATAATCTATGGGAGGTTGAGTTTGAAGAATATATCTATACTTGGAACAACAATAGGAGAGGCCAAAACCTACTAGAAAAAAATTAGGTAGATGCATTCTCTTAGATCATTGGCTAGATGAAGGAACTTGTGCTAAAATTAATACCTTAACAAGGATTGGTTTTAGATCACTGGACAATAAGAGTTAACATGGTGGTAAGTAAATTAAAAAAATATCCTATTTTAAATATGAGAAAATGTGGGAAGACCATCTTTATTTTTTTGATATCGTAGCTCAAATGTAGAAATATTCAGATAATGATGGGTTGTATGCTCTTCCAAATCAAATTAAATCCATGAAATCTAGATTAAATGAATGGAACAAGAACACTTTTGGAAAACAAATTGAGAAGAAAGAACTAAAAGATAAACTTTCAAAATTCCAAAAAGGTGATCATAATAATCCAAGATCAAAGGAAAGGGAGTTGCTTAGTGAATATCAAAATATTTTGAGTAAGGAAGGGAAATTTTGGAGATTAAAATCAATATAGGCTTGGTTAAAAGTGTAGCCCCAAAAAATGTATACACCAAGCAATGAAATAAAAGACTAAAATAGATAGCAATGATACAACCACAATGATAAAATAGAATATAAAATAATGGTGCCCCTTTATTGATATTAAATCTGTTCCTTTTCAAATGGTTACAATAAGATCCCTCTTGAGGGGATTTTCTACCAAGTCTTGATACAATGAATACAATCATGAAATATTAAGGTGTACTTCATAGGATCTCTCTAGCACCCATAAACCATCTTGAATCATGTTTCTCATGAGCATCGTAAGGGTTGATGATATCAAATTCTTGCACTCTTTCTTCCATGTAGAAATATATAACCTGCACACAAGAAAAATAAATATTGTTAAAAGCATATATAGGGCCTTTCAAGATAAGGCTTGTATTAATGATAAATAAAGTTGTAAATAAACTGTAATAAAAGCAAATGCATACAAAATTAAAGCCTATTTATACTGAAATAGTAAATAATATTGCTACCAAAACTAACTAGGAAAATAAATGAGCAAATAGATCTATGCCCTAGAGGCCATCTTTGTGGGGGATGACCATACTTGTAGGTCATCTCTAAGCGAGATGATCACAAACCTGTAAGTTATTTTTGAGGCTGATGCAAGAGCGACTCAGGGTTCAATCTGGGGTGTCTTATCATTGGATTGATGCACTTCATGGAAGTGGCTTAATGGGTTTAGTCAACAATAGAAGCAAGAATATCAGATCATGAGGAGGATATGAATGTAGCTTCAATCTCTGAAGTGATTTGGTGCCATAACTTCTAGCAATGATAAGGTTTAAATATTTGAAATTGTGAACCCTTCGGATGTGAAAGCTTGTGGTGAAAATCTAGCAACACTTTGTTTCTTGAAAACTTGAGAATTTTGTATATTTTGAATGAGGGGTGAGCGGTATTATATAGATTCCTCAAAAGAAATCTAACAATAGCATAACCCTATGCATGAAAAAGCGAAGAGGCAGTTCGCATATAGAAAATCAAATACCTATCTTTGCAATATCAATGCAAACTAATTTTGTCATGCAATTATTCTAATTCGGGCTCATGCACATGCTGAATTATAGCACAAGTTCATTCACATGTTTAATCGGTAGTTTTGACTGCTAGTTATATCTTGCTCTTTTTTTAATCTTACTTATAGTGTGATCATCTCAGGATGGGATGATCCTGACTGGGGGTCGTCTCTTGGTAGGACAATATCTAGAGGCCATACTTTGGAGGGGTAGCTAGAGTTGTAAAGAAAAATATCTCTTGTTTGAATAGTGAAAACCATAATTTAAGCCCTAGGGCTACCCAAGGTGGGTCATATGGTCTACAGGAAGTCCATATAGGTAGTCTCCTTAATATGACACATTTTAGGTGTCTACAGATGCCCCTTTTAGGATGCATTATGTGAAAGCACAACACGGAGAAAAAATAGATGACCTAGAGTCAAATTGAGGGTTGATGATGTTCATTGATCTAATCAATGTTAGATGCCCCAATCATGGAAAGAGCATGTATTTTTAAACCATTGCTTATGACAAGTTGAAGAACTTGGTTTCAGTAAACCTTTCATCCAAGGATTCATGGCTTTGAGGTATACTTGATCTTGGCACACTTTTTAGTCATGGGTAGACACAGGGGTCTATAGGCCCTATGCTTCAAGAATGCCAAGCATTTGTTTGGTTGAAATTTTTGCTTGTTGTCTACCCCAAGAAAAAAGGGCATGATTGTCTTTAACAATGATTCTTGAATTAACACCATTTGCATGATTGAGTATTTTTATTATTGACTTGATTATGAATTTCATAATTATATGATTGTCCCCTCAAGCAAAGAGTCAATGAGGAAATGGAAAAATGATGAAATCGATGAGTCGTTTGACCAAGATGATTTGATTTGGGTGTTCTAGGACCATTACAAAAGTAAAAGGGGGTAAAAACCCATTACAACCTTGATTTCGACCCATTTTATTATTATTTTTGGTGTTTGATCTTATGGTAATTTACTCATCCTACCAAATTGCATGGACAACCAATCACTGCAATCACCAGGTTGATAGAGTAAATCACTAGATACGAGATGCACTCAAATTTTGTGAATGAATGTGACCAAAGGGGTTAAGTTCCTTTGGAGCCTTTTAGATTGATTTGACTAAAGGGGTTGGATTCCTTTGGAACTTTTTATTGTGAAATTGTGATCAAAGGAAGTCAGGTTCCTTTGGAGCCTTTTGGATTGATTTGACCAAAGGAATTCAGGTTCCTTTGGAGGCTTTTGATTAGAATTGTGACCAAAGGAAATTAGGTTCCTTTGGAGCCTTTTATATTTATTTGACCAAAGGAATCCAAGTTTCTTTGGATCCTTTTGATTAAAATTATGACCAAAGAAGTTAGGTTCCTTTGTAGCATTTTGTATTGATTTGACCAAAGGGGTTGAGTTCCTTTGGAGCCTTTTGATTGAAATTGTGACCAAAGGAAGTCAGGTTCCTTTAGAGCCTTTTGGATTGATTTGACCAAAGGAAGTCAGGTTCCTTTGGAGCCTTTTGATTGAAATTATGACCAAAGGAATTCAGGTTCCTTTGGAGCCTTTTGGATTGATTTAACCAAAGGAAGTCAGGTTCCTTTGGAGACTTTTGATTGAAATTATGACCAAAGGAAGTCAGGTTCCTTTTGAGCCTTTTGGATTGATTTGACCAAAGGGGTTGAGTTTATTTGGAGCTTTTTGTTGTGTCACTTTTTTTTTTCTTTTCTTTCTCCTCTTTTTTTATTTTTCTACAAATATGATGATCATCTCATGGTAGGATGGTAGTAGTAAATGTGACTATATAACCTGAGGATAAATGCACAAATTTAAAAATATAAAATAAAATTTAGCACTTTTTGATGTCATTTGCACAACTGGTAATTGAGGGAAAAATGAGGCTAGGAGGAGGAGAACAATTTTTGAAGAGAAGCACTATTGAAATATTGATCGACCTCCACCATAAACCAACCCGATACCTCAATGGTCAGAGGAGTCCAAAGGAGAAAGGTAAACACCATATTCTCTCCTTTGTTACCTTAAAAAATAAAATAAACCACATTAATTAAAGTCAAGGAAAAACCTCACTAAAAAAAATTAAGGCAAGGAACACACCTTAGGCTAAGATGTAGTGTAGTTTGTTTGTGCTTTAAAATTTTTGCTTTTGTTTGTACTTTATTTTACTGTTAGGGCCAAGGATATTGACTTGAAATTACCCCAATTGGGGACCATCTTAGGGTGAGACAATCCCTCTTGTGATACTAGGGTCCATCCCAGGGTGAGACGATCATGGTTAAAAAATGCAATGATCATAAATATGATGATTGTGGAGGTTGTATTGACCTGAGATGACCTCACCTAGAGATCGTCTTGGCCTGAGATGACCTCAATGTTTAGTGATTTTTGTGTTTGTATTTTTTTTGTTAATCTAATTGCCAAATTATCCATTGATGTATTCAGCTTGTTAGGGCCCATCATAGATATCCCACATTTTATAATATAGCACATGATGCACTTGTAAATGATGATTGGGATTGGCTTGAGGCCATTGGCCTTAAGCAAGTGGTGATGTTGGAGGTAGTTACTGCAGATCATGCCTACTTGATGGCCTTGATAGATTGTTGGGACAATCAAACTAATACTTTCTACCTTTTTATGGGTGAGATGACGGTCACCTTGGAGGACATCTATAGAATTCTATGCATCTCGATTGAGGGACACCCTATCACTTCTACTCACATCATTCACCAGAGTAGAGTGTTATAGAGAGTATTCGATGAGGATTGAGAGGTGGCACTGCATAGCTTGGATGGTGACAAAGAAATTGTGGATACATGGTATGAAGTAGAGGTTATAACCGTGAGACATGTAGTTCCTATGTCACTCATGTCCAATATTTTGTTTCCTGACTCTTCAAGAGCAAAGTTCACATGAAACCTGCTCAAGTTGGTCTAGGGGTTAGTGGATAGCACAATGAAAGAGCCACTGATCATCACTTGGAGGACTACACTGTTGGCTCATTTGTATGATGAGCTCTTGTTAGAGTTACTATTTTATGGTAACTATTTTATTACCTCATTTGGTTGTTAGGGTAGATTAGTTTACTATCCTAGGTTAGATACCGACATTTCTTATTGTTGGCATATTTTATTATTAGGATATTATTTTGTTAGTCGATATTATTCATAGCATATTGTATATAGTTTTGCATACTATTCAATAATATTATCAATTTGCTCTCCAACTAATATGGTATCGAAGATTATACCTTCGATAGCTTCAAGTGTGGTGATCGAATAATCCTTGTTCCACTCGTGTTTATGAGAAATGGTTCTATTGGGGCTATCACCCCAAGCTAGATCAGACAGCTCAAGAAGATATACTAACCTCGTGGATCGACCCTGCTGGGCTGGATAAGGCATCTAGAATGGACTGTGAGGGGGACCGACTCAGGATCTGACATTGCACAGTAGCCTGACCCTGGACCTAATAGGTGACATGATCTATGTGTGATTCAAATCCCTATTCCTAAATGAGTAGAGTACTTGAGGACCTAGCTAACCACATGGATGAACCACTCTGAGTGATGAACAGGATGAGACACTCATGATACTAGCGTGGAGGACTCTACAACCTAGCTGGAAGACAACCACTGATGTCAAGTAGAAAATTATAGATATGGACATGACTGTAGAAAATACCCCCTAAACTGAGGTGATCTGATGCACATCAGATGGATTCGACCTGAGGACCTTATGTAGGCAATAATATTTCTGACTAACGCATGTGACCGAACTGACAACTGGGACCAGCAACCAGATGCGACACCGTTAGCTAATCTAAGTGAGGATCCACGTGGACAACCTGGACAAGGACTCACACCTACAAATACTTGGAAAACAACCTACTACCCTACACATGGGACGTCTAACGTGGGCTAGCCGAATGACTTGGATGACTATAAGTAGACTAACACATGGAACATGATCCTAAGTAGACTCTACTAAACACCTAGCTGGAAACAATTAGGTAAAATTATCCCACTTGGGAGCATATTTGGGTAAGTAAGGGTTAATTGCAGGTAGCAACGTCTACCTGAAGGTAGACATCATATAATATATGTTTATTTCATTATAAACTACTTTGTATACATTTACCCAATGCATGTGGGATATTGGGCATAAAGACAATACAAATGATGTCGGTTTATTTTTTGGATCGTGGAGACATCAACAAAGCCTTATGTTGCAACCAGTAGATTTGAGATCGATCTATACACAGACGAGAGCAGTGATCAGAGTTGCAACTTGGATACACCAAAGTCTGAGAGCATAGTAAATTTATAGTCGAGAAATTAATGCGATTGCATTTTTTTAGCTAGCATGCAATATCCCAATTTTGCAGAATCTAGCACCATTCTGGTTTATGGCCATTAGATCTCCTATGCGTAGCTTGGAAGAGGATTTCAACATTCATCATGACAGATCTGTTGATGTAATTTGCTTCACCATAGCCCTAAGCCATCCTCTCAAATTAGTAAATGATCTATGCCATAGTAATTGTAACGAACAATGGTGGTGTTGTCTGAAAGTGTGAGAACCATCCTCCAATCGATGTTTTGCTA
This sequence comes from Wollemia nobilis, assembly GCA_028583015.1. Lineage (NCBI taxonomy): Eukaryota > Viridiplantae > Streptophyta > Pinopsida > Araucariales > Araucariaceae > Wollemia > Wollemia nobilis. The sequence goes on from JAQPPZ010016985.1 coordinate 281,616, forward strand.
AAAATTTGAGGCATCACTGAAAGATTTCATGCAACCATTGATTGCCATCACCACCTTAGAGAGCATCACTGCTCGAAAAGCTCCACAAACACCAATATTACAGCTAGAATTTCCTATTCGCCACTCTAAGATGCTCGCACCCAACATCCTAGGAGAAATTAGCTCATAAATATTTTTTTTGTTACAGCAAATCTAGATATGAAAATCCAAATTACGTGCCTAGCACTCAAAGTTTACCACCTGTAGCGTATGAAGCATCACGAATCCTCAAAGACATTAAGGAAATGTTGTTTTTGCATAAGATATTTGTTGAAGAGGGCATGCACACCTAAGGAAATTCAAAAAATTATTGCAGCCCAACCAGAGAATCACGCTAGCAGAAGCATTGTAGCATCCCTAGTTCATGGAATCACTTCTCTAGTTTACCTAACAGAATAGCAGATTTCTTTGTATGCACAGTTGGGAGACTCTCGTTCGTCAATAAGAGGTGTATGTAGGTACAAATACCATCACAAAGACAATATGTTGTAGTGGTTACCAGCATCATCCTGTGATTTGCAGACCTCTATTGATTTACTGCCAACTGCTGAGCCACCTCGAATTAGACACAAAGGCAACATTTTTTTCTTCGCTTCTTGTTGGAAAAATTGCTTACAAGTTTCATTTTTTGCTGATAATATTTTACAGCAAATTGCAACTTTCAATTTTTGTCACCATTTTGTTACTAAAACCCTACTGATAACATTTATTTTGTTGTTAAAAGTTGCTAACACCTTTTGTAAAAAGTTGTTTGACAACAAATTTGTTGCTCAAAAGTTGCTGACAACAAATTGTTGCTTCAAAGTTGCATGACAACATTTTTGAGGAAACATTTGCACATTTTCCTAAGAGGCAACATTTGTAAAAACCTAAGCGGTTTTCAAAGTAGTATTTTTTGCACTAAGGGGGGGCATTTTACCCAAATTGCCTAAGAGGCAAGATTTGTCAAACAAAATCCCAAGAGGCTTTATTGTTGGAAATTTTTGCATTAAGGGGGGATAATAACTTTGTTTTTTCCACCATCATTTTGCCAAAAAAGGGGGATACTCATTTTTTTTCCTACCTCGCAAAATTTATTGCAAAAAAAAGGGGGGAGAACAAGTTGTCAAGGTGCATTTTCGACAAAAATCGACACCTTAGCCAATATTTTACAAAATTTCATTGTAAAATGTGCATTTTCGATAGCGACCGACACCTTAAAAATGGGCAGATCAAAGAAAAAAACTACCCCAAAATCAACTGATGTTTCTAAATCAGTTACATACCCATACTTTTCCCCATACATGGATGGGACAAATTTTTATGAATATGGAAAATTTCTCACACTACGGAGTGGTGTAGATGTCATACTCGATGATTCTGTGTCTTGTGAAGACATGCAAAAAAATGGTATTATAACACCTATTGTTGTTGTAAGGGCAATATACATGTCATTGGTTGCACTTTACATTGCTCAACATAAAGTGAAAAGGGACATAAGTGAGGAAAAAGAGGTCCTAATGGTCGACGCTTGTTGTGACACAAGTGATCTTCAGCCCATTGTGGCAAATGCTTGTTGTGACATGTGACCTTGAGCCCATGATGGCCAATGCTTATTGTGATACAAGCGACCTCCTACCTTCAATGGTAGATATTAGTTGTAGCACAGGTGATCTCATCTTAGTAGCATATTTTTCTTGTGACACCGATGACTTAAAAACTAAAACTCCTCAAAAAGAGCTCCATAATCTCATCAATATTGAGAAATGCCATATTGTTAAAAGCCTTGATGAAGATGATGAAATTGGGTGTTTTGAAAAACACACCAAAGGATTTGGTTCTAAAATGATGAAGAAAATGGGATTCAATGGTGAGAGATTAGGTAAACAAGAACAAGGCATTAAAACTCATACAATGCTAAATGTTAGGGCAAATAATGAAGGCCTTGGTTATTCTAGATAAGAAAATACTAGTAAAACCATGCTTATAAATCCTAAAAATCATTATTGCAATCATTGTGGAAAACAGGACATGTTGCAGCTAGATGTTGGAAATTACATCCTTGTGACTCATGTGGATGTACAAATCATTCTTCTTCTAGTTGTTGGTACAAATAAAAAATGGCCAACAAGGTTCATATAGATTGTGGATGGACAGATCATACACAATGGACCATAATGAAAGAAATGTTGTATGGCTTCTATCGAAAAGGTAAAACCTATGGTAGACCTCAAGGAAAATCCAGTGATAGATCAAGTGGCAATCCCAGAGGCAATGACCTAGAGATAGACCTAAATACAGACCCAAAGATAAATTTCTAGAGGTAAATCTACAGGTAGATCCAAAGGTAATGATCCAAAGGCAGATTCATAGGCAGATCCCGATATAGAACCAGAGGTATAAATCTATAGGTATGCTTAGAGCCAGAGCCAAAGCCAAAGATAAAGCAAGAGCCATCATTCTTTCATTTCTCTTCTTCTTCACTGTATTGGGACAATTATATTATTACCCAAATAATGTAATAAGGGGGGATGTTAGAGTTACTATTTTATGGTAACTATTTTATTACCTCATTTGGTTGTTAGGGTAGATTATTTTACTATCCTCGGTTAGATACCGACATTACTTATTATCGACATATTTTATTGTTAGGATATTATTTTGTTAGTCGATATTATTTTGTTAGTCGTTAGCATGATTTGGGGGATATTATTCCATCCCTATCTATGGCTAAGTTTAGCCATATCATATTGTATATAGTTTTGCATACTATTCAATAATATTATCAATTTTCTCTCCGCCTAATAGCTCTATGATATCCGATAGCAGAGGCAACACAGATTGGGTTGTAGTTTCTTGCTACAGATCTAGGGGTGGGAGAACATCCGAGTGGATAAATTTGAGGGGATTCCATAGGTATCACAAATGCAAATGGTATACTATGATATTGGATATGGGATGTGTAGGCCAAAATTGGCTACATTCCAACTTATCTCAAATTTTGCAAATTTTGACTATGGAAAGAGTAAGCAAATATCCGTTGATTATTCCATTTTCACTGAAAAGGGTAAATTTATAGGAGAGGGCTCAAATAAAAAAAGGGGATACTCCAACAACAATTTTACAATCTCTTTTTTAGCCAAGTACAAACCTGAAAGCACCAAAAAATAGATTTTTGTGGAAATCAGAGAAAAGCTGCTAAGTACATTCCATAATCCCTTTGTTATCTGCACACAATATTGAAAGCACTAGAAAGAAATTGCAAAAAAGGGGGTAAAATTAATATAAGTATGATGGCATGGTTTATTGCCTTCTTTGTTTTCTACACACAATCAAGAAAGCGATGGAAAATTCTAAAAACCAAAAAGCATTGAAAAAGGCTAAAAATCGAAAAATGCTGAAAAAGGTCAAAAACCAAAAAGCGCTAAAAAAGGTCAAAAACTGAAAAACATTGGAAAAGGGTAATGCATGAGAATAAGAGGCTTCTCAATTTCTTTGTTGATAGAATGCAACTGAAAAGCATTGAAAAGCAAAATTTTGCAGAAAAGAAGGTAAATAAAAAAAAAGATAAATATCGAGATTTCTTGCATTCTTTGTTATCTATGTGCAATCTTGAAATAGAAATCTTCTGAAAATGGGAATTTCTTGAGAAAATATTATCGAAATGCCTGAACTAGAGAGAAGCACGATTTTTTATCTGCTTTGTTATTGGTGCACAAATCATGAGTAAAATAAATCTAAGTGGAATCTTATTTGGGCTCACCTTTTAATCTTCATGTCTAAGGTTGGTAATTAACTTAGTCTCATATGGATTCATATAGAAATGAGTGACCACATGGTAATAAATCACAACCATCCATCAAAAAATCAACAAGAGGGATTATTCTAAAGTCTATAGATTATATCACACTCTCGCACAACTACCTATTATAGAGGATAAGATGAAGGCCGAACTAGGTGCCATAGAAGCTGAATCTCAGAAACTTCCAAAAGTTTCCAGAATCTCTTTTCAACCATATTCAGTTAGATATAAATAGATGATAGAAGGTAGAAAGAATCATCAAATTCCAAAAATGGATCTAATATAAAATTTGGTTATAACTGATCAAGAAAGTATAGCTGGCTAGCACCATTAATTGCAAGTGGCAAGAATTCAAGAAAAACTCCCTGTAATGCTTACCATGAAGTTTACTAGTAAATATATAAATAAATGCAATGACCTCCCTTCAAAAGTCAGCTTTGAAGTTTTTGCTTGCACTGCTATGTACATATTTTTAAATTAATGAAAGAAGCATTACAAGGGATGTTTACCTCAAACTCACATATGTATTGATTGGATGATCATAATTTTGTGAAGTTATTTCTACTATTGTTGCTATGGTTAGTTTATTATGTTAATTTGGATTGCTAACTTAGAGCAAATTGGAATACTTCATACTTATATGCATGCTTATGAGAATTATATTTCTATTAGTTGGAGCATTGATCTTATTTTGTTAATTTGGATAATTAATGTTGGATGTTTGGAATAATTCTTTAAAAATGTCAAAAGTCATTGACATAAAGTAGTGCGAGGTTTTGAATGTTGTTAATCCCAAATATTGTTTCTATAAATTGATTCATTGAGATATATCTTGCATATGACTATGTTGTTAGCTTCACCCATCCACCTTTTATTCATTCATTTCTAACCCTTTTATCCCTACCCTTAAGCTTTTACTATTTTGAGCTAAAAGAGAGTCAACACCTATTAAGTTGACAAGGTATACCAGCATTTTGTGGAGACTGAATCAAAGCAATTCGGTTCTTCCAATTTTTAGTCTAGGATATGATCAACGGGTGTTCACCTTCTTATTTCTAAGGATTATAGTCACAATTCTAGCATTGGGTTGATGAAAAACCAAACTACAATAGATTTTGGTATGCCTGGTGGGACTGTTTCCACCATATAGGTATTTTATATTTTACCTAGAGGGATCAAGATTCAGTGAATTGCCTTAACCTCATAAGTCAAGAAAGTAAATTTACTTGGTGGCTCCTTGAGATTAAGACCCAGTGGAACCTTAATCCTAATATTTAAACTTTCATGTTTACTAGAAGTGATGCTAAGAAAGGTGATCAAATTGTCAATTTTTACGAGATATTCTAAAAATCCAAGAATTCAAGATATCCATCTTTTGAAACTTCCATAGAAGAATTTTGAACATCATCATCTACCTCAAACTCTTCTGGTACCAACCCTCCCTATACTCGAGTAGATATGGATCCTGATCAGAATGCAACTCAATAGAATTACCCTGATTGGAATACTACAATCCCACTATCCTTTCAAGTTACACATGATATCCCTCAAGTCGTAGTCAAAGCCATACCCACCTATGATGGTACTAGAAGAACAATGTATGAGCATTGCCAAGATGTACTATCAATGGTAGTTGTTCATAACATTAGGTACAAAGATATTATCATAAAATTATTGGTCCTTTCCTTTAGGGATAAGATCCTACATTGGTTCAAAACCCTATAAAATGGTTCTATTATAAATTGTGCTAACTTAGCCGGTCACTTTGTAGAAGAATCCAATGAGTATGCGGATCCATTTTCACTCCTAACTCAGTTCATAGTTATCCAAAGGCATACCCAAGAGTCCGAGTCTAATTTCAATCTCAGGTTTAGCAGAACTTGGAAAATAATCCCTAATGAATTCATACCAGCTTCTCCCCTTGCATACAAATATTATATTAGAGCTTTAGGACTTGACATAGGATTACAAAACCAAAAATCTAATATAACCACATTCCTTCATGTCTATCAAATAGCAGTCCATGCTGAGATATTTTAATTTTAGTAGGAAGATTACCTCCCAAGCATGTTACTCCATACACCCCTAAAATCACACAATATTACTCTTAGCCTTCAACCACATATTTCACTGCCATGAACCCCCCACCATTGGAAACCCATTTTCCTTCAGTAAATTCACTAGTTCCACCTAAGTTGCATGTTGTTACGTCTTTTCTTCCATTACATTATCAAGCACCTCAAGAGTCTCCATTGCTCCTTGATATTCAAAATTCTTTAAATACCATCAACAACAAGGTCAATACCATAGAGAAAATAGAAATGGAGAGGCTCAGCAAAGGAGGTTTCATTACATTAACATAGATCAAAATCCCAGTTCAAGCAATAATGCAAGGCCCAAGATTAATGCTAATCAGGAGGAATATGAGTCCAACCCTGAACCACTTTGGCCAATGTCTGGTGTCTTATCTGCACATGATCCTTATTCTTGCTACATGTATCAACACCATGTCTAGTAGGCCATAAATAAGGTTGAGATGACCTAGAAGGGAAGATTTAACATATTGTGGTAGCATGAACAAGTGATGAGTGAGCCCAAATTCTCTAAACTAGAATTTGTTTCAGTGTTAACTAGATTTGGAAATAAACCGTTGCAAGTAGATACACATAAATTAGGTTTATTCCAAATGATCTCAGAATAGAAAGGACCAAACCTTGCCAAACAAGGACAAGTTCCCTATCCTACAGGAAACTAGAAAAGGAGTTTTTTCTCTTAACTATTAGAAAAAATATAGAAATCCACTGAAGCAAGTTTCAAAGAATAATAATAATGAGCAATCAGGTTCCAAAGAAGAGGCAAGGGAGAAGTTTTAATTCCCTTCTATTACTTAGACGCAGAGGATAGAGGTCACACAACAGTATAGGAGAAGATTCGAAGAAACACAAGAGAGAAATCCTTTGGAGAAATCTAAATTTAATATTGTTGAGAAGCTCAAATGGACTTCATCTAGGGCAAGCCTCTATGACACACTCTTTCTCCCTAGTTATATTGATGTATTGAAATATTCTCTTAGCTAAAATTCCCAAGGGAGAGAGACTACCACTGTAATTAATCAGGATCATGATTAGGAAAATATGACTCCTGCTTCTCTAAAAAATAAGACTCCTCCATTCTATATTTCTCTTAGGATGGAAGGATGGATAGTTCACAATTTCATGATTGATTCAGGGTCTTTCACCATATTTATGCCCAAGGTTGTTTGTGATAATATGGGTATGGAATACACTCAATCATGCCAAGGAGTTTTACAACTGGATGGTACCCCTATAAAGACTATAGGAGTTGTGAAAGATTTATTGATGAGATTGCACAAAGCTCCTAAGAAAACTATTGTGCAAGAAATTGTGGTGGTAGACTTTGAACCTTATTTTCACCTATGTATTTCTAGAGAATTTACTACTAAACTAGGGGATATATGTATCTAGACTACTCTGGCATGATGATCCCTCACAAAGAAAAGAGAATAAGGCTAACACCTAAAAATCCTATCACTTATTATATTGAGAAGATAGAGGAAGATATGTACAATCACTTAGTCATGGAAGAGCCCAAATTGATAAAACTCCTTGAGGATTTGGAGGTTGATGATCAACAACCATTCCAAAATATCCATGATCTTCTGGAGACAAGGATGGGTACATACAACATATCATTTAAAATAGAGAAAAAGACCACTACTATTTTAAACAAATCATTGAGAGAATCTAAAATATGAATAATACATGTTGATGGAGTGAGATGCAAAAATTAGGTTGGGGCAGGTGGTCTTAAAATCTCCATCAGAGGGAGTTAAATTTTTTTATTTCAAAATCACTTGGTATTGCACAAACAATATCACATAATATGATGCTTTATGCCTAAGACTGATGTAGATATAAATGATGGGCATAAAAATATTGGACATTTATGGTGACTCAAAACTTATTGTCAATCAAGTCATAGGAAAGTATAGTAGTAAGCATCATTATCTAGAGGCTGATAGAAATAGAGTCTGGGCATTGATGGAAGCCTTTGATGCTTTGAACTTACATGTTGTCCCTAGACAAAAAAATAGTTTGGTTGATGCTTTAGTTGTTAAATGCTTAAACTTATCTCTTTTTGTATATTATGGATCCCCTAAGAACAAAAGAGTTAAGCTCATATTCAAACTAGTGGTACCAAACAGACAAATATATTGGCAAGTGTTTGAGAGTGATGAAAAGATTATTGATTTCCTGATTAAGAAAGCTAAATGCATTTTTTCTCAGAGTGATCTAGCTCAAGAAATTGATCAACAAGGAGTTACACAACTATAAAATAATCACATACCAAAAGGTCTGATCACTCTAGAGAGCTTGTTTGATAATGAGGATGGGAAGAGAATAAAGCATATGAAAGTAGATGATAAGATATGCAAATAAATTGAGGTCAAAAATGGTGAAAAGCTGAAATTCAGAATTTAATGTAGTATAAGTGAGGTATAAGCATTTAAATATTTGTATTATAAGTATTAGGATATAGTAGCTTGTACTTATGCTGACCTGGATGTCTATGATAAAAGTATAATTCAACACACTATTGATTTGGTGCCTGATGCTAAGCCATTAAAAAAAAACATAGATAAATAAATCCTAAAATAGATGTCATCATGAGGTAGGAACTGCTTAAGCTATTGAAGACTAAAATAATCTACCCTATCAAACACTCTACCTAGGTTGCCAATTTGGTCCTAGTAAGGAAGAAGAATGGTGATATCCACCTCTATGTAGACTTCAGGAATCTGAACCAAGCATCTCTGAAATATCACCACCCCTTACCATAAATTGATTAGATTTTATACATGGTGGTAGGGATAGAAATATTCTCTTTATTGGATGGCTTCTTTAGGTATAATTAGATTTGGACCAAAGATGAAGATCAACATAAAACTATGTTCACTACAAAGTGGGGCACCTTTGCTTATCAAAGAATACCATTTGATCTCTCAAATGTTTGTGCCACTTTTCAAAGGGCAATGGATTATGCTTTTGGTAATATTATTAGCAAAATAATGTTGATTTATTTGGATTATATGACAATGTTTTCTCATAAGAATCAGGATCATCTCAATCATTTAGAGCAAGTTTTCCAAAATTGTAGAGAGTTTGGTATATTGTTGAATCCTAAAAAATCCATATTTGTAGTCCATGAGAGGAAGTTATTGGGTCATGTAGTATTAGAACAAGGAATGTCCATTTATCCAAACTGAATAAAAGCAATATTAGCTCTTTCCCTCCCATTGAATAAGAAGGCTCTTCAATATTTCTTTGGGTAAATTAATTTTGTGAGAAAATTCATTTTGGATTTTGCTCAGATTGTTAAGCCAATCTCAGAATTATTCAAGAAAAATGTTGATTTCAAGTGGATTGACAAAAATAAGCAAGAATTTGAGTTAATCAAGCAAGCCATTGCAACAAATATAGTAATGGTTAATCTAAATTTTGATAGAGATTTCATCTTATACACTTATGGGGCTAAAGAGAGTTATGTTGCTATGCTAACCCAAAAGGATGATCAAAACAATGAGCACCTCATATTATTTTGGAGTCAAACACTTCATGAATATCAGATAAAGTATAATTTCATAGAAAGACAGGTGTTTGCAGTCATGAAATATTTGAAGAAATTCAGGCATACGTAGTCCACCTGGATGTTAGAACCTTCATCCTATAGGGAGAGCTTAGCAAAAAGAGAGCGGAATGGATTACAAAGATCAAAGAATTTGATATAGAGATTCATCCAACCAATTTGGTTAGAGGAAGAGCATTGTATCAATAGCTAGTAGCTAAAGCTAATATAATAGAAGTAGTATGCCAAATTGAAGAGTTAGAACAGAGAGATGATGCTCTCCCAGAAGGAGCATATTGGATAGATCAGCTCAAAAACTACTTTAAGATAAGGGTCTACCCTCCAAATCTCAATGCTTCATAAAGGATAAGATATAAGATTCAAGTCTTACACTATACAGTGCTATCTAGAGAGCTTTATAAAAAAAACCTATATGGTGTCCTTCTGAGATGTGTAAGAGAAGACCAAAAGCAAAATATCCTAGGAGAATTCCATGATGAATTATCTAGAGGTCACTACTCGGGTAGATCTATTGCACTAAAAATAATAAGGTTAGGTTATTATTATCCTAACATCTTTGTTGATGTCTTCAAGATTGCTAGATCATATGACAAATGCTAGAGGTTTATTGGTAGAAATAGAAAGACTGTAATACCTTTATAGCTAGTCCAAGTAGAGCAGCCATTTCAATAGTGGGGTTAGATTTTGTGGGAGAAATCAATCCTAATTCTTCAGCGGGATATAAATATATTCTAACAACACTGATTATTTTACTAGATGGGTTAAGGCTATCCTAACCAAGAAATGCAACCAGGATGTGGTCATTGAATTTCTTGAGATTATAATCACTAGGTTCGGCATCCCTAACGCATCCTCACCATCAAAGTATCATCGATTAAACAAAATCAATGGATGAGATCAACCTAGCCAATCAAAGGTAAAACAACACTGATTAAGGTATGTCATAATTTAATTTCACATGCACAAGATCTTAAAAAATGTTATTATAAAATGACATCCTCAATAAAAGCTATCTCAAATATTAAAATGTAGCACATGCAAAAGTACCAAAACCCATATTGGTCGAATAATGGCATCTAGCAACCAAATCTCTATTTATATGAAATCAAAGTGATTCGTCGACCGAAATCGGATAGAGAGGAAAGAGGAAATCAATCGATTATCCAATCGGTTGACTATATGTCTTCGATATAATTAAAACATTGATCAGTCGATAAGTCATCAATAGCATTAGAAGCACAAAAACAACATCCAAGAACCCTCACCTGAGAAAATTTGATGCAACACTCAAACTAATGATAATCCTGCTAACATGGTCGAACTGCTTCAAGTGTTATGGGCACATAGGCCAACTATAGACCTCAACCTTGGATCTCCCCAGGCATAGTTCTTAAGGCAACATGCATCGATCAAACGGACCAAAATATAACACCTATAGAATCTGATGGCCAGTTATGCAAATCAACAAATAGTGGCAATTCAAAATCGTCCGATCATTATAGAGGATTGAGGTGGCGAGCCAAAAATAGTAACAAAAAAATGATGGTTGGTACGACGTTAATAATACCTCATGCACAAACCAATTTAAATACATGAAGATAACAATGAGAAACTCATAGTGCTAACAATTTTTTTGAACTATTTGATGAGCTAAGAAGATCAATATTATATATCTAAGCAATGGCCTCCTCCAACAAGGCAACCTTCAAGATAATATTTGAAGCATTGGATGAGAATGTGCCATTCAGGAAGGTAAATACCAAAAATATGGGAGAACAAGTATGGTATGAGGAGGAACTCATTGAGTTCTGCTTCTAGTCCAACATAGAAGAGTGGCTACGCTCACACTACTTATTAATGAACATCTTCAACCAAGCATACGAAAAAAAAAACAAGAGAGCTCCCCTATGCAAAAAATGGAGGACCAACCTGGAAAAATCTTGCCCACAAGAGTAAATTTCTCCCTCGAATTATTTTCATGGCTAGCCATCTCGTATGATCCAAGATCTAGGGCCATATTTAATGGGAAAAACAAGCCCATCTACAATATTACACCAGAAAATGTCAAACAAGTGTTCGAGCTAGACCTGACCAAAAATTTCTACAATGTGAAGGTAATTTCAAGACAGACACAACACATGATCAACACCACCTTCTATGAGAAGCTATTCGACTATGACAAACTAGTATCAACAGTATTTTTAATTCACAAGAATTAGTTCCATAAATGGGCAAGAGACTACGTCAATATGATTCATGTAGTGTTGGGAGTAGAGGACCTAAAATGGGTTAGCATTGAAGTGATGTACCTAATAGTGCAATGCAACAAGACCTAGAAGATGCCCATGTATAGGTGAAAATACATCATATGCAACACCATAGATGAAGAATTCAAATAATTGCAAGATGCCATAAAGAAAAATATGGATCTTATGCCCCATTTCTTGCACTACTTATTTCTTGTGCACTTGATCATCGGGCAGTTTAAAGATGATGCTATCCAACAACTTGAAGGAGTGCTAGGGGAAATTATCCAAGAGATATTGCCTTACATCTATGATAACACTTTTCCATATTCAAAATTTTGTGGAACATTCTTAGAATCAATGTACCATGTGTATACCAAGAAAAATCCACCCAGAATAAGCCCATACATAGTCAAATATCTCCAAGATATAGATGCTGGAGATTATTTTCTCAACAAATATTTTAGTTTCATTAGAACATACGGAGGCAAATTGCCACCAAAAACCTTAACCCCTTATTGCCCCAAATCATTGCCAAACTAATATGGAGGAAGAAGAAGATCATAGTTCCTTGTATCATAGCTCCGGGAAAGATAGGCAGATATGTATACCGAGGATATCCAGTGATGATAAAAGCCTTGCCTACGATGAACTCCTGCTTCATAGAAATCACCTAGAGGCCATACGATCTTAAGGGTCATTACAAGAAAGTCGCTCTAGAATATAATTCGATGGAGCAAAGAGAGGACAAATATGAGACAAATATTCTATGGACATAAAACAATGACATCAATGTTGAAGAAATATAGAATAATAAAAACCTAGTAAGAGCACATACACAAATATGGTTGGTGACAAATTCGCAGACCTGAGGATGGTAAGAAAAGATACATTATATAAAAGGCACCTCAAATAACCACCATCCTACTAGAGGATTTTGTTGATCCTATTACGAAGGTTATGAGCATGAATCTTGAGCAAATCAAAATCATAGCTAAGGTACAGGATCAAGTGATGGAAAAAAGGTTGGTACTTCTTATGCCTCTTAGTTCCCTAGCACAAGTAGAGGAAAATATATTATGTCTATTTCTACTACCCTAAGGACTTTCATGATCGAGAGTTTGGCATTAACTTTGATGTCCTTGCAGCATCTACAATAGGTAGTTGTAGGATCACCACGGGCAGTACCAACAACCTTCATGGAAAATAGAAAGAAGATCAATATCTCTATCATGACATGGGAGAGGATAAAGAAAGTTGGAGGAGTCAATGACATTTTTAGAAATTACTAGGTAGTTTTGCCCGACACTACAGGACCTCCTCCTCCCAAAAGAGTGAGGATTATATTAGGCTCTAGTGAGCCTATGAGCATCACTTTGATAAGAAAGGAAACCTTTACACAATTCACTTCTGAAGAGGAAGAGCAATAGAAGCTATAATGTAAGATAGAGTGACAAGAATACAAGGTAAAGATGAAGTGCATACTTTACCTCCATCAAGTTCATAGCCTACCTCCAAGGCCACTATCATCATTCCCACTAATAGGATACAATCACTCCAAATAGATTCCAACACAAATGATGCAATAATAGCAGGAGACTTGATCTCACTACTAAAACACGAAGTGCAAGTTCATGCACAAACTGCACTGGCTATCGAGAAGGAAGTGACGGCTTGGAGATCCAAAGAAGAATCATTGCAATCATAAAATGAGAAGTTGAAAGTTAAAATAAATAAAACTCAGAAACAAATACCTTATGATAAAGATTCATTACAAGCCCCAAAGCTTGCAGCTATATTCAAGGAGAATATGGTCGAAATAATCAAGAAAGAAGTAGAAATGATAGAAACTTGTAAGAATTTTGGAAATATAATGGAGATAAATAAGGAGATAAAATTCATATTAGTGAATGTAGATGAGAATATAGTAGCTATATCCCTAGTCAACGAAATATGTAAGGTCAAATACGAATAGATTAGGTCCATGCAAGTGACCACTATTGATGGGAAGGTTCATAACTACCTAGGAGAGTATGAAAAATTTGCAAGTTTCAAGGAAAAAATACCCAGATGGAACAACTTGGTTAAAGAGCTAGAAAAAGAAAAAAAATATACAATTGTCTAGTTGAAGCACCTTAATGTTGATCCCCAAAAATTACTCAGCATAGAAGGTTTCTATCAGATAATCATCTGGGATATTAGAGAATTTTCTTGCGAAGATGTTGACAAATATAATCTCTTTGACCATCTCATCTTATTGACCACGTACTCCCTTGACATTATTAGGTTCTTCCAGAGTAGACAACCATTCATAAGGGAAGACAAAAATAAAGGAATCAAAGCATTAGACATGATTCGCACAATTAGTGATATTGATGAAAAAAATTGGATCCTTATAGCATATTCCATTGGTGCAAGTCAATATGAGTGAGAGGCAATTAAAAAGAGTCAAAATGCATCTGAGTCAGCAAGTGGCATGGGGCCCACGATGGAAGAAAAAGGTAAAGAGAAGGTAAATGACAACTAAGTAGGGCTTTGGCCAATTTTTCTAAAAATATTTTTTAAACAATTAGATAATAGACTGTACAACAACTGACTAATGACAAGGCAGGAGATGTCACTAGGTGTATGGTTCATATGCAGGTAGTTTAGGTAATTGCAAAGCTGTTAAGATCCTACTATAAAATATACTAAACAACACACTCTCACACATTTGCTTGGAAATAAACTCACAGAAACATTATAACAGTATTCAGAATTAAATGTATATGATAAAAAAAATTAATTAAAAGGAACAATCTCACAATAGATAGAATCGCAGGACTCTTCGAGGGGACAACCTCCTTCAACACTTCATTAATTTGCAAAAAGATGATTACATTGGTGCCTTTTCGGGTATTTAAAGAGTTTCCTTCCAAGGTTTCCTTACATGCAAAATGCCACCTAGATTACATGCATAATGCCACCCGAATTACATGCATAGTGCCACTTTGAATTACATGCACAATGCCACTTGAATTACATGCATAATGCCACACGAATTACATGCACAATGCCACCTTACCTAACCTATATACCATGTGTTACATAGAAAAGGGTGCCATTTTTCATAGGAACTACTTAAGCTAAAACTTAGAACATTACAAAATATTAATCATGGGTACTACCCACGTTCACTAGGAATTATTACATCAAGGAAGTTATTACATTAAGGGTTAGGATGAGATCCTAACATGCCCCTCTCCTTGAAGAAGCTTTGTCCTCAAAGCTGAAAATGAGGAAACTGTTGCTGGAGTTGATGGAGAGACTCCCATGTAGCATCCTCAGGTTGAAGCCCATGCCACTGAACAAGGACCTCTGTAATTTTACGATTGCACAGAGTGCGAGTTCGATGATCTAGAAGTTGCTCAGGTGCGAGTAAGATGGAGCCTTCTTCATCCAATTTGGGAAGTGTTGATTGAACTTGTACCTTTGTGCCCACAACTTTCTTGAGAAGGGAAACATGAAAAATGAGGTGGAGCTTGGAAGTGGGGGGAAGAGCCAATTTGTAATCTGTAGGGCTAATCCGTTGTAGAACCTAATAAGGACAATAGAATTTTGGAGCGAGCTTCTGACACCTGCGAAGTTGTAGGGATGATTTTTTGTATGGATGTAAGCGAAGGAATACCATATCACCCACATCAAAACTGTGCTCATAACGATGCTGATCAGCTTTTTGGCGCATCCGATTCTTGGCCATGTTCAAATTTTTCTTGAGTTGGTGGAGGATATCGATGTGTTGACTCAGATCATTGTCAACAGCCTGGACCTTGGAGCTGCCCGAAATGTAGGAGGAAGGCGTGAGTGGAGGGCGCCCGTAAACTGCCTCAAACGGTGTGAGTTTTGTGGCAGTATGATAGGAAGTGTTGTTCCACCATTCGGCCAAGGAAAGCCATTTTTCCTAATGAGTAGGATGATCGGAGGCAAAGCAGTGAAGGTAGGTTTCCAAGCATTTATTAACAACCTCTGTTTGACCATCCGTTTGCGGATGGTAGGCTAAACTCATTTTGAGCTGAGTCCCCTGCAACTTAAACAACTCTTGCCAAAAATTGCTAGTAAATGTGGGATCACGATCAGATACAATGGAGGTTGGAATGCCATGAAGATGAAATATGGAGTCAAGAAAAATTTGGGCAATAGTGGATGCTATGTAAGGATGGGCTAGGGCAAAAAAGTGAGCATACTTTGAAATGCGGTCCACTACTCCGAAAATAACTGACTTGCCTCCAGATTTAGGTAGCCCTTCTATGAAGTCCATGGAGATGTCAATCCACACCTGCTCTGGAATCGGCAATGGTTGAAGAGTTCCCAGAGAGCGCACTGTTTCCCCTTTCATCCTTTGACATGTGTCGCAGTCAGCTACAAAAGAGTGAATGTTCTGTTTCATACCTTTCCAAAAAGAAGGTGCGCTTGAGTCATTCATAAGTTTTTAGGAACCCTGAATGGCCAACATATGGAGTAGCATGTGATTCCTTCATGAGGAGCTCTCAAAGTGAGGACTTATGAGGAAGAACCAAGCATTGATGGTAACGCAGATCCTGGCCATCCCAACTATATCCTGGTGTAGACTCTGGATCATCCATAAGTGAAGCAACCAAGTCTTTCAAATCTGCATCTTGAAGTATTTCTTGACATAAGGGCTCAATCCATTGGGGCAATGGTGCAGAAATGACACACAACATACTAAGGGTCTCAAATTGGTGAGAGAGAGCATCCGCCATAAGATTCTCCTTTCCTTTTTTTTATGTGATGTCATAATCATAGCCCATGAGTTTTGATACCCACTTTTGTTGCTCGGGGGTGGCAACCCATTGTTCTAGAAAGTATTTTAGACTCTGGTGGTCAGTTTTGATGGAGAAATGGCACCCAATGAGGTAAGGTCGCCAATGTAGGACTGCATGCAATATTGCCAACATCTCCTTGGCATATGTGGATTTCCCTAAATTGCGATCAGATAGGGCTTTGCTGGTAAAAGCCAAAGGGCACCCTTCTTGCATCAATACTGCCCCAATACCACGACCAGAAGCGTAACTTTCAATGACAATTTTTTTTGAGAAGTCTAGCATGGCTAAAATTGGAGTGGTGGTCATGGCATGCTTGAGTTCCAGGAATGCTTGCTCAGCCGGCCTTGTCCAAGTAAAATAATCCTTCTTTAACGTGGAGGTGAGGGGGCCATCTATCTTTCCATAATTACAGACAAATTTACGATAATAGCCTGTAAGCCCTAAAAATCCTTGAAGTCCCTTGAGAGTGTGAGGTTTTAGCCATTCTTGGAATGCATGGATCTTCTTAGAGTCAACCTTCACATCATCCTTTGAGACAATGTGTCCCAAATACTCCACTTCAGTCAAACCAAAGGAACACTTGGATCTTCTTGCGAACAGTTTATGGTCAGCCAATAGTTGTAGGGTTTGATCTACATGCTTGAGATGCTCTTCCCATGTGTGACTGTAAATCAAGATGTCATCGAAGAACACAATGATGAACTTCTGCAAAAAGGGGTGAAAGATGTTGTTCATCAGGCTTTGAAATGTGGAAGGAGCATTTGTGAGACCAAATGGCATTACCAAGAATTCATAATGACCTTCATGAGTGTGAAAAGCAGTTTTAGGAATATCTTCATCCCTGAGCCGGATTTGATGGTACCTGGAGCGAAGGTCTAGCTTGGTGAAGTACATGGTCCCATGTAATTCATCTAGTAATTCATCAACCACAGGGATAGGAAATTTATCCTTGATAGTTATCTTGTTGAGTTCTCGGTAGTCAATACACAGTCGTTAGGAGCCATCCTTCTTGAGGGCCAGTAAGACTGGTGCATAGTAGGGACTAGTACTAGACCGAATGATACCTGCCTTGAGTAATTCCTATATCATTTTCTCAATATCTGACTTCATGGCATGAGGGTACCTGTATGGTCTGATATTAGGAGGTGCACTATCTAGAAATAATGGAATGGCATGGTCGTGAGAGCGATGCGGTGGTAGTGTAGTTGGTTTCGAAAATATGGCCTCATGTTTGTGGAGAATCTGTTGTAGGTATGATGGGGTTTCACCCATTTGAGAGGTGGATGGTTGGATGGATAATAGTTGTGCAATGACCCCACGTGATGATTTCTTTAGCAATTTCTCCATGCCATTTGAACTAATAATTTGAGGTGTTCCTGCTAGGGAGCCCTTGATGATGTGTGTTTGTCCATTTTGGGATAACTGCATCCAAAGTTCGACAAAGTTCCAACTGATAGTACCCAATGTACTCAACCATTGAGATCCCAAAACAATATCACATCCACCCAACTGGAGGGCAAACATGTTCATAGTCCTCTATCTTGATTTTAACATTGTGATATTTTACTTTACAAGGTAAGGTTCCCCCATTGGCTACCATGACCTCAAAGGAATTACAAGTGTGGATATAGCAATTTTCTCACTGAGCAACTCTAGGGTCAATGAAGTTGTGCGTGCTTCCCGAATCCATAAGGATGGAAAGACGTTGGCCCTTGAAAAATCCCACAACCTTCATGGTTTGTGGAGTAGTAATGCATGCAAGAGCATAGATTGTAATTGTTGTCTCAGGTTCCTGTTTCACTTCTTCTTGTGGAGAAGGTGTTTTCAAAGGGTCCTCATCCTCATCACACTAGTCAGAGTTATCAGGTTCTTCAACATCTATCAAAAACAATTTTTTGTGTGCACACTTATGCCCTTTAAAAAACTTTTCATCAAAATTGTAGCATAATCCTTGGGCACGACATGCATCCATATCTTTTGTGGTTAGGAACTTGGGTGCAATAGGTTTATTATCAACTGGGTGTTGGGATCGAGGAGGAAATGAAGGTCTATTTTGAGGAAACTTTGATGGGTGCCTTTGGGCAAAGAGTTTAGATTCGGCCAAACGGGCCAAACTGATAGCTTCCATCATAGTTTGTGGTTTCAACATTCTTACTTCTGCTTGGATTTCCACCTTCAACCCACTGATATAACAACTCTGGTAGAAACCTTCATTCAATCCTCTTGTCTTATTGGCCAATTTTTCATATTGAGCTTGGTATTCATGGACTGAACCTGTTTGTTGTAGTTTGGTCAAGGCCCCTGTAAAGTCCTCATACTCACTAGGACCAAATCGAGTGAGTATTTGGGATTCAAAATTCTCCCAAGAGAGATTTGGGTTGGCAATACGTAACCATTGAAACCAGTGTAGAGCCTCAGATTCCAAGTTAAAGGAATCCATCCGGACTCGATGAAATATGAGGACATTATGAAGTCTAAAGAATTGATCAACCCTACATAGCCACCCATCAACATCCTTCTCACTAAATTTGGGAAATTCCAATTTAGGCATTCTAAAGGATGGATCATGGTCATGATTCCTTGCAGAACCCTCAGCTTGGTGTTCTATTTTGGGTGGTCCTCTTTTTATTTTGTTGTCTACTTCTATTAGTTCTTCTTCTAAGCAGTTACTGGTGGCCTCATGCTCTAGGCGAAGACCTTGGACTTCTTCCCTTATGGAGTGAAAAGTCGAGTGCAAGTTCTCAATGGCTTTTGTTAAGGATTCCAAGTGGTCTAGTTCCTTTTCATGTCCACGGATACCCTGGGCCATTTTGAAACCTTTTGTGACTAGTTACTAAAAATAGAATTGAGTTTTTAGGACTTACTATTTTTAGTAAGTGTCCAAACAAGTTCTTGTGTGCTATATATCAAAACAATCAGCTCGAAGAGGTGGTCACAATGAGCTATATCTCTCAACACTACTTTTTGGCACCTCAAATTTTTTTTTTGTATCTCCTGTTTTGCTTAGTTTAACGGTGTTTACAGTTTTTGATTCTGAGCTATAGAGCAAAAGTTTGGTACTGGAGAACTATCTATAACTGGCCTCGTTTCATGCTCTCACTGGTTGGCCCAGTCCTAACTTCACTAGCTCCAATATTCTTTGTATTTTGTAGGTGATTGTTATGACAGTTCTGTTCTGACCCTGAAAACTGTAAATTCTGACCTGACTATGCTGACCTCTCTGACCTGACTATGACTGCCATTGTAAATTTGACTATTATTCTCCAGACTGTCAGCTTAAGTGTCACCCTCATGGTCTATCCCGAATGCATGTACTTTCTATTATTTTTTTAGTAGAGGACTCCTTTCTCATATGCTCACTTTTTGGGGATTTGAAATGCAGGTTTACAAATAGGGAGGTTTGGTTTTCTTTTTCTTTTTTTTATATTTTCATTTTTTATAGGTTGAAGTTTTAACAGAACCAAGGAATGCTAGGTAGAGGAGTATGTACCACCCATAGGCCCTCTAATATACCGACAGTGATGAACAATAGTGCTCGGACCAATATTTCAGGCCACTACTCAAGGAGGATTCCACACATACCCTTGAGCACACTACTTGCCTCTCTGACAATACGGGAGGGTAATCATCTAGGATGTTGTGTCCCGTAGACTATGAGTAATACAAGGCCGAAAAGCTTCCTAATGGCTAAAAGTTTGTTTAAATCTAGATGGTCTCCTGATATACCCGAAGATACATGGGAGCTCAAGTCCGTGCGCGAGTTCTGTTTGAGGCCTGGGTATTGGAGCCTGATCGCCCCTCACTTCACTAGATGCTTTATGGGCTATCTAGCTTAGCCAATAACGACAGATCCTTCGTGATATTTTAAAACCCCCGACACAGGGTTTCTACCTACTCAACTAGAAAGATTTTTTTTTTTTTTGGTCTGGAAAAAAAATGCACTGTATTTTTTGGATTTTTTAATAAAGAAAAATAGGAACGGAAAAAACATACAGAATTTATACCTAACAGGCAGATTGTATGGCAATAATCATCGCAGTTGCAGCAGAACTTGGCCCTAGAAAGTGCTCTGATACCACTTGTTAAGATCCTACTATAAAATATACTAAACAACACACTCTCAACTCAAATAAACACACTCTCACACATTTTCTTGGAAATAAACTCATAGAAACATTATAACAGTATTCAGAATTAAATTCATATGATAACAGAAAATACTAAAAATGAACAATCTCACAATAGATAGAATCGCAGGCCTCTTCGAGGGGGCAACCTCCTTCAACACTTCATTAATTTGCAAAAGGATGATTACATTGGTGCCTTTTCGGGTATTTAAAGAGTTTCCTTCCAAGGTTGGCTTACATGCAAAATGCCACCTGGATTACATGCATAATGCCACCCGAATTATATGCATAGTTCCACTTTGAATTACATGCACAATACCACTCGAATTACATGCATAATGCCACATGAATTACATGCACAATTCCACCTTACCTAACCTATCTACCATGTGTTACATAGAAAAGGGTGCCATTTGTCATAGGCACTACTTAAGCTAAAACTTAGAACATTACAAAATATTAATCATGGGTACTACCCACGTTCATTAGGAATTATTACATCAAGGAAGTTATTACATTAAGGGTTAGGATGAGATCCTAACAAAATATGCTATGACTATAAGAAGGATTTTTATAACCAGAATAATGATCGAGCTTTGACATAGCATATTTTTGCTAATAGGTATACTTGACTGACCATTCTTTGCTATTGTACCTCCTTTTTTTTCTTTCTCCTTTTTCATCTCATCTTTCCTCCCATTGTTGTGCAGGTTTTTGATAGAAATGTGCCCAAGAAGTTGAAAATATTTCTATATTATTGATCCAGAGGTCTAGATAATCGTGTTATGAAATTTGAATGAAAGAGTGAAAGTTCCTTGTTACGATATTTGAATGAGGATATTTATTGTATTAATATTTCTAAGAGTTAAATGGCAATTCCAATCCAAATCTTCATGTAATATCATTCAAATATTAATACAATTATGGGCTTCTTTCCTATTACATTTTTGTGTTTAGCTTTGTGTGTGTCTTTTTTATGGGTTAGATTATTTGAATGCATAATGAACACTTATTTTATTGGTGAACTGTTATGTTTATTACGATATGTGAATGAATGTAATTGCACCGATTATTTCTTTTCTCTTTATTTCTATTTTTATTGAAGTGTTATTAAATATTTCTACAATAGCCCAAAGGATTAAAGCATCGGTCATACATAAGGCATAATAGAACTATTATTATTTTAGCTCGGTCAAATTTTATAATTGTTAATTCATCACCATAAATTTGGAAGAGCATGAACTTAAAGAATTTAAGCTCACCTCAAGGGTATCCTTACCATACTTGGTCTGTCTAGAAAATATTAAAATAACTCTATTCCCAAGTTAAAGAGGCAAGTCTACTAGAGCCTGTAATAGCTCGTTGATAGTAGGATTTCTTGTAGCGTGACAGCTCATCCTACGAATGCAAGAAAAATCCCTAACAATTTTTTGTTGTCGTTACCAGGGACCGAATGCGTAATTTTTATTATAGTTTGGAACCTAATGATAAATATTTATTAGAAACAGTTAGATTAAAGAAGGAATCAAAATATCAATTTATCTTTAAGTCTTTCAAATATGTTTCCCTTCTATACTCATAGTTTCCAATTTTTCTTTTTTCAAGAACATTTAGTTATATTGTTTTCTTGATTCTCTTGAGTTTCTTGATTTTCTAATTCTTGAAAAAGTTTATACCCTGAGTGATTGAGAGTGTTTTAAGTTGAGCAATCTCAACCAAACATTTATTCCTTCTGCACACATTGTGTTGGTGACTCTAACTAGACAAATCTAGAAATATCATAAAGATTAAAAGAAAAAGAAGAACATGCTAGCGTGAACGAGAAGAACCGCTTAGAGTTGTAACCTAAATTCTCAGATCCAAAGGTATTTTTTAGAAATAATCCTTCTTATTCATCTCCAAAAAAATTTTACGTCGATATTGTTACATTAGAATGTTTATTTAAAACACCTCCCACTGTTCCCAGTGGAATTACTAACATACCTTCTACTGTAATTCAAGTACCTCCTATAGTTAACATGGCTAACCCACCACCAATTCAGTTATAGAGGACCAATAGATATAGAAATTTTCAATTACCAAATCCTTTACATGATCTCCCTAGTAAAGCGCATAAATATTTACCTAAGTTTTAGGGAAACTATGCAGTTACTGGAGAAGATCACATCAAAATATTCTTGTATGCCTTAGACAGTCTAGACGTAGAACATGAAGATGTGGTGTTAAGGTTGTTTTTACAAACTCTAGAAAAAGATGCTAGAGAATGGTTTAATACTCTTCCTAATAATGACATTGCTAATTTTGTTAAAATGGAGACTATCTTTTTAAAGAAATTTTGTGAAAGGAAGAATGAACAGTCATTACTGACAGATCTGGTAATAATGAAAAATAAATAAAATGAATCAATAAGTGATTTCAATAGAAGTTTTTCTAAATCCATAAATAATATTCCCACTGATCTAAGGCCAAATGATATCCAATACATCTGTTTTTATAAAAATGCCTTCCCTGGATAATTCAATTACAAATTAAGACAAGAACATGTTAACAAAATAGATGAGTGCATAGAAAAATCTATAGACATTGAAATAAATATGTTAATAGTGGGAAAATAAAACCATATTCTCTGGAAGATAATAATCCTGATAGGAAGCCTAAGAAAGTGGGGTTTAACCTATAGAAAATAACTGAACACGATCCCATGGAAAAGTTGACCAATCAAGTAACAAAAATGTTCAACATAATGAACAATAGGTTGGCCAGGATGGAAATAAATAAAGAGAGCAACGGTGAAACTTTTTACCCTCAGGTTGATAGACAACAAGGTGACAACAGACCACCTTTCAGAAGAAACTTTAATAGAAATTGGAATAACAATAATCCTGATAGGAATAATGGAAATAACTAGAAAAAGAGAGAAACAAAGAAGGACCTGGACTTGGTTCCAAATACTATTCCTACTATAAACTTGGCCAAAAAATTTCCTTATTACTGTTCAGCCTGTGATGCCCCCCATAATCTAGATTGTTGTGGTATTTACCTGGGTATTCATCATCCCATAGATTTAGAAGCAGAATCTGAAGAGGATGTCAGAATCAATGCTTGCTGGAAGTTTGAGGATGAATCTAGAGAAATGTTATTCAAAGAAGATATGGATTTATATGCTTCGAATCATCACCCAAAAATCTTAGTTAGAAAAAAATACAAAGATCCTACAAAGAGGACGAGAGACTAGGTATGACAAAATGAAACAAGAAAAACTAGTTCCAAAAATGCAAGAGGTGGAGGAGCTAGAAGTAAATGCCCTAAATTTAAGAAATGGGATTGTTCCTAACAAAACTGATAAGAATTTAAATAAAGATATTAGAGAATAGTACCTTGAGAAATATCAGAACAAAAATATTCCTAAAAACATAGGAACAAATGAACCACCCTCTCATGAAGAATACTCCAAAACTTTAGATATAAAGAAAATGGAATTCGATGTTGGTTCAAAATTGAGAAAACAAAAGGTCAACATTACCTTTGGTGAGTTAATGAATATTAAAAAGTACAAAGAATAAGTCTATAATGCCTTTGGCTTAATTGAACAAAAATAAACTCAGCCCTGTAATATTGTCAAACCTTCCAATCATGAAACTAAAACCCCTTCATCTATCAGACCATTTTATGTGTCACTCAGATATAACTTAGATGAAGGAGAAAGGTATGTCATTCACAACTATATTCTAGATAGTGGTGCATCCCATAACATCATGCCCAAGTAAATAGTAGACCAACTAGGGTTGATTTACACTGAGTCTCCCCCTATATCAGTAATGGACAAAAGGCAGATATCCTATGTAGGTATATCACTGGCATGCTAGTCTACCTAGACCAATATCCTAAGAAGGGTATAGGTATAGATGTCATAGTAGTTGATGTAGATCCTTTATTTTTATTATTGTTGAGCAGACATTAGGAAGAACTGGGTGGCTCCATACAGTTAGATTGGTCTTATGCCATAGTTCCTATTTTAGGAAAAAATAATGTAACCACAAGGAGAGAACCTTTTAACAAATAATCAGTCAATTTGGTTAGATCATATGACACCATGGTCAATTTGGTCAGCTCTATAGAAGAGAAATAAATAGGAGTGTACTTTTTTTGGCATAACCCTTTCCTAGCTGAAGTCCTTGAAGCCAAAGATATGGACCCTAAAACTAGAGAACTAGTAGATGTAAAATCTAATAGTGTCCTTACCCAAGAAATGTGGACCATATCCTTTGACGGGGCTAAATATCAAACAGGGGTAGGTTTTGGTGTCAATTTAACAGATATTAATGGAAACTATCTCGAGATCCCTTATATATTATAATTTCCATGCACCCCAAATGTAGCTGAGTATGAAGCCTTACTATTATGCTTGAGAAAAGCTAGAGAACTAGGAATACTTTTTGTGATTGTTATTGAAGATGTTGAACTGATTAGACAATAGATAAAAGGTAAGTATAAAATAAAACATCCCAGATTGAAACAATACAAATCTACAGTTCTAATAGAGATAAAAAAAATTGGCCTTTAACATTGCATACATTCCCATAGAACAAAATCATATTGTAGATATGTTAGCTATCAATGCTTTAGGTTTAGATTATTCGAAAATAGACAATAAGTACATGGATAGATTTCCAACTATCTTTGTATACAAACCCTCTGTACCTAAGAATTTTGTATATCTACAAGTGTTTCAAGATGATGTACATATCAAAGATTTCATGATCATTCTAAATATGTATTCAGATGTTATATATGAAGAGGAGGATGAAGAAAAATTGAAAAACATTATTGGAGAGCTAGTTGAAGTAATTCAACTCAAAACAAATAGGATCCCTAAAGGATTAGTTTCTTTAGAAAGCTTGTTTGATGATTTTTATAAAGCTTACAAACCACTCAAAGAAATAGATTATTTCACCAAGTGGGTGGAAGTAACTCCTATAATAAACTCAACAACTGAAGTAGTCATTAGTTTCTTGGAGGAAAACATCTTGACTAGATTTTGAGTCCCAAAGAAGTTGGTAACAAAAAATGGGAGATACTCTGTCTTGTTTGAAATGATAGAGTTCTATGAAAAGTATGGAATTGAAATTTGTCAATCAACAAACTACTATCCTTAAGGAAATGGTCTTGTTGAATCATCAAATAAAAATTTGATTACTAGAATTAAAAGATCATGAGGCAAGAATAAAAAAGGATGGGATAGTGAGTTAAATTTTACCTTATGGGCAAGATAAATTATCTTATAAGAGAAAAATAGATAATGCCTCTTATGAAATGGTATTTGGAGAAAAATCCATGTTACCTCCTCATACAGAAAGAATAACGGTCTTTGTTATTACAAGATCATGAGAGTCCTGATGCCTTAAGAGGAGATTAGATCATATTGCACAATTGCAAGAAGAAAGAAGGAATGCACTAGATAAGATGTTTGAACAGACTCATAAAACCATGCATATTTTTAACAATAAATCCAAGGGAACCCCATTCTTTGAAGGAGACATAGTTTTATATTGGGATCCTAAAAATGATAAGCATGGAGAAAAGGGTAAGCTTGAGCCTATATGGGTAGGTCCTTACCAAATAATTCAGATTTTTAGCCCTAATACTTATAGGTTGCAAATATTGCAGGGAGATCTCAAGGAAATCCCAATCAACAACCTACACTTCAAGTTATACCACCCCTACTAGGGAATCCAAAAAGAATAATTAAAAAAACTTTTTGTTTCTCGTTTTTTCTTTTCCT
Source organism: Wollemia nobilis (assembly GCA_028583015.1). Classification (NCBI taxonomy): domain Eukaryota; kingdom Viridiplantae; phylum Streptophyta; class Pinopsida; order Araucariales; family Araucariaceae; genus Wollemia; species Wollemia nobilis. Next base: position 308,081 of record JAQPPZ010016985.1, read on the forward strand.
TTCTAAGCCAAGTTTGTTTGTTTATCTTCTCATTGTTTCCAATCTGTTAGAAAGTTTTTAAGTTCTCTAGTTATGTTTTTCTTATCTATAAGGGGGTTATCTTTAGTCTAATGAGTGAAGATAATTTGGTATTGAATACAAATGAACTAAAAAAACTCAGGAAGCAAAGTTTTAGTGATCATATTATAAGGATTGGAATACAACAAGAAATCTAGGAATGCTGACACATCAAGCCAAAGCTCATATAATATCATGATCTAAAAAGAAAATCCAAAAATCAAGGAATCTAATCAAACTTGGTAAGGAATTTGGACTAAATACAAATACACTCAATATTATAACCTTGCAGATATTTAACCCAAAAATTATGCTTTGAATAAATTTACAATTTATCAAATTTCTTTCCAAAAGAAGAAAAATCTCTATAATGCAAAATGAGAAAGTGCTTAGGGCTATCTGGATAACCTCTATCGAGGCTATGGAAATTTTTATAGCAATAGATCAGGTCCAAGGGATCAAGGTCACCTCTACCAAATCTAAAAATGCTTGACTGGCAGTGGAGCAATGACAAGGTGAAAATCGTTAAAAGAGTGAAATCATTAATAGGCCCAACTCTGTTGAGTAAGGTGCAGTGACAGTATTGTCATTGTTGTCAACACACTCATATAGACAGTTTGATGCAGTGGAAATTTGTTCGAAGTATGTACAGTGATGTTCAATGCTTATGAGGATGTTTTTTATGTTCGAGTGAAGTTGTTACAGGTTGTTCGTGCAAATTTGCAAAATTTGAAAAAATCGTTAGGAAGTTGTCAAAAAATTGCAAAAGTCATCACGGGTGTAGTTGGATAGGATGGATCAGTTTAGAACATGCCAACATATCAGGAAACAGTCCATAACAGTGTTTGAGGTATCAACACAGTGTTTGGATTGATCGGTGACGTTTTTGATATCTTGGCAGATGATTTGGCAACTGGTTGTATAGGCCAAAAAAGGGCAGTTTTGTCAAAAGCACTGTGAGTAAACCGAGAATAATTTGATAGTGACTTTTGAACTAGAAGTGGTCGTTATCTTCAATAACATGTTTTACAAATTTCCACCAAAATAGAGAAACGAGGTGAATGTTACAAGCGTTGCAAGACTATCACAAAAACACTCTTTTTGGAAAAAGTGTGTCAGCAGCAGTTTTCATGGAGGTGGTACAGGTGAACCGTAAGGATTTATGTAGTGATATTTGTACTGGATGTAGTCAACATTGCAAAGATTCTATTTTTCAAATTTTAGATAAAACATAGTTACGAGGTGAGAGTTATGATTGTTTCAAAAATGGTACACGTCACTTTTATGTCAATTTGTTTCACTTGTGCAAAATCCTTCAGTTGGTCGTTTCAGCCTTGCAGAGTCACCAGAGTTTCGGTTTCAGTGTTGTTACACCTTCAAGGCATCAAATAGATCATCTTTCATTTTTGGTTTGAGGTGTCACGTGGCTCCGAAGTAAGAGAACAAGTAAGGTGTCAATTCTTTGCATGTGACGTGTTTGACGAAATGCCTTCTCAAAATAAAAAAAAAGAAGTTATATTGTTTTAAGAAGCTTCATTAAAGAAAATCTTTTAAATTTTGAAAAGGGAAAAAGAATGCAAGTGTGTGCTTTTTAAGTGACAAGGGATTTTATTGAAACTGAGGGACTTTATTTTGTGAAGAGAGAAGTGTGTGGAGAAAAATAAAGAGTGAAAATTTGTGATTTTTGGAGAGAGGTGAAAAACATCACTTCAATATTTTGGGCACAATACCCAAAAAGCGTTTAGCAATTGGCATAACGAGTTAAGAGAACAATCAATTTTTTTGTGAGAAGAGAAGATTCAAATTCTGAGTAATGCAGAGGGATGTTATATTGGGTGAAATAGAAAGTTTTAGATTTTGAGCTTACAGACCATAGAGGGTTCTGGTTTCAATGAAGACATTCATATATGTCATTTTATTATCAATATCAAAATCAAGTGGGTGCTTGGTATAGGGGTTGGTGCTCCTTTCTATTGGTGTAGATAAATCAAGGGTTGGTGCTCCTTTCTATTGGTGCAAATAAATCAGGGGTTCGTGCTCCTTCCAGTGGGTGCTGGTAAATTGATTGTAAATTTGGTGCTTTGCAAAGGTTGGATTTGGATGGGAGTCCAAACAATCATTTTCGGGGATGTAGCCAAATCGATGAACCTCGGTACATCTTGTGTTGTGTGATGTTATCTTGTTATACTTGCTTTATTTGGTTTTATGTTTTCATTGTTTTGGCTTTGAGTGTTGAAGATTTAAGTTTTAAAGAGCTACACAGATCCACCCCCTTTCTCAGTGTCATTGTGAGACTAACAATTGGTATCAGAGTGAGGTTCCTGAATAGGCTTAACCGACTAGGGTGATCTTGGAAGTGACACAATGGCAGGTGGTGAAGGTTTCTCATCAAACAAAGCACCATTGTTTGACAAAACGAATTACGCATTCTGGAGACTCGGGATGCCGACATATCTTTGTGCTTTGGGATACAACATTTGGGATTCAGTAGATAGTGGATACACAATACCCACCACTTCTCCAACCGATACTGTCGGTAAGAAACTATTTGAGAATGACTCAAAAGCAAAGAATGCTATCATGTGTGGATTAGTGGACAGCAAACTGGTAAATATTATGGGTTGTAAAACGACAAAGGAAATATGGGACAAACTGAAGAGCATTCATGAATGAGACGTTAAGATCAAGGAGGCCAAGTTACAAACACATTGACCTCAGTTCGAAGTATTAAATATGAATGACGATGAGAATATAGAGGCATATATACTGAGAGTTAATGAAGTCATTAATGCAATTAGAGGACTGGGCGAAGAAATCAAAGATTTTGTCATCGTGAAAAAGGTATTAAGATCCCTTACCCAAAGATTTGATTCTAAAGTTTTAGCTATAGAAGAAGCTAAAGATCTAAATTCTTTTAGTATGGATGAGATGCATGGTTCTTTGACTACATATGATATGAGAATAGGAAAATCTAAACCCACAGATAGAGAAGCTGCTTTTAAAGCCCATAAAAATATGAAAGCAAAACAAAAATCTAAGGAAGAAGAGACATCAGATGAAATGGAAGCAAACTTTGTTCGAAAACTAAAAAGTGGAAAAGGAAAATACAGAGGAAAGTTACTGTTTAAATGTTTCAACTATGGAGGCGTTGGGTATTTTGTAGCTAAATGTCCACTTAATGAGAAGAAAGAAGTGACTGGAAGAAAAAAACAAATTTCAGAAAAAACAACTTCAAGAAGAAAAGTTTCATCTCCAAGAATGTCAGTTCATCAAAATATAGCTCTAGTGAGGATTCTAAAAAGGAAATAGGTGAAGCTCTTTTCATGGCACTCAAAGAAGAAAAACCAGAAAAATAATAGGAATGTGATGAAGAAGAAATTGACGCATAAGTGAATTTGGAAGAGGAACTAATTGCATCTCTAGATGAATTGAAGATAGAAAGAAAAAAGAATAAGAAAATTTCAAGAAAGCTTGAGGATGCAAATGAAATCATAACAAATTTGAAAGTACAGATAGAAGAATCCAAGAAAATCTTCGAAGATCTCAAAGTGCAAATAACCATGAAAATAGGCGACATGTTGCATCGTCACGACCAAAGGAGAAAAAGTGTCGCGATATCGCGACATGTTGCATCGTCGCGGCCAAAGGAGAAAAAGTGTCACGATTTCACGACATGTTGCTTCGGCAAGGCCAAAGGAGAAAAAGTGTCGCGATATCGCGACATGTTGCATCACCGTGACCAAGGGAGAAAAAGTGTCACGATTTCATGACATGTTGCTTCGTCATGGCCAAAGGAAGAAAAAGTGTCGCGATATCGCGACATGTTGCATTTTCATGGACAAAGGAGAAAAGTGTCACGATATCGCGACATGTTGCATTTTCACGGCCAAAGGAGAAAAGTGTCGCGATATCACGACATGTTGCATTTTTGCGGCCAAAGGAGAAAAGTGTCGTGATATCGCGACATGTTGCATTTTCGTGACCAAAGGAGAAAAGTGTCGCGATATCGCGACATGTTGCATTTTCACGACCAAAGGAGAAAAGTGTCATGATATTGTGACATGTTGCATTTTCATGGCCAAAGGAGAAGAAGGAAAGAGGGTCGCGATATTGCGACTAGTTGCATCAACTGATCATGTCGATCCCCCTGTTAGCTAGTTAATGGTTCAAGAGATTTGGCTCCATTGCAAATCTTCTTTTACTATTGTAAGCATGTGTTCTCTCTGATTTCTGTTGGGAAGTGTCTCTTCCCAAATTGTAATTGTTCTTTGTTTTAATACAAGTTTTTTCAAATTTTTCAAAAAAAAAAAAACCATGAAAATAGATTATTGTAGCAAGCTAGAAGAAGAGATTTTTGGTTTAAGAATGCAGGTAGAAGAGATGAATCAGAAAATTAGTTGTTATCACAAACGTGAAGAAAGTTCTATGAAGTTGGGTAAGATCATAAATAACCAAAATACTACAAACATTAAATTTGGTTTGGTTTTTGATGAAGGAGAATCGTCAAATGGATCAAAGACCATAAATGAAGAATCCACAAAGAATGAAGAGAAGAAACAGGTTGATCAAGCAAAAATGAATCATGCAAAAGAAAGCAATAATGGCTTCACCAATGTCACACATCAAAGAAGAAGAAGATTTATGGATCCTACGACAACATGGCAAATACCACCACCCAGGTTCAATCATCTTTTTTTTTGTTACTTTTTTAAATGCAATGGTTATGGACATAAGATCTCAGATTGCAAGTATAATGTAAGACCAAGGAATTTTACCAATAGAAATGATTTTTTACCTTTGATGGATTATGCAGTAGAATATTATAACTGTCACAATTTTGGGCATATTGCAAGAAATTGTCGAAGTACATTTGCATCAAATCAATTTCAGGGAAGAAAATTTCAGCCAAATGGAATAAGAAAAAATAGAAAATTTCTCGAAAAACATGCACAAGCTATTGAAAAAGAAAACCCAAAACAAGAGCCCAAAATTGTAATCAAACCTGAGTGGAAAGAAAAGAGTAACCTAAGGAATAAAATGAATCCTTGATCGTACAGACGGCATTTAAAGCGCATAATAAATCCACACCATGGATACTTGATAGTGGAAGCTCCAGTCATATGACAGGTGACAAACAAAAATTTGAGAAGTTGCAGTAATATGAAGGTGGTTTAGTAAAGTTTGGAAACAATGATGGAGCTAAGATAGTTGGCAGAGATTCAGTTAAGATTAGTGATAAAAAAATTAGGTCAAAAGAAGTCTTGTTTGTGGTTTTTCTTAAGCATAACTTGTTGAGCGTAAGTCAAATTTGTGAGAGAGGTCATGAAGTGATCTTTAAGAAGCAAGGTTGCGAAGTTAGGAAGGCAAACAATGGGAAGTTGATAGCAACTAGATCAAGGACATCTGGCAACCTGTACACTCTCTCAAATACTTTAGAAGGAGCTTGCTTGATTGGATAGGAAGAAGAGAATTGGTTGTGGCACAAGAGGCTCGGTCATATCAGTTTTGACAATCTAGTAAAAATTAGCTCAAAGAAAGAAATGAGAGATATTCCCGCCATTAGCAAACCATCAAATAGCATTTGTGCTTCATGTCAAAAGGAAAAGCAAACTAGAGTCTCATTTAAAACAAAAGAGTACTACACAAGAAAACCTTTGGAACTAGTACATACTAACTTATGTTGACCCATGAGAATGCAAAGCATAAACGATGACAAATATTTCATGTTGTGTATAGATGACTCTTTCAGGATGACATGGGTACTATTTTTGAAGCATAAATCAGAAGCTTTTGAGATGTTCAAGGTTTTCAAAAATCAAGTTAAGAATCAAACAGGAAAAATGATTAAATGTTTAAGGTCATACAGAGGAGGAGAGTTCATTTCAAAGGATTTCACGAGTATTGTGAAAAATATGGCATCGGGAGATAGTTTTCAGTAGCTAGGACACCTCAAGAGAATGGTGTGGTAGAAAGAAAGAATAAGACAGTGCAGGAAATGGCATGGACTATGTTGACTGAGAGCAAAGTAGCAGATAGATTTTGGAAAGAGGCAGTCCATACTACAGTATACATCCAAAATAGGTGCATGTTGAGGACGCATGAAAGAAAAACTCCTTATGATTTATGGTTTGGTAAAAAGGCAACAACAAGATAGTTTTTGGCAGCAAGTGTTACATCAAAATAACTGAAGAAAACCTTGGTAAGTTTGAAGATAGAGCATATGAAGGTATTTTTCTTGGCTATTCGTCAAAAATAAAAGCTTACAAATGCTACAACAAGAGGCTAAGGAAAATTGTGGATAGTGTCGATGTTAAAGTTGATTAATGAAGGGAACGAGTAATTAGCTATGAAGAGAACTACCCAATTTATGAAGAGGTCATTGAAGGAGATGAGGAAAAGGAAACAGAAAAGAAACCAAAAATTGACTCAAAGGATTCAAACACTGATTCAGAAGTGGAAGAAAACAAGAAATTCAAAACAAGCAGCTGGAAAAAAGATCATCCTAGAGAGAAAATAATTGGAGACCCCACAGTTGGTGTTCAGACAAGAATAAGATTAGTAAGTAACTACTCTTTATTATCTAGCATTGAGCCCAAAAAAAAATTTGAGGCAAGCAAAGATGAAAGTTAGGTAAAGGCAATAAATGAAGAATTAGATCAGATCGAGAAAAACAAGACTTGGGAGTTAGTACCAATACCCGCAAATAAAAATGTAATCGGTACCAAATGGGTCTTTCAGAAAAAATTGAATAAAGATGGATAGGTAGTCAGGAACACAAAAATATTGGTATACAAAGGTTATGCACAAGTTGAAGGTATTGAATTTGAGGAAACCTTTGCACCTGTGGCTAGACTAGAGGCAATTAGAATGTTTTTGGCTTTAGCAGTTTACAAGAATTTCAAAGTTTATCAAATGGATGTGAAATCAGCATTTTTGAATGGGAAACTTGAAGAAGAGGTTTATATTGAGCATCCAGATGGTTTCCAGCTTGGTGATGATCCCAAATTGGTTTGCAAGTTGAAGAAAGTGTTATATGGCTTAAAACAGGCACCCCGAGCATGGCATGCAAGGCTAGACAATTATCTTACTCAGCAAGGGTTCAAGAAATGAATGGTGGATAGTAATTTGTATGTCAAAATAGAAAATGGTCATCATATTATTCTTGTTGTATACGTAGATGATATCATATTTGGCAACAGCAAAGATGAGTTGTGTAAATATTTAGTAAATAAGATGCGAAAAGAATTTGAAATGTTAATTATTGGTGAACTTTCGTATTTTCTCGGATTGCAAGTTAATAAAAAGGAGAAGGGCATATTTATTTCTCAAATTAAATATGTGAAAGAGATGCTGAAAAAGTTCACAATGGAGGATTGTAAGCAGATTAGCACTCCCATGATGACATGTTGCAAGTTGAGCAAGGATGAAAAATATCCATATGTTGATCAAACTATGTATAGATCTATGATTGGGAGCTTACTATACTTGATAGCTACCAGACCAGATATTTTGTAGGCAGTATGCATGGTAGCACGATTTTAGGCTAGTCCCAAGGAGACTCATGTGACAACTGTGAATAGGATTTTTCAGTACCTCAAGGGTACTATGGAGTATGGGTTATGGTATCCAAAAGCTAAGGACTTCACCCTTATTGCGTATTTAGATGTAGATTGGGCAGGATGTGTAGATGACAAGAAGAGTACCAGTGGAGGTGCATTCTATCTTGGAGACAGGTTGGTCGCATGGCATAGTAAGAAACATGAGTAAGTCTCCTTATCCATAGCAGAGGCAGAATACATTGCAGCGACAACATGTTGTACGTAGGTGTTATGGATGAAATAAACTCTGAAGGATCTTGGAATTAATTTTAGTGAGCAAATTTTAGTTAAGTGTGATAACACCAGTGCCATTAGTATCTCAAAGAATCTAGTTATGCATTCTCGCACAAAACATATTGCTATCCAGTATCATTTTTTGAAGGAGAAAGTTGTGGAAGGTGAGGTTTAGTTGGATTTTGTTCCAACAACAAAGAAAGTAGCGGAAATCTTCACCAAAAAATTACCCAAGGAAGTCTTTGAGTACCTTCATAAGAAATTGGGAGTGGTCACACTTCCCAAGAATTGACTAGCTATTAGGGCCACATTCTCAAGGGGAGCATTTGTGTATTTGTTTATTTTTTTCTCATGTTTATGATTTCTGCTAAGTGTAATAATTTTTGCCTGAGAATTTTGTGCATTGACTCAGGTGGATTTTGCAGTAGTCCTTTGGTATTGTTGTCAAATGGGAAGAAGAGTTACAAGAAATTGTGCGTGTGTTGCCAACAATTCCAAAGGGGGAGATTGTTGAGCAAGGTGCAACGATAGTATTGTCATTATTGTCAACACACTCAAATGGATAGGTTGATGCAGTGGATAGTTTTTTGAAGGTTTTTCGGAGTATGTACAGTGATGTTCAATGCTTATGAGGATGTTTTTGATGTTCGGGTGAAGTTGTTATAGGTTGTTCGTGCAAATTTGCAAAAGTTGAAAAAATCATCAAGAAGTTGTCAAAAAATTGCAAAAATCGTCACGGGTGCAGTTGGACAGGATGTATCAATTTGAAACATGCTAGCATGTCAGGAAACATTCCAGAACAACTTTGGAGGTGTTAGCATAGTTTTTGAATTGATCGGTGACATTTTCGGTATCTTGGCGGATGATTTGGCAAGTGGTTGTACAGGTCGAAAAAGGGTAGTTTTATCAGAAGCACTGTGAGAAAACCGAGAAGAATTTGATAGTGAAATTTTAACTGGAGGTGGTTGTTATATTCAAGAACATGTGTTATAAATTTCCACCAAAACGAATAAATGAGGTGAATGTTACAAGCGTTTCAAGACTGTCACAAAAATGATCTTTTTGGAAAAAGTGTGTCAGCAGCAGTTTTCGTGGAGGTGGTAGAGGCGAACCGTAAGGATTTATACAATGATATTTTGACTTGATATATTTAGCATTGCAAAGATTCTATGTTTCAAATTTTAGAGAAAACAGAGTTACAAGGTGATAGTTATGATTGTTGCAAAAATGGTACAGGTCACTTTTATGTCAATTTGTTCCACTTGTGCAAAATCCTTCAGTTGGCCGTTTTGACCTTGCAGAGTCACCAGAGTTTCGGTTTCAGTGTTGTTACACCTTCAAGGCATCAAATAGAGCATATTTTTTTTTTGGTATGAGGTGTCACGTGGCTCCGAAGTAAGAGAACGAGTAATGTGTCAATTCTTTGCATGTGATGTGTTTGACGAAATGCCTTCTCAAAATAAAAAGGAAGTTACATTGTTTTAAGAAGCTTCATTAAAGAAAATATTTTAAAAATTGAAAATGGAAAAAGAATGCAAGTGTGTTCTTTTTAAGTGACAAGGGATTTTATTGAAACTGGGGGACTTTATTTTGTGAAGAGAGAAGTGTGTGTGGAGAAAAATAAAGAGTGAAAATCCGTGATTTTTGGAGAGGGGTGAAAAATGCCACTTAAGTATTTTGGGTATAACTTTCTCATATGATATCCATTTTAGCTGAAATTTTGAGATGCATTCGCAGACAAAGTGTTGCACAATACCCAGAAAGCATTTAGCAATTGGCAGAACGAGAAAATAGAAAAATCAGTTGTTTTTGTGAGAAGAGAAGATTGAAATTCTAAGTAATGCAGAGAGAGGGATGTTATACTGGGTGAAATATAAAGTTTTATATTTTGACCTTATAGACCATAGAGGGTTTTGGTTTTAGTGAAGACATTCATATATGTCATTTTATTATCAATATCAAAATCAAGTGGGTGCTTGGTAGAGGGGTTGGTGCTCCTTTATGTTGGTGAAGATAAATCAGGGGTTGGTGCTCCTTTCTGTTGGTGCAGATAAATCAGGGGTTGGTTCTCCTTCCAGTGGGTGCTGGTAAATTAATTGTAAATTTTGTGCTTTACAAAGGCTAGATTTTAATGGGAGTCCAAACAGTCATTTTCGGGGATGTAGCCAAATCGGTGAACCTTGGTACATCTTATGTTGTGTGATGTTCTCTTGTTATACTTGCTTTATTTGGTTTTATGTTTTCATTGTTTTGGCTTTGAGTGTTGAAGATTTAAGTTTTAAAGAGCTACACTAATTCACCCCCCTCTCATTGTCATTGTGAGACTAACAAACTCCTTACAAATTGATGAAAATTCTGCTTGATCTGAGAAAGTAACAAAAGAACAGCTTAGCACACACACTAGACATAGGCCAGAAGTGGTAGTTCTTTTTTATTATTTTTTTTTTATTCTCACTTAAGGATATTGCTAGAATATCTAAAAATTTAGGAGTAAAAGGTTCATTTGTTTTGAAGAAACATAATCTTTGATTTTATTTGATTAAATATTGCTTTCTTATCACACTATTTTTATCTCTTTACTATTTTATAATAATATAGCAAAATAAGACCATATCCTTATCATCACATTCTTGTCATTAACCAGAGATTCTAGAGTTCTCAAATACCTCATGTTTTCACCATCTTTCCCAGTCAGAGCCTATGTTGTATCCAAAATTGATACAACATGAATGTACCCATAATTTAAAATTTGTGAAGGTCCTAAGAAGGTACACCTTTGTGAAGAGTTCAAGTCTAAGTAAAATAATTTTTCTTCATGAGCATATCCAACCCCTAATCAACTAATATTTTCCTTTCATTAAAACTTAAGGGGTTCCCCACCTTTTCCTTGCAAATATTTCACCCTTCGATCGATTGACGAAAAATTTCAGCTGATAAACAAAAGTTATCAAAAGTTAAGCACTCTTCGGCTAACTTTAAAAAGTAATCAACATACAAAAAGAGCAATCAGCTAAATCTAAAGATTGTTGAAAGTTTTCGAATGATGCCATCAGAAGAAGAGCCAATATTTTTACAAGCAAGTATTATTGGTTGATCGATAGAAACTTTTGGTTGACCATTCAGACTAAAGAGCCAAAACAAGTAGAGTACACAAATTTTAATCGATCGACAAAAAGGAGATTACTACCAAAGGTTTTTGGCCAAGTGAAATTTGATCCATTTAAAAAACCCTTTTTTGATCGACGAGAAGAAAGTAATAACCGAAAGTAAAAGGTATTTTGGTCGATACCAAGTAAATAACAATTGACTAACCAATCAATCGATCACAAAAAGAAATTAACTTTTTTGGTTAAACACAGTAAATAGTCGATCGAAATATCTACCAACCGAATATAAAGTAAGTTTCTCGATGAAAACATGTCATCGGCAAAAAATAATGAAGAGACAGCTGAAAAGTTAGAGTCAATAAATATTCCATCGACTAGCAAAAAATAAGAGTTGACCATTCAACAAAAGTGAAACTTTTATTTGATTGAAGAAAAGCCTTCATTGGCTGAACAATGGTAAGGATCGGTTGATATTTTGGTCAAAGCACTACTGTTAAAAAAATTTTGGCTGATGAAAAAAAAGCATTAAGTGTCCTCGATTGAGTGCATCCTCACCATCAAAGTATCAACGATCGAACGAAATCAATGGATGAGATCAACCCAACCAATCAAAGGTAAAAATATCATTGATTAAGGTATGTCACCATTTAATTTTGCATGCACAAGATCTAAAAAACTGTTATTATTAATTGACATCCTCAATAAAAGGTATCTCAAGTTTTAAAATGTAATGCATGCAGAAGTACCCAAAGCCATATCAATCGAATAATGGTGTCCAACAATCGAATATCTATTCGTACGAAATCAAAGTGATTTTTCGATTGAAATCTAATAGAGAAAAAGAGGAAATCAGCCAACAATATTCGAAGAGCAAAAACATCTATGGACCCTCACTCGAGAAAATCTGATGCAACACTCAAACCAATTATGATCCTACTAACATGGTCAAAGTGCTTCAAGCATTATAGGTACACAGTCCAACTATAGATCTCAACCTCATATCTCCCTAGGCACGATTATTAAGGCAATGTGTACCAATTGAATGGACCAAAATCTAACACCTGTAGAATCCAGTGGCTAGTTACATAAATCAATAAATAGTGGTGATTCAAAATTGATCGATCATTATAAATTATTGAGGTGGTGAGCCAAAAATAACAACACAACAGTCGTTGGTATGATGTTAATAATACCTCATACGTAAACTAATTTAAATACATGAATATAGCAGTGAGAAACTCACAGTGTTAACAAAATTTTTGAATTGTTTTAGGAGCTGAGAAGACCAGTATTAGATATCAGAGCAATGGCCTTATCCAACAAGGCAACCCTCAAGACAAGAATTGAAGCATTAGATGAGAAGGTGGCATTCATGAAGGTGAATGCCATAAATATAGGAGAACAAGTTTGGGGTGAGGAGGAAATCACTGAGTTCTACTTCCAGTCCAGCACAAAAGAGTGGTGATGCCCACACTACTTATTAATGAACATATTCAACCATGCATACAAAAACAAAGACAAGAGAGATCCCCTATGCAACAAATAGAGGACCAACCTAGAAAAACTCTTGTATCCAAGAGTACATTTTCCCCCCAAATTATTGTCATTTTTAGCCATCTCGTACGATCCAAGAGCTAGGGCCATCGTTAATGGGTGAAACAATCCCATTTACAAGATTACACCAGAAAAGGTCAAATAGGTGTTCAGGCTAGACCCGACCAAATAGTGCTATGATGCTAATGTAATTTCAAGATAGATACAACACCTGATCGACACCACATTCTATGAGAAGTTGTTCGACTATGACAAACCAGAGTCAATAGTCTTTTTGATTCACAAGAATCAGTTCCAAAAGTGGGAAAGTGACTATGTCAACTTGATTCATGTAGTATTGGGAGTAGAGGACCTCAACTGGATCAGTGTTGAAGTGATGTATCTAATAGTGCAATGTAACAAGACCTGGAATATGCTCATGTATAGGTGGTAAGACATCATATGTGACACCATAGATAAAGAATTCAAATAATTGCAAGATGTCGTAAATAAAAATATGGATCTTATGCCCCATTTAATGCACTACTCATTCCTTGTGCACGTGATCATCATGCAGTTCAAATATGATGTTATCTAGCAACTTGGAGGAGTGCTAGGGAAAATTATCCAAGATAGATTGCCTTGCATCTATGATGGTACTTCCCCATATTCAAAATTTTATAGAATGTTCTTAGAATCAATGTACCATATGCTCACCGAGAAAAAGCCACCCAGAATGAGCCCAAGAATAGTCAAATATCTCCAAAATATAGAAACTGGAGATTACTTTCTTGATGAAAATTTTAGTTTCATTAGAACATACAGAGGCAAATTGCCACCAAAATCCTTGCCCACTTATTGTCTCAAATTTTTGGTGGCCTTAGAGATAGTAAGGTAGTATGTAGAAGAAGTCAAACTAATATGGAGGAAGAAGAAGACCAAAGTTCATAGCTCTAGGAAAGAGAGGCGAATATGTATACCAAGGATATCCAATTATGATAAAATCCCTACATATAATGAACTCCTGCTTCGTAGAAATCACCTAAAAGCCATACGATCCTGAGGGTCATAACAAGAAAATCACTCTGGAATCTAATCCGATGGAGCACAAGGAGGATGAGTATGAGAAAAATCTTCTATGGATGTAAAACAATGGCATCAATGTTGAATCAATATGGAATAACAAAAATGTAGTAAGAGCACATACTCACACAAAGACGGTTGGTGAATACTTTGGGGACCTAAGGATGGTAATAAAATATACATTATATAAAAAGGCACCTCAAATAATCACCATCCCACCAGAGGATTCTATCGATCCTATTACGGAGGTTATGAGCATGAATCCTGAGCAAATCGAAATCATAGTTGAGGTACAGGATCAGGCAATGGAAGAAAAGGTTGGTACTTATTTTACCTCTCAATGCCCCAACACAAGTAGAGGAAAATATATTGTGCCTATTTTTTTTGTCCCAAGGAGTTACATGATCGAGAGTTTGGCATTAACTCTAATGGCCTTGCAGCATCTACAACAGGTTGCCATAGGATTACAATAGGCAGTACTAACAACCTTCATGGAAAACAATAAGGAGATCAAGATATTTGCCATGGCATGGGAGAGGATAAATAAATCCATAGGATTCAATGACATCTTAAAAAATTATCAGGTAGTGATTCCCAACACTACAGGACCTCCTCCTCTCAAAAGAGTGAGTATCGGATCAGGCTCTAGTGAGTCTATGAGCATCACTCTGATAAAAAAGAAAATATTCACATAATTCACTTCTGAAGAGGAAGAGCAAATTGAAGCTATAATGGAAGATAGAGTGATAGGGATCTGAGGTAAAGGTGAAGTGCATAATTCACCTCCATCAAGTTCATAGCCTACCTCCAAGGCCACTATCATCATTCCCACTAATGGGATACAATCACTCCAAATAGATCCCAACACAGGTGATGCAACAATAGCAGGAGACTCAGTCTCATTGCTAAAACATAGAGTGCAAGTTCATGCACAGACTACACTAGCCATTGAGAAGGAATTGATGGCTTGGAGATCCAAATCAGAATTATTGCATTCAAAAAATGAGAAGCTAAAAGCTAAAATAAATAAAACTCAAAAACAAATACCTTCTGACAAAGATTCATTACAAGTCCCAAAGCTTGCAGCTAGATTCAAGGAGAAGATGGTCAAAATAATCAAGAAAGAAGCAAAAATGATAGAAACTTATTGCAAGAATTTTGGAAAGATAATGGAGATTAATAAGGAGATAAAATACCTATTAGTTAATGTAGATGAGAAGATAGCAACTATATCCCCGGTATACAAAATATGCAAGGTAAAATACGAACAGATTAGGTCCATGCAAGTGACCACTATTTATGGGAAGGTTCATAGTTTTCTAGAAGAGTATGAAAAAGTTGCAAGTCTCAAGGTGAAAATACTCAGATGGAACAACTCGGTTAAAGAGCTAGAAAAAGCAGAAAAAGATATAGTTTTCCAATTGAAGCACCTTAATGTTGATCTCCAAAAATTACTCAGCATAGAAGGTTTATGTTAGATAATCATCTGGGATATCAAAGAATTTTCTTGTGAAGAGGTTGATGAAGATAAGCTCTCTGACCAACTCATATCATTGACCACATACTCCCTTGACATCATTAGGTTCTTCTAGAGTAGACAGCCATTCATAAGCGAAGACAACAACAAAGGAATCATAGTGTTAGATAGGATTTGCACAATTAGTGAGATCGATGAAGAAATTTGGATCCTTATAGTAGATTACATTGGTGCAATTCAAGACGAGCAAGAGGTAATTAAAAGAATAAAAAAGCATCTGAGTCAGCAAGTGGAATGGGGCCCATGATGACAGAAAATGGAAAGAGAAGGTCAGTGACAACTAAGCAGGGCTTCGACCAATTTTTCTAATAAATATTTTGGAGATAGTAAGATAACAGACTGTACAACACCCAACCGATGACAAGGTAGGAGATATCACTAGGTTGACGGTTTCGATGCAGGTAGTTCAGGTAGTTACAAAACTACTATGACTATAAGAAGGATGTTTATAGCCAAAATAATGATCGAGCTTTGATAGCATATTTTTGCTAAGAGGCACTCAAGTTCATGTTCTTTGTTGTTGTATCTCCTTTATTTTATTTCTCCTTTTTCATCTCCTCTTTCCTCCCATTGCTATGTATATTTTTTATAGGAATGTTCCCAAGAAGCTAAGAATATTTTTTAGATTATTGAGCTAGAGGTCTAAAGACTCGACCTTTGCGATATTCGAATGAAAGAGTGAAAGGTCATTTTTATGATATTCGAACGAGTATCTTTATTGTATTCATATTTCTAAGAGTTAAATGGCGATTCCAAGCCAAATATTCATGTAATCTCATTCAAATATTAATACAATTTTAGGCTTCTTTCGTGTTATCTTTCTGTGTTTAGATTTGTGTGTGTCTTTTTTATGGGTTACATTATTTGCACACATAATGAATGCTTCTTTCATTGGTCAACTATTATGTTTATTACAATATTAAAATAAACATAATTGCATTTATTCTTTCTTTCTATTTTCATTAAAGTGTTATTAAATCTTGCTACAATAGCCCAAAGGATTAAAGCACCGATCATACATAAGGTATAATAGAACTCGTTATTTTTTTATCTCGATCAAATTTTATAATCGTTAATTCATCACCATAAATATGGAAGAGCATGAACTTAAATAATTTAAGCTCACCTCAAGGTTATCTTGCCATACTTGGTCTGTCTAGAAAATATTAAAATAACTCTATTCCCAAGTTAAAGAGGTAGGTCGACCAGAGCCTACAATAGCTCATTGGCAGTAGGTTTTCCTATAGTGTGATAGCTCATCCTACGGATGCAAGAAAAATCCCCAATAGGTATCCTTCTCAATTTTCACTACTTTGGATTTTAGTTGTTTAGAGCATCTAGCCTTACCCTCGCTTCCTCTAGACCCTCTTGTCTACACAAAAATATCACCCTGAACCTTCTTCAACTCTACCTCCATATCCTTGGTAGAATTTTTAATCTTAGACGAGTTGTGACTAAATTTATTTGTAGATGGAGTTTTAAGAGAATTGTTCTCTAAATTGATAGGAGAATCCTCATTCTTGGTTGCTTCAATAGGAAATATTATCAAGGCCTAGTTAAAGTCCTCCATTTTGCCACCTTTTTTTTCCATAAACTCAAAGATCAACTTTATCAAACCTTGATGCAACAAGTTCGTAATATCTTCTTTATGGGTTTGCAACATTGTCCTCTCCAACGATTTGTACAAAAATGCTAGGATATTTAATCTCTTATTGCAATGAAGTTTGTTCAAAAAATCAAAATGGTATCTTCTTATAATATTTGAGTTGTTGAGCGTAAAATATTCCATGATAACCAATGTTACCATATCCCAAGGGGGCTTAAGGAGATTCTATAGGATCCCATTTTAATATTTTTTGGCTCTTCATATTCCCCCAAGAAAGTCTTGAGCTCCTTGGCTAGGAAGTGCTTCTTCCTATTTAAGCATTCAACTACAATGGATAACCCTATAAATTCAAAGATAAATGATATGAAAATGTTAAACTCCAAGCCATTTGCTCTAACACTACCATCCTTATAGGAGTGGACCAATTAGAGGGAAAGCCCCTTGTTGAAACCATTGAATATCTTTAGGTAGCTAAGGAGACCACCCTTCTCCATTATTTATTTTACCTCATCATCCAACTTGAGGACAAATGGTTCTACCCTTTTTAGGTCACCAACCATAGCTTGATTTCTTGCATTGTGGATACTTCTAAAGAAATTTTGGTAGATGATGTACCTAACTAGACTAGAAATGTTGGAAAACCTCCAAATAGAATGAAATTTTAATACAGCTACCAGTAACACCCCACTTCCAAAAGAAACCATGAAGAAAGAGTGGTGCACATACCAATACTATAAAATCCTTTGAAATGGATCCACAACCATCTTGAAAATGATGTAGATCTTGCGCATATGATACATCGCCAATGGTCCAACCAAGTGGTACAACTCAAGAACTTGGAGATGATAATATCAAGGCCAAAAAAATATTACCATGCAATCTTAAATGGAATGAGTTGTAAACCTCACTACTAGCATAAGCCTCAAAAGGAAATAAAATTATGTGCAAAACTTAGACTTGCCACCTTACCTTATGATGTTAGCTCCTAAGAATTAGGTAACAATCCGATAGAGATTTCATAAATTTTTCAATCTTGATATTTAGGATGGAACATGTATTAGCATGACACACTTTACTAAGAAAAATAAATATATTACATTGCCACATTAAGACCTTCTATTTTCAATTCATGTGGAATTTTTTAGAAATAAAAGTGTTGCAATGAATCTCAAGCTACCACTTCAATTTAAGAAGACTCTTCCAAACTAAAGTAGTCTTGGTTGGACTTTGAAATTATGTCTGGCATTGATGTGATTTTAATATGTAATTTTACATAACAGATCACATCACATAGTAGATCTTGATAAAGGTGCCACATGAATACCATACAAAAAAAGAGTTTTCACTTCCACATTCCATGGCCAAAATTTGAAATAAATGAGTTGTGCTTATTCTTAGGGTGCCACCTAATCAAAAGGTCTTGACTAGTTACCACTTGGAGATCAAATAGGAAATAAAAAATCTGCCACTAGGGATTTGAACTCTTAGTCACCATATTCTTGCCATCGTAAGGATAAAATTCAAATTTTAAAGTGATTATATAGCACTAAAGAGGTTCCATCAAGTTGTTGACAAAACTAGACCCTAAATCAAAGACAATGGAGTACTTCACCACCTTGAAGATTAAATTTTTAAAAAATCTCATTTCAAAAAAACTCAAGAAGCAAATATATCATAACAAGGACAATTACAAAATTTGAGAGAGACCTTGGGGAAACCCTTTTGCCCAAGTTTTAATACCTTCTTGAGCCAAACCTAGATTGGTCAAAGCATCAAAAACTTTGTTTCCTTCTTTATATGTGTGTCTAATTTGGAAATCTTCTAGGGACTGAATATGCATTTTAGATTCCTTAATCATGTTTGCAATACTCCAACTAGGGGTGTTAGTACCAAGTGTAGATTTGATAATATTTAAAGAATCTCCTTCTCTAATCACTTTCCTACATGCTAAATATTCAAGCAAATCAATACCCTAGAAAAGAGCTTTGGCTTCCATGAAGTGACTAGTTTGAATTTCTAGGTTTTTTGCAAAGGCAAGAATGATTTCTCCCTTGTAATTTTTTAACACCCCTCTATTCCAAGATCTCCCTAGATTTCCTTTGGACGCTCCATCAAAATTGAGTTTGATCCATATAGGGGAAGGAGGGCTCCATTTAGTCTTGGATATGTCTATCAAACTGGATTGCATCATATTTTTAGTCCTAGATAGAAGACCTAACTTCTCCTCAAGACTATACTCCATATTAATACCCCCACCATTGTCTAGATGAATGCTTAGGGCATTCTCAATAATGGTATTAATAATTATGATTCTAAAAAATATAACATCTCTTTTGGACTCCTTGAACACCCCATTATTTCTTTCCTTCCAGAGCCCCCAAATAAAATGAGGAAGGCTGAAGGACCAGAAGATCCTACATTTATGGTTAAAGAAAGGAGGGATCCATTGATTGTAGATATTGGAGAGGTAGAATGGAACAACCCAGTAAACCTCAAGGCTATTCAAAAAGGAATAGAAAAATTCCTATGAAAAGGGGCACTCTAAGTATAAGCGGTTAGAAGTATCTTCGCTCTTTTTACATAGGTGATATCTATTGGGAATACACATCCACCTGTTTTGAATATTTTCTATGGTGAGGAAATTATTCTGTATGGCAAGCCAATAAAATAAGTTGACTTTAGGGACAAGATTTTTAATCCAAATTTATCTACTAGGAAACCAAAAAATAGACTTATCCTCAACAAAAAAGTATGTTGATCTCATTGAATAGGATCCATCCTCTTCACCTTTCCAGAAGACTCAATCTTCCTCTCCAAAATTTTTAATTAACCTAAGTTCTTATTTTATCATATAAGAATCTATAGGCCTCCTCCTCTTCTTGATATTGGTTTGGAATAGAAAGGGATTTCCAATTTTTATTGCCATCAATTATTTCTATGAAATCAATAGCTTTAGGACCATAAAGAAGCTGATTTTCATGCTCTAGAACTATAAGATTTGAAATTTTTGATAGGAGTGAGTTCAAAAGCCAATAATAGTTCTAGAATTTAATTTTATCACCATTTCCTAGGTTCCATCTGCATGCCTTTAGAATGAGAAATTTTGTTTTGAGAATATTGAGCCAAAAATTAGATGTTGAGGGAGGAAGGGAATCTTCTAGAAAAATTTTACTCTAATTCAAATACTTTGATGAGAGAATGTGAAGCCATCCCAAGTTTTCCTTTTTGAATAACTTCCAGCTTTGTTTGGCCATTATAGCTTTGTTCATTTTTCAAATTCCTCAAGCCCAAACCCCCTTCTTCTCTTTTTTTGTAGACTTGATCCTAGGAGACAGGGGGAATTCTCTTTTTCTCCTCATATCCCGACCAAAGAATTTTATTTAATGTGTTCAATTTTTGGGCAACTTTCACAAGGATTTTGAAAAGGGACAAGAAATAGATAGGAATATTTTAGAGAGTAAATGTTACCAACTAGGATTTACTCATATATATATGAGAAGGGCACCTTTCCATCCTATAATTTTCTTTTGAATTTTCTCCACCATAGGGTCCCAAATATTATCCTTCATTTTTTCTTTGAAGAGAGGTAATCCAAGGTAGATTGAAGTAAACTACTATTTCACAGCTTATGATTTGAGTGATCTTCCTCTTGTCACGACCCACCTTGGAGGAACTCTATTAATATGTTACTTGTATTGTGATGGCTGATTTGTAATGCTTAATATATTTACATTATATTCATTTTAGCCAAGAGAAAATGATGTTGTATATATTGACTGTTTGTAGGAACAGGTATTCTCATAGGTGGAAGATTTACCATCAAGAGATGAAAAGGGGAAATGATGACAAAGATAACTCACCAGGTAAAGCTCGTGTTTCTATCATCACTAGTTACCTCACTGATGTCGGTGTTACCTGAGGAGTTGCTCCCAAACTCTCCCCACTCAAAGGAAAAACGGTGATGGGAAATAAAGAGAAGTTGCATCGAGTGCTTACATGCTACTTATATGAAATAAGTTTGTTGAAACATTAATTTGCATGAAAAAGTCTACTTTGGAAAATGCATATTTATCAATGTTTGGCACTGTAATATTTTGAAATATATGTCTTTATGCATATAATTTAAAACATTCTCTAGAGTTGAGATTAATTTATTTGAGCATGATTATTTGAATTGATTGACCCCATGTTTAAAAACAATTAGGTGGTTGGCTTTTATGAACCTATCCAAATTTTATTGGATCAAAATATGAAAAGACTATTTTATAAATAAAATATTACAACTTCCCTACACTTGGCAACTTTAGAATGGGGGTAGAATTCTCTTATTATCTTTAACAGTCCCAAATTTGAGCACCCATATTAGGTCAAAAGAAGTCTTGTTTGTGGTTTTTCTTAAGCATAACTTGTTGAGCGTAAGTCAGATTTGTGAGAGAGGTCATGAAGTGATCTTTAAGAAGCAAGGTTGCAAAGTTAGGAAGGCAAACAATGGGAAGTTGATAGCAACTAGATCAAGGACATCTGGCAACCTATACACTCTCTCAAATATTTTAGAAGGAGCTTGCTTGATTGGATAGGAAGAAGAGAATTGGTTGTGGCACAAGAGGCTCGGTCATATCAGTTTTGACAATCTAGTAAAAATTAGCTCAAAGAAAGAAATGAGAGATATTCCCGCCATTAGCAAACCATCAAATAGCATTTGTGCTTCATGTCAAAAGGAAAAGCAAACTAGAGTCTCATTTAAAACAAAAGAGTACTACACAAGCAAACCTTTGGAACTAGTACATACTAACTTATGTTGACCCATGAGAATGCAAAGCATAAACGATGACAAATATTTCATGTTGTGTATAGATGACTCTTTCAAGATGACATGGGTACTATTTTTGAAGCATAAATCAGAAGCTTTTGAGATGTTCAAGGTTTTCAAAAATCAAGTTGAGAATCAAACAGGAAAAATGATTAAATGTTTAAGGTCATACAGAGGAGGAGAGTTCATTTCAAAGGATTTCACAGAGTATTGTGAAAAATATGGCATCAGGAGATAGTTTTCAGTAGCTAGGACACCTCAGTAGAATGGTGTGGTAGAAAGAAAGAATAAGACAGTGCAGGAAATGGCATGGACTATGTTGACTGAGAGCAAAGTAGCAGATAGATTTTGAAAAGAGGCAGTCCATACTACAGTATACATCCAAAATAGGTGCATGTTGAGGACGCATGAAAGAAAAACTCCTTATGATTTGTGTTTTGGTAAAAAGGCAACAACAAGATAGTTTTTGGCAACAAGTGTTACATCAAAATAACTGAAGAAAACCTTGGTAAGTTTGAAGATAGAGCATATGAAGGTATTTTTCTTGGCTATTCATCAAAAAGAAAAGCTTACAAATGCTACAACAAGAGGCTAAGGAAAATTGTGGATAGTGTCGATGTTAAAGTTGATTAATGAAGGGAACGAGTAATTAGCTATGAAGAGAACTACCCAATTTATGAAGAGGTCATTGAAGGAGATGAGGAAAAGGAAACAGAAAAGAAACCAAAAATTGACTCAAAGGATTCAAACAGTGATTCATAAGTGGAAGAAAACAAGAAATTCAAAACAGACAGTTGGCAAAAAGATCATCCTAGAGAGCAAATAATTGGAGACCCCACAGTTGGTGTTCAGACAAGAATAAGATTAGTAAGTAACTACTATTTATTATCTAGCATTGAGCCCAAAAAAATTTTTGACGCAAGCAAAGATGAAAGTTAGGTAAAGGCAATAAATGAAGAACTAGATCAGATCGAGAAAAACAAGACTTGGGAGTTAGTACCAATACCCGCAAATAAAAATGTAATCGGTACCAAATGGGTCTTTCAGAACAAATTGAATGAAGATGGATAGGTAGTCAGGAACACATAAATATTGGTATACAAAGTTTATGCACAAGTTGAAGGTATTGAATTTGAGGAAACCTTTGCACCTGTGGCTAGACTAGAGGCAATTAGAATGTTTTTAGCTTTAGCAGTTTACAAGAATTTCAAAGTTTATCAAATGGATGTGAAATCAGCATTTTTGAATGGGAAAATTGAAGAAGAGGTTTATATTGAGCATCCAGATGGTTTCTACCTTGGTGATGATCCCAACTTGGTTTGCAAGTTGAAGAAAGTGTTATATGGCTTAAAACAGGCACCCCGAGCATGGTATGCAAGGCTAGACAATTATCTTACTCAGCAAGGGTTCAAGAAATGTATGGTGGATAGTAATTTGTATGTCAAAATAGAAAATGGTCATCATAATGTTCTTGTTGTATACGTAGATGATATCATATTTGGCAACAACAAAGATGAGTTGTGTAAATATTTAGTAAATAAGATGCAAAAAGAATTTGAAATGTTAATTATTGGTGAACTTTCGTATTTTCTCGGATTGCAAGTTAATAAAAAGGAGAAGGGCATATTTATTTCTCAAATTAAATATGTGAAAGAGATGCTGAAAAAGTTCACAATGGAGGATTGTAAGCGATTAGCACTCCCATGACGACATGTTGCAAGTTGAGCAAGGATGAAAAATATCCATATGTTGATCAAACTATGTATAGATCTATGATTGGGAGCTTACTATACTTGATAGCTACCAGACCAGATATTTTGTAGGCAGTATGCATGGTAGCACGATTTTAGGCTAGTCCCAAGGAGACTCATGTGACAACTGTGAATAGGATTTTTCGGTACCTCAAGGGTACTATGGAGTATGGGTTATGGTATCCAAAAGCTAAGGACTTCACCCTTATTGCATATTCAGATGTAGATTGGGCAGGATATGTAGATGACAAGAAGAATACCAGTGGAGGTGCATTCTATCTTGGATACAGGTTGGTCGCGTGGCACAGTAAGAAACATGAGTCAGTCTCCTTATCCATAGCAGAGGCAGAATACATTACAGCGACAACATGTTGTACGTAGGTGTTATGGATGAGATAAACTCTGAAGGATCTTGGCATTAATTTTAGTGAGCAAATTTTAGTTAAGTGTGATAACACCAGTGCCATTAGTATCTCAAAGAATCTAGTTATGCATTCTCGCACAAAACATATTGCTATCTGGTATCATTTTTTGAAGGAGAAAGTTGTGGAAGGTGAGGTTAAGTTGGATTTTGTTCCAACAACAAAGAAAGTAGCGGATATCTTCACCAAAAAATTACCCAAGGAAGTCTTTGAGTACCTTCATAAGAAATTGGGAGTGGTCACACTTCCCAAGAATTGACTAGCTATTAGAGCCACATTCTCAGGGGGAGCATTTGTGTATTTGTTTATTTTTTTCTCATGTTTATGATTTCTGCTAAGTGTAATAATTTTTGCCTGAGAATTCTGTGCATTGACTCAGGTGGAGTTTGTAGTAGCCCTTTGGTCTTGTTGTCAAATTGGAAGAAGAGTTACAAGAAATTGTGCGTGTGTTGCCAACAATTCCAAAGGGGGAGATTTTTGAGCAAGGTGCAACGATAGTATTGTCATTGTTGTCAACACACTCAAATGGATAGGTTGATGCAATGGATAGTTTTTTGAAGGTTTTTCGGAGTATGTACAAGTGATGTTCAATGCTTATGAGGATGTTTTTGATGTTCGGGTGAAGTTGTTATAGGTTGTTCGTGCAAATTTGCAAAAGTTGAAAACATCGTCAAGAAGTTGTCAAAAATTTGCAAAAATCGTCACGGGTGCAGTTGGATAGGATGTATCAATTTGAAACATGCTAGCATGTCAGGAAAAATTCCATAACAACTTTGGAGGTGTCAGCACAGTGTTTGAATTTATCGGTGACATTTTCGGTATCTTGGCGGATGATTTGGCAAGTGGTTGTACAGGTCGAAAAAGGGTAGTTTTATCAGAAGCACTGTGAGAAAACCGAGAAGAATTTGATAGTGAAATTTTAACTGGAGGTGGTTGTTATATTCAAGAACATGTGTTATAAATTTCCACCAAAACGAATAAACGAGGTGAATGTTACAAGCGTTTCAAGACTGTCACAAAAATGATCTTTTTGGAAAAAGTGTGTCAGCAGCAGTTTTCGTGGAGGTGGTAGAGGTGAACCGTAAGGATTTATAAAATGATATTTTGACTTGATATATTTAGCATTGCAAAGATTCTATGTTTCAAATTTTAGATAAAACAGAGTTACAAGGTGATAGTTATGATTGTTGCAAAAATGGTACAGGTCACTTTTATGTCAATTTGTTCCACTTGTGCAAAATCCTTCAGTTGGCCGTTTTGACCTTGCAGAGTCGCCAGAGTTTTGGTTTCAGTGTTGTTACACCTTCAACGCATCAAATAGAGCATATTTTTTTTTTGGTATGATGTGTCACGTGGCTCCGAAGTAAGAGAACGAGTAATGTGTCAATTCTTTGCATGTGATGTGTTTGACGAAATGCCTTCTCAAAATAAAAAGGAAGTTATATTGTTTTAAGAAGCTTCATTAAAGAAAATATTTTAAAAATTGAAAAGGGAAAAAGAATGCAAGTGTGTTCTTTTTAAGTGACAAGGGATTTTATTGAAAAGGGGGGACTTTATTTTGTGAAGAGAGAAGTGTGTGTGGAGAAAAATAAAGAGTGAAAATCCGTGATTTTTGGAGAGAGGTGAAAAATGCCACTTAAGTATTTTGGGTATAACTTTCTCATATGATATCCATTTTAGCTGAAATTTTGAGAGGCATTCGCAGACAAAGTGCTGCACAATACCCAGAAAGCATTTAGCAATTGGCAGAACGAGCAAATAGAACAATCAGTTGTTTTTGTGAGAAGAGAAGATTGAAATTCTAAGTAATGCAGAGAGAGGGATGTTATACTGGGTGAAATATAAAGTTTTATATTTTGAGCTTATAGACCATAGAGGGTTATGGTTTTAGTGAAGACATTCATATATGTCATTTTATTATCAATATCAAAATCAAGTGGGTGCTTGGTAGAGGGGTTGGTGCTCCTTTATGTTGGTGCAGATAAATCAGGGGTTGGTGCTCTTTTCTGTTGGTGCAGATAAATCAGGGGTTGGTTCTCCTTCTAGTGGGTGCTGGTAAATTAATTGTAAATTTGGTGCTTTACAAAGGCTAGATTTTAATGGGAGTCCAAACAGTCATTTTCGGGGATGTAGCCAAATCGGTGAACCTTGGTCATCTTATGTTGTGTGATGTTCTCTTGTTATACTTGCTTTATTTGGTTTTATGTTTTCATTGTTTTGTCTTTGAGTGTTGAAGATTTAAGTTTTAAAGAGCTACACTAATTCACCCCCCCTCTCATTGTCACTGTGAGACTAACAAACTCCTTACAAATTGATGAAAATTTTACTTGATCTGAGAAAGTAATAAAAGAACAGCTTAGCACACACACTAGACATAGGCCAGAAGTGGTAGTTCTTTTTTATTAATTTTTTTTTATTCTCACTTAAGTATATTGCTAGAATATATAAAACTTCAGGAGTAAAAGGTTCATTTGTTTTGAAGAAACATAATCTTTGATTTTATCTGATTAAAGATTGCTTTCTTATCACACTATTTTTATCTCTTTACTATTTTATAATAATATAGCAAAATAATACCATATCCTTATCATCACATTCTTGTCATTAACCAGAGATTCTAGAGTTCTCAAATACCTCATGTTTTCACCATCTTTCCCAGTCAGATCCTATGTTGTATCCAAAATTGATACAACATGAATGTACCCATAATTTAAAATTTGTGAAGGTCCTAAGAAGGTACACCTTTGTGAAGAGTTCAAGTCTAAGTGAAATAATTTTTCTTCATAAGCATATCCAACCCCTAATCAACTAATATTTTCCTTTCATTAAAACTTAAGGGGTTCCCCACCTTTTCCTTGTAAATATTTCACCCTTCGATTGATTGACGAAAAATTTCAGCTAATAAACAAAAGTTATCAAAAGTTAAGCACTCTTCGGCTAACTTTAAAAAGTAATCAACATACAAAAAGAGCGATCAGCTAAATCTAAAGATTGTTGAAAGTTTTCGAATGATGCCATCAGAAGAAGAGCCAATATTTTTACAAGCAAGTATTATTGGTTGATCGATAGAAACTTTTGGTTGACCATTCAGACTAAAGAGCCAAAACAAGCAGAGTACACAAATTTTAATCGATTGAAAAAAAGGAGATTACTACCAAAGGTTTTTGGCCAAGTGAAATTTGATCCATTTAAAAAACCCTTTTTTGATCGACGAGAAGAAAGTAATAACCGAAAGTAAAAGGTATTTTGGTCGATACCAAGTAAATAACAATTGACTAACCAATCAATCGATTGCAAAAAGAAATTAACTTTTTTGGTCAAACACAGTAAATAGTCGATCGAAATATCTACCAACCGAATATAAAGTAAGTTTCTCGATGAAAACATGTCATCGGCAAAAAATAATGAAGAGACAGCTGAAAAGTTAGAGTCAATAAATATTCCATCGACTAGCAAAAAATAAGAGTTGACCATTCAACAAAAGTGAAACTTTTATTTGATTGAAGAAAAGCCTTCATTGGCTGAACAATGGTAAGGATCGGTTGATATTTTGGTCAAAGCACTACTGTTAAAAAAAATTTGGCTGATGAAAAAAAAGCATTAAGTGTCCTCGGTTGAGTGCATCCTCACCATCAAAGTATCAACGGTCGAACGAAATCAATGGATGAGATCAACCCAACCAATCAAAGGTAAAAATATCATTGATTAAGGTATGTCACCATTTAATTTTGCATGCACAAGATCTAAAAAACTGTTATTATTAATTGACATCCTCAATAAAAGGTATCTCAAGTTTTAAAATGTAATGCATGCAGAAGTACCCAAAGCCATATCAATCGAATAATGGTGTCCAACAATCGAATATCTATTCGTACGAAATCAAAGTGATTTTTAGATTGAAATCTAATAGAGAAAAAGAGGAAATCAGCCAACAATATTCAAAGAGCAAAAACATCTATGGACCCTCTCTCGAGAAAAGCTGATGCAACACTCAAACCAATGATGATCCTACTAACATGGCCAAACTTCTTCAAGCGTTATAGGTACACAGTCCAACTATAGATCTCAACCTTATATCTCCCTAGGCACGATTATTAAGGCAATGTGTACCAATTGAATGGACCAAAATCTAACACCTGTAGAATCCAGTGGCCAGTTACATAAATCAATAAATAGTGGTGATTCAAAATTGATCGATCATTATAAATTATTGAGGTGGTGAGCCAAAAATAACAACACAACAGTGGTTGGTATGATTTTAATAATACCTCATACGTAAACTAATTTAAATACATGAATATAGCGATGAGAAACTCACAGTGTTAACAAAATTTTTGAATTGTTTTAGGAGCTGAGAAGACCAGTATTAGATATCAGAGCAATGGCCTTCTCCAACAAGGCAACCCTCAAGACAAGAATTGAAGCATTAGATGAGAAGGTGGCATTCATGAAGGTGAATGCCATAAAGATAGGAGAACAAGTTTGGGGTGAGGAGGAAATCACTGAGTTCTACTCCCAGTCCAGCACAAAAGAGTGGTGATGCCCACACTACTTATTAATGAACATATTCAACCATGCATACAAAAACAAAGACAAGAGAGATCCCCTATGCAACAAATAGAGGATCAACCTAGAAAAACTCTTGTATCCAAGAGTACATTTTTCCCCCAAATTATTGTCATTTTTAGCCATCTCGTATGATCCAAGAGCTAGGGCCATCGTTAATGGGTGAAACAATCCCATTTACAATATTACACCAGAAAAGGTCAAATAGGTGTTCAGGCTAGACCCGACCAAATAGTGCTATGATGCTAATGTAATTTCAAGATAGATACAACACATGATCGACACCACATTCTATGAGAAGTTGTTCAACTATGACAAACCAGAGTCAATAGTCTTTTTGATTCACAAGAATCAGTTCCAAAAGTGGGAAAGTGACTATGTCAACTTGATTCATGTAGTATTGGGAGTAGAGGACCTCAACTGGATCAGTGTTGAAGTGATGTATCTAATAGTGCAATGTAACAAGACCTGGAAGATGCTCATGTATAGGTGGTAAGACATCATATGTGACACCATAGATAAAGAATTCAAATAATTGCAAGATGTCGTAAATAAAAATATGGATCTTATGCCCCATTTAATGCACTACTCATTCCTTGTGCACGTGGTCATCATGCAGTTCAAATATGATGTTATCCATGAACTTGGAGGAGTGCTAGGGAAAATTATCCAAGATAGATTGCCTTGCATCTATGATGGTACTTCCCCATATTAAAAATTTTATAGAATGTTCTTAGAATCAATGTACCATATGCTTACCGAGAAAAAGCCACCCAAAATGAGCCCAAGAATAGTCAAATATCTCCAAAATATAGAAGCTGGAGATTACTTTCTCGATGAAAATTTTAGTTTCATTAGAACATACAGAGGCAAATTGCCACCAAAATCCTTGCCCACTTATTGTCTCAAATTTTTGGTGGCCTTAGAGATAGTAAGGTAGTATGTAGAAGAATTCAAACTAAGATGGAGGAAGAAGAAGACCAGAGTTCATAGCTCAAAGATAGGCGAATATGTATACCAAGGATATCCAATTATGATAAAATCCCTACATATAATGAACTCCTGCTTCATAGAAATCACCTAAAGGCCATACGATCCTGAGGGTCATAACAAGAAAATCACTCTGGAATCTAATCCGATGGAGCACAAGGAGGATGAGTATGAGAAAAATCTTCTATGGATGTAAAACAATGGCATCAATGTTGAATCAATATGGAATAACAAAAATGTAGTAAGAGCACATACTCACACAAAGACGGTTGGTGAATACTTTGGGGACCTAAGGATGGTAATAAAATATACATTATATAAAAAGGTACCTCAAATAATCACCATCCCACCAGAGGATTCTGTCGATCCTATTATGGAGGTTATGAGCATGAATCCTGAGCAAATCGAAATCATAGTTGAGGTACAGGATCAGGCGATGGAAGAAAAGGTTGGTACTTATTTTACCTCTCAATGCCCCAACACAAGTAGAGGAAAAGATATTGTGCCTATTTTTGTTGTCCCAAGGAGTTACATGATCGAGAGTTTGGCATTAACTCTAATGGCCTTGCAGCATCTACAACAGGTTGCCACAGGATTACAATAGGCAGTACTAACAACCTTCATGGCAAACAATAAGGAGATCAAGATATTTGCCATGGCATGGGAGAGGATAAATAAATCCATAGGATTCAATGACATCTTAAAAAATTATCAGGTAGTGATTCCCAACACTACAGGACCTCCTCCTCTCAAAAGAGTGAGTATCGGATCAGGCTCTAGTGAGTCTATGAGCATCACTCTGATAAAAAAGAAAATATTTACATAATTCGCTTCTGAAGAGGAAGAGCAAATTGAAGCTATAATGGAAGATAGAGTGACAGGGATTTGAGGTAAATGTGAAGTGCATAATTCACCTCCATCAAGTTCATAGCCTACCTCCAAGGCCATTATCATCATTACCACTGATGGGATACAATCACTCCAAATAGATCCCAACACAGGTGATGCAACAATAGCAGGAGACTCAGTCTCACTACTAAAACATAGAGTGCAAGTTCATGCACAGACTACACTAGCCATTGAGAAGGAATTGATGGATTGGAGATCCAAATCAGAATTATTGCATTCAAAAAATGAGAAGCTAAAAGCTAAAATTAATAAAACTCAGAAACAAATACCTTTTGACCTAGATTCATTACAAGTCCCAAAGCTTGCAGTTAGATTCAAGGAGAAGATGGTCAAAATAATCGAGAAAGAAGCAAAAATGATAGAAACTTATTGCAAGAATTTTGGAAAGATAATGGAGATTAATAAGGAGATAAAATACCTATTAGTTAATGTAGATGAGAAGATAGCAACTATATCCCCGGTATACGAAATATGCAAGGTAAAATATGAACAGATTAGGTCCATGCAAGTGACCACTATTTATGGGAAGGTTCATAGTTTTCTAGGAGAGTATGAAAAAGTTGCAAGTCTCAAGATGAAAATACTCAGATGGAACAACTCGGTTAAAGAGCTAGAAAAAGCAAGATATAGTTTTCCAACTAAAGCACCTTAATGTTGATCTCCAAAAATTACTCAGCATAGAAGGTTTATGTTAGATAATCATCTAGGATATCAGAGAATTTTCTTGTGAAGAGGTTGATGAAGATAAGCTCTCTGACCAACTCATATCATTGACCACATACTCCCTTGACATCATCAGGTTCTTCTAGAGTAGACAACCATTCATAAGGGAAGACAAAAGCAAAGGAATCATAGCATTAGATAGGATTTGCACAATTAGTGAGATCGATGAAGAAATTTGGATCCTTATAGTAGATTCCATTGGTGCAATTCAAGATGAGCAAGAGGTAATTAAAAAGAATAAAAAAGCATCTGAGTCAGCAAGTGGAATGGGGCCCATGATGACAGAAAAGGGAAAGAGAAGGTCAGTGACAACTAAGCAGGGCTTCGACCAATTTTTCTAATAAATATTTTGGAGATAGTTAGATAACAGACTATACAACACCCAACCGATGACAAGGTAGGAGATATCACTAGGTTGACGGTTTCAATGCAGGTAGTTCAGGTAGTTACAAAACTACTATGACTATAAGAAGGATGTCTATAGCCAAAATAATGATCGAGCTTTGATAGCATATTTTTGCTAAGAGGCACTCAAGTTCATGTTCTTTGTTGTTGTATCTCCTTTATTTTATTTCTCCTTTTTCATCTCCTCTTTCCTCCCATTGCTATGTATATTTTTTATAGGAATGTTCCCAAGAAGCTAAGAATATTTTTTAGATTATTGAGCTAGAGGTCTAAAGACTCGACCTTTGTGATATTTGAATGAAAGAGTGAAAGGTCATTTTTATGATATTCGAACGAGTATCTTTATTGTATTCATCTTTCTAAGAGTTAAATGGCGATTCCAAGCCAAATCTTCATGTAATCTCATTCAAATATTAATACAATTTTAGGCTTCTTTCGTGTTATCTTTCTGTGTTTAGATTTGTGTGTGTCTTTTTTATGGGTTACATTATTTGCACACATAATGAATGCTTCTTTCATTGGTCAACTATTATGTTTATTACAATATTAAAATAAACATAATTGCATTTATTATTTCTTTCTATTTTCATTAAAGTGTTATTAAATCTTGCTACAATAGCCCAAAGGATTAAAGCACCAGTCATACATAAGGTATAATAGAACTGTTATTGTTTTATCTCAGTCAAATTTTATAATCGTTAATTCATCACCATAAATATGGAAGAGCATGAACTTAAATAATTTAAGCTCACCTCAAGGTTATCTTGCCATACTTGGTCTGTCTAGAAAATATTAAAATAACTCTATTCCCAAGTTAAAGAGGTAGGTCGACCAGAGCCTGCAATAGCTCATTGGCAGTAGGTTTTCCTATAGTGTGATAGCTCATCCTACGGATGCAAGAAAAATCCCCAATAGGTATCCTTCTCAATTTTCACTACTTTGGATTTTAGTTGTTTAGAGCATCTAGCCTTACCCTCGCTTCCTCTAGACCCTCTTGTCTACACAAAAATATCACCCTGAACCTTCTTCAACTCTACCTCCATATCCTTGGTAGAATTTTTAATCTTAGACGAGTTGTGACTAAATTTATTTGTAGATGGAGTTTTAAGAGAATTGTTCTCTAAATTGATAGGAGAATCCTCATTCTTGGTTGCTTCAATAGGAAATATTATCAAGGCCTAGTTAAAGTCCTCCATTTTGCCACCTTGTTTTGCCATAAACTCAAAGATCAACTTTATCAAACCTTGATGCAACAAGTTCGTAATATCTTCTTTATGGGTTTGCAACATTGTCCTCTCCAACGATTTGTAAAAAAATGCTAGGATATTTAATCTCTTATTGCAATGAAGTTTGTTCAAAAAATCAAAATGGTATCTTCTTATAATATTTGAGTTGTTGAGCGTAAAATATTCCATGATAACCAATGTTACCATATCCCAAGGGGGCTTAAGGAGATTCTATAGGATCCATTTTAATATTTTTTGGCTCTTCATATTCCCCCAAGAAAGTCTTGAGCTCCTTGGCTAGGAAGTGCTTCTTCCTATTTAAGCATTCAACTACAATGGATAACCCTATAAATTCAAAGATAAATGATATGAAAATGTTAAACTCCAATCCATTTGCTCTAACACTACCATCCTTATAGGAGTGGACCAATTAGAGGGAAAGCCCCTTGTTGAAACCATTGAATATCTTTAGGCAGCTAAGGAGACCACCCTTCTCCATTATTTATTTTACCTCATCATCCAACTTGAGGACAAATGGTTCTACCCTTTTTAGGTCACCAACCATAGCTTGATTTCTTTGCATTGTGGATACTTCTAAAGAAATTTTGGTAGATGATGTACCTGACTAGACTAGCAATGTTGGAAAACCTCCAAATAGAATGAAATTTTAATACAGCTACCAGTAACACCCTACTTCCAAAAGAAACCATGAAGAAAGAGTGGTGCACATACCAATACTATAAAATCCTTTGAAATGGATCCACAACCATCTTGAAAATGATGTAGATCTTGCGCATATGATACATCGCCAATGGTCCAACCGAGTGGTACAACTCAAGAACTTGGAGATGATAATATCAAGGCCAAAAAAATATTACCATGCAATCTTAAATGGAATGAGTTGTAAACCTCACTACTAGTATAAGCCTCAAAAGGAAATTAAATTACGTGCAAAACTTAGACTTGCCACCTTACCTTATGATGTCAGCTCCTAAGAATTAGGTAACAATCCGATAGAGATTTCATAAATTTTTCAATCTTGATATTTAGGATGGAACATGTATTAGCATGACACACTTTACTAAGAAAAATAAATATATTAAATTGCCACATTAAGACCTTCCATTTTCAATTCATGTGGAATTTTTTAGAAATAAAAGTGTTGCAATGAATCTCAAGCTACCACTTCAATTTAAGAAGACTCTTCCAAACTAAAGCAGTCTTGGTTGGACTTTGAAATTATGTGTGGCATTGATGTGATTTTAATATGTAATTTTACATAACAGGTCACATCACATAGTAGATCTTGATAAAGGTGCCACATGAATACCATACAAAAAAAGAGTTTTCACTTCCACATTCCATGGCCAAAATTTGAAATAAATGAGTTGTGCTTATTCTTAGGGTGCCACCTAATCAAAAGGTCTTGACTAGTTACCACTTGGAGATCAAATAGGAAATAAAAAATCTGCCACTAGGGATTTGAACTCTTAGTCACCATATTCTTGCCATCATAAGGATAAAATTCAAATTTTAAAGTGATTATATAGCACTAAAGAGGTTCCATCAAGTTGTTGACAAAACTAGACCCTAAATCAAAGACAATGGAGTACTTCACCACCTTGAAGATTAAATTTTTAAAAAATATCATTTCAAAAAAACTCAAGAAGCAAATATATCATAACAAGGACTATTACAAAATTTGAGAGAGACCTTGGGGAAACCCTTTTGCCTAAGTTTTAATACCTTCTTGAGCCAAACCTAGATTGGTCAAAGCATCAAAAACTTTGTTTCCTTCTTTATATGTGTGTCTAATTTGGAAATCTTCTAGGGACTGAATATGCATTTTAGATTCCTTAATCATGTTTGCAATACTCCAACTAGGGGTGTTAGTACCAAGTGTAGAGTTGATAATATTTAAAGAATCTCCTTCTCTAATCACTTTCCTACATGCTAAATATTCAAGCAAATCAATACCCTAGAAAAGAGCTTTGGCTTCCATGAAGTGACTAGTTTGAATTTCTAGGTTTTTTGCAAAGGCAAGAATGATTTCTCCCTTGTAATTTTTTAACACCCCTCTATTCCAAGATCTCCCTAGATTTCCTTTGGACGCTCCATCAAAATTGAGTTTGATCCATATAGGGGAAGGAGGGCTCCATTTAGTCTTGGATATGTCTATCAAACTGGATTGCATCATATTTTTAGTCCTAGATAGAAGACCTAACTTCTCCTCAAGACTATACTCCATATTAATACCCCCACCATTGTCTAGATGAATGCTTAGGGCATTCTCAATAATGGTATTAAGAATTATGATTCTAAAAAATATAACATCTCTTTTGGACTCCTTGAACACCCCATTATTTCTTTCCTTCCAGAGCCCCCAAATAAAATGAGGAAGGCTGAAGGACCAGAAGATCCTACATTTATGGTTAAAGAAAGGAGGGATCCTTTGATTGTAGATATTGGAGAGGTAGCATGGAACAACCCAGTAAACCTCAAGGCTATTCAAAAAGGAATAGAAAAATTCCTATGAAAAGGGGCACTCTAAGTATAAGCGGTTAGAAGTATCTTCGCTCTTTTTACATAGGTAATATCTATTGGGAATACACATCCACCTGTTTTGAATATTTTCTATGGTGAGGATATTATTCTGTATGGCAAGCCAATAAAATAAGTTGAATTTAGGGACAAGATTTTTAATCCAAATTTATCTACTAGGAAACCAAAAAATAGACTTATCCTCAACAAAAAAGTATGTTGATCTCATTGAATAGGATCCATCCTCTTCACCTTTCCAGAAGACTCAATCTTCCTCTCCAAAATTTTTAATTAACCTAAGTTCTTATTTTATCATATAAGAATCTATAGGCCTCCTCCTCTTCTTGATATTGGTTTGGAATAGAAAGGGATTTCCAATTTTTATTGCCATCAATTATTTCTATGAAATCAATAGCTTTAGGACCATAAAGAAGCTGATTTTTATGCTCTAGAACTATAAGATTTGAAATGTTTGATAGGAGTGAGTTCAAAAGCCAATAATAGTTCTAGAATTTAATTTTATCACCATTTCCTAGGTTCCATCTGCATGCCTTTAGAATGAGAAATTTTGTTTTGAGAATACTGAGCCAAAAATTAGATGTTGAGGGAGGAAGGGAATCTTCTAGAAAATTTTTACTCTAATTCAAATACTTTGATGAGAGAATGTGAAGCCATCCCAAGTTTTCCTTTTTGAATAACTTCCAGCTTTTTTTGGCCATTATAGCTTTGTTCATTTTTCAGATTCCTCAAGCCCAAACCCCCTTCTTCTCTTTTTTTGTAGACTTGATCCTAGGAGACAGGGGGAATTCTCTTTTTCTCCTCATATCCCGACCAAAGAATTTTATTTAATGTGTTCAATTTTTGGGCAACTTTCACAAGGATTTTGAAAAGGGACAAGAAATAGATAGGAATATTTTAGAGAGTAAATGTTACCAACTAGGATTTACTCATATATATGAGAAGGGCACCTTTCCATCCTATAAGTTTCTTTTGAATTTTCTCCACCATAGGGTCCCAAATATTATCCTTCATTTTTTCTTTGAAGAGAGGTAATCCAAGGTAGATTGAAGTAAACTACTATTTCACAGCTTATGATTTGAGTGATCTTCCTCTTGTCACGACCCACCTTGGAGGAACTCTATTAATATGTTACTTGTATTGTGATGGCTGATTTGTAATGCTTAATATATTTACATTATATTCATTTTAGCCAAGAGAAAATGATGTTGTATATATTGACTGTTTGCAGGAACAGGTATTCTCATAGGTGGAAGATTTACCATCGAGAGATGAAAAGGGAAAATGATGACAAAGATAACTCACCAGGTAAAGCTCGTGTTTCTATCATCACTAGTTACCTCCCTGATGTCGGTGTTACCTGAGGAGTTGCTCCCAAACTCCCGCCACTCAAAGGAAAAACGGTGATGGGAAATAAAGAGAAGTTGCATCGAGTTCTTACATGCTACTTATATGAAATAAGTTTGTTGAAACATTAATTTGCATGAAAAAGTCTACTTTGGAAAATGCATATTTATCAATGTTTGGCATTGTAATAGTTTGAAATATATGTCTTTATGCATATAATTTAAAACATTCTCTAGAGTTGAGATTAATTTATTTGAGTATGATTATTTGAATTGATTTACCCCATGTTTAAAAACAATTAGGTGGTTGGCTTTTATGAACCTGTCCAAATTTTATTGGATCAAAATATGAAAAGACTATTTTATAAATAAAATATTACAACTTCCCTACACTTGGCAACTTTAGAATGGAGGTAGAATTCTCTTATTATCTTTAACAGTCCCAAATTTGAGCACCCATACTCTCAATAGTGTTAATGTCCTTAAAGTGGGGGGCATAGGACAAATAGCTTTTCCATGCCTTACCCCTAGGGAATCCCTTTTGAAATAAAATAATATATTATAGAAAGCTTGCATGTGAAGGAGAGAGAAATGAATCGATAAAATATTTCTTGGTCCATAGAAAAAGGGGTCTATAAATAGCCATAGGATTGTATTGGGGTAGGTTTTTGTGTGGTTAAGATTAGTGGAGGCTAGATCAGGAAGACCTTCAAGGACTTTGGTGTTGTGGCTTTGCGGAGATCCCAGGTGTGAGAGTCTCCTTCTCCCCTTTTATTGATGTACTTTGCATGCCCTTATTTGCTTTTCCACAATGCTTAGTGTATGAGTTGTGGTTTTCTTTTGTTGTATTATCTCTTTAAATTAATATAAGAGTTCAGTTATTTTCCATAAGCTTATAATGGTCTACCAACGATTCGGTGGTAGATTTATAGGGCTTTGCTTATTATTAAAATCTATATAATAAAATCGTGTATTAGTGAAATACACTTATCATCATGATAACTTCTAGGTCTTTACGATGTTTTGCCTCCATTAGAAACCAAAGAATGTTTTGTTATTTTAGGTAAGCTTTGTATGAGAACCACCAAAGTTTGATGAATACCTCTTCGTCAGCTTGCAACAACATATATTTCTCGCTGTCGACTTTGTCTAAAATTCTCAGACCATTGCACACTAACATAACACTCTTCGATCGAGAATATAATCCTTATACCTATGTTTGTACTTAGTCTTGCAGCCAATTTGTGTCTCAGGAAGAGTACGATAAGGGTTCTCCTTGGAGATGACCATAAACTAGTCCGATAATGTTTGCATGATTGAGTATATGCTATGTATAGGTTAGGTTGCAGTTGGTTTATTTGATTAGAGAACAGTCGATTGCCATACTACATGTAAGACAAAAAGGATTAGTCCCCCTTGGTATCAAACCCCGCTCTCAAACGAGTCCTATCCAATGGAACTCCACCAATAGATCGCCCTGTGTGCATCTCCTGTCCGACTGAACCATTAATAATCGATGGGAGCTACTTTGATTTTTTGTACTCATAATGCCTAAATTCGATTACCATCACAATCCATTCATGAATTTGGAAGTAGGTAATCATTGTCTGTGAGCACGTTATGGAAAGAAGTCAAAAACCCAACACATAGAAGGGTGTGCTGAGTAGCGATGCTAAGGTCCTATGTTGTTATTCCCAGTTTCTTTGGCTTCACAGTTAAGCTATTTCTTACGAATTGTTCTATCCTTTACTGAAATGGCTAACTGCCTAGTTGGTTTGTATTTGAAATCGAGAAACAATGGATAACTTGGAAGTAAGGTCCTCCAAAGTTGTATACCACACGTCTAATAGCCTACTTCGTGTCCTCAAAAAATTTCTAAATTGTGACACCTATCAGAGTTGTCATTGTTCTCTCAGTGTAGCGCAGACATTAGCTTCCTAAGATGCTTTGGTTGCTTGTGTTATGATAGTAATTATAAAAAATGAAATAAACCAATGTAGGGAAATGGAATCTAGAATGTCGTTGTGTTAATGGCCTGGCCATAGAGGCGCAATATATAGATATGTACGCTTATGGAATGCATTCATAGAGAGAGTTTAGTAAATATCTTTTAGGTGTTGAATGGACTTTACCATTGGCTTTCTATGTGCTTAAAGAAGTTAGTAGTTTCCCATGTCTTTTGAAATGTAGAGTGATTTCTATGAAGAGAATATTATCACTATGTATTGTTAGAGAAATTAGTTTAGATAAGTCATATACCTTGTGTTGAAAATATTATTGGGTGTGCTTTGAATAATTCTCTTAATAATCAAATAGTATTGCAAATTTTGCTTATTGGTTTGTTATATATATAGTATTCAAATGAAAGTGAAAGTTTTACATTTATGCTTTGGAATTATGAAATGAATAACTCTATATAAGAGGATTGGATTGGTGTCCTATCCTTAGGAAGAGGTATTGCATCAAACCTTGTTTTGCATGATGGTTGGAAATAAACCAAACATATAATGATATAGATTGTGCATCAAACCTTGTTTTGCATGATGGTTGATGTATTGCTAGGAATGTTCATTAGCATGTGAATTACAACTAGCAAAGTTACTAAAGCATGTTTGCATTTA
This sequence comes from Wollemia nobilis, assembly GCA_028583015.1. Taxonomy (NCBI): domain Eukaryota; kingdom Viridiplantae; phylum Streptophyta; class Pinopsida; order Araucariales; family Araucariaceae; genus Wollemia; species Wollemia nobilis. The sequence continues at coordinate 347,164 of JAQPPZ010016985.1, forward strand.
AGTATGAAGAAGTATGGTTGCTTGTGCTGCATTGGCATACTCTGCATTTGAGTTGTCCTGATCCCTTACAAACATCTCTTACACCTCATGAAGATGCAAGAAAACCAGAGGAGAACCGGTCAAGCATTGGAGATGGTTGTATTATTGATCAATTTGTATAAGCATGTTTTGAGATGTTCCTCAATGTAATTTTGAATGGCTAAAATGTTAAATCCAAGTTATGTAATAGTGGATGTACTTCTTTTATTGTTTATTTTTAGAAATAAAGCCTTTAGTTGATGTAAGCATCTCAATTAGATAGTAAATGATAAATAACAAGGAAGCATTCTAAATTATGTGATCATATCAATTAGGTATAGAATGTATAGCCTTGGAAGGAATATTCAATGGAAGTATTTTGTTTCAAAATTATTTCCAATTGTATATGAATACTAATGATCATATTTGTTAATAATTATTGCATGTATATTTAAGTTATAGAAATGTATGCTTAGTGTTCCTTGGCTAAGCATAGGAATCGTACATTCAGAATATAGTTAGATGGACGATAATTCATGAATAACCTATACATAGAAAAATTAAAACAAAGATACAAAAACTCATGGACTAAAACCCGCCACCACTAAACTTGTCAACACCTTGAAGATAAGTGATTCTTATAATAATGTGTAAGACATTTAACCCTTGATATATGCAAGTAGCCACAAGTTGCAATAGAATGATGATTCTCCTAAGATACTAGCCTTCATTGGTAGTATGGAAAAATGGAGAAGGGTAGTCCTTTGGTGAGGATCCCTATCCTAAGTGGTTGATACAACCATATGATATCCCTTGCTACATAGCAATTACATTAAGGAATTAAAGCCTCTATATGATAACATCCATCTACCAGTATGGGATGGTGAGATGATGTTGAAGGAGTTGGTGCTCCTACTTGGAAATGGATTAAAATGAATTATAGAAGTCGGTGATTCTATCTACCTAATCTATTGCAAATTGGACTACTTACTTTTAATGGGAAAATCTAGTCTTAGATCATTATTATAACTTTGACTTATCGATGGGTGACCAAGGAGCTTATAAAAAAAAAAATAGTGGACGTGTAATGTCATATTATCGGTTGTTATGGTTGGTATCAGAGCTTAGGCTAACTAATAGGTTTTAGATAAATCTAGGTTAGTGAAAAGTTTTGGGGCACGGTTCTAAACATAAGCTCCCTAACTCTTGAAGATGCATATTTGATAAGGATTAAGTCATTTATTGAGAACACTAGTGCACGAGCTCCTTTCTCCCACTAGTAGATCCACAGTCGTTCGAAAAGTGGAAGAGCTAGGCGAACCCCCATGTATGGGTTTTGAGCGGTGTACCCTAGACTCTTTTTAGAAACTACTCTACATTTGTGTCTCATGGCTTACTTATTACTTAAATCAACTATGTATGATTTTCAACTAGAGTAGAGGAAGAAAACTAGGATTCAACCTAGCAACAATAAACTATGTAGAAAACTATTCTGGTTAATTAGAATTTTAAACCTTAGAAATGAGCAATTATTAAAATAACTTTTTGTTCTAGGTTAACATGGCAATAAGAGGGAGAGGCAAGAGGACAATAACCTCACAACAAGCTACTCCCAATACTCCTGAAGCCAGAAAGTTAGGGGAAAGTTCTAGAAATTCGAACAAAGAAGTAGAGAACCTTGTTGCTACCATGTCTGTTATGCAAGATCAAATCCAAAAGCTTTTGGAAGCCATAAGTTCTCAACATAACCCCAAAAACAATTAGGAGATAGACATTTTAGATGATGAGGCTAGAGAGAATGAAGATCTTGAAGAACGTGCAAATAGGATCTGCACAAAGAAGGAAATTGGCAATGATCTGAAACATATTAAAGTAACTAAGTTCACTGGAAAGGGAGGTGAGATTGTGTCAGAAGCATGGTTAGAATAACTAGAACTTCATTTCACCATAAGATATTATTCCTCTACCACTAAAACGGTATTTGCTATTTCTCATCTGGGAGAAAGAGGAGTTGACTGGTGGAATGCCTATAGTAAGGACCTTGATGTATCCCCTAATAAGTTGAAGTGGGAAGTCTTTGTGGAAGCCTTTAAGGATAGGTTCCTTACCAAGCAATTTTATTTGAATAGGTATAAGGAGTTTTTTGCATTTCAACAAGGCTCACTCTCTATGGAGGAATATTATGAGCAATTTTTAAAACTCCTTAAGTATGTGCCATCTCAAAATCTGAACAATGAAATGAAGATAGATAAGTTTGTCCAAGGATTGAGTCCTAGTGTAAATGTGCATGTTCAAAAAACTATGCAAAAATCCTATGATAGGTCTCAAAGAGCAGAGGCTAATCAGGCTGCTAAGGAAGCCCGAAAAAATTCTTCAAAGTAGACACACAAAGGGCAAAAATTTTAGAAGAAGAGAAAATGGGATAATGGGCAAAATTAGAAAAACAAAGAAAATTTAAAATTTGGGAAGCATGGTAATAGTGGCAAGAAATATTTCAAGAAAGAATTCCACTACAAGAATAATAACAGGGACTTCCAAACTCCTCAACATCCAGCTCCACTATGAACAGTAGACGTCGAGAAGCAGGTTCAGGAGGGAAACTCAAATCCAAAGATAATATGCTTTGATTGTGGAGGGTCACATTATGTGATCAACTGCCCAAAGCGTGCCAATACCAGTGCAAATAGGTTGAATCACATGATCTATGCAGCGATAATAGCGCAAGACTTGGATGGTCAAGCCACTCCTCTACTTCTGAATGGTAAATTTTTTGATAAAAATGTTAAAATCCTAATAGATAGTGGAGCTACAGATAGTTTTATTTCTAGTGTTCTATCAAGGGATATACCCAAAAATCCAAGATCTTTGGCACAAGGGTGGAGAGTTGAGTATGGGTCAAGACAGACTTACCAAGTTAACCAATGTTTTTCTTCAACTCAAATTACTTTACCTAATGGTTTTACCAGATGGCCTCTATTTGTATCACCCTTACATGCATTTGATATCATCTTGGGGATAGATTGGTTGAAGGCTCATGAACCCTTGGTAAACTTCCATGAAATATGGATAGATTTTACTAATGAAAGCAAGGAAAGGCAAAGAATGTATAGTGAAGCAAGGGAGTTCCAACCCAAGTTAATTTTGGCCATGAAATTGAAGAAGACCATGAAGAAATGAGGAATGGTTTATGTAGTAAAAATAAAAGAGATAGATGAGGTTTCAAGGGAAGAAATTTTCAACAAATTTCCACTATTGCAAGAATATCAGGATGTTTTTGTTGATGAAATACCTGGTTTGCCATCCAAATGTGAGTTTGATTTCACCATAGAATTTTTGCTAGGGACAAAGCCCATCCATAGAGCTCCTTATAGAATTAATTCCATCGAGATGCAATAATTGAAGGTGCAGCTTCAAGAATCGCTCAATAAAGGATTAATAAAGCCGAGTGTATCACCATGGGGAGCACCCATATTATTTGTTAAGAAGAAGGATGGATCATTAAGGCTTTGCATAGATTATAGAATATTGAACAAGGTGACAGTCAAAAATAGATATCCATTTCCAAGGATTAAATATTTATTTGATCAGCTGAAGGGTGCGACAGTCTTTACCAAAATTGATTTAAAATCAGGGTATCATCAATTAAGAATCTGTGATGAAGACACACACAAAACCGCATTCAAGACTAGATATGGCCATTATGATTTCACAGTCTTACCATTCGGTTTGACCAATGCACCAGCAGCTTTCATGAATTTGATGAATAGTGTGTTCAAAAATCAGTTGGATCAATTTGTGTTAGTTTTCTTGGATGATATTTTGGTTTTTTCTCGAAACCCATAAGAGCATGATAAGCATTTAAGGATAGTATTAGAGTTGTTAAAAAAATTAGCTTTATGGGAACTTGTCCAAGTGTGAGTTTTATGTTTTCCAAGTGCATTATTTGGGACACATAATATCAGCAAATGGTATTGTTGTAGACCCAAAGAAAATATAAGTTATTTTGAGTTGGCCACATCCAACTAATGTGACATAAGTTAGAAGCTTCATGGGATTATCAAGGTATTATAGGAGGTTTGTGAAATATTACTCTAAAACTGTTTATCCTATAACCAACCTTCAAATAAAAGGGAAGGAGTTCAAGTGGACTGACAAATGTGAAGCAACATTTAATTTGCTTAAACAGAAGCTTACCACAGTCCCTATTTTGAAAATACCTGATCCATATGGAAATTTTTCAGTTTGCACTTATGCTTCATTAGAAGGACTTGGATGAGTCTTATCCCAAGACAACTTCGTGGTAGCAAATGAGTCTAGGAAACTCAAAAAGCATTAAGTCAATTATGCTACTCATTAACTAGAGCTCGTTGTGGTTGTATATGCTTTGAAGATCTAGAAATATTATCTGGTGGGAAAACCATTTGAATTAAGGACTGATCACCAAAGCTTAAAATACATTTTCACTCAACCATTGTTAAATGCTAGGTGAAGAATATGGATAGAATTTTTAGCCAAGTATGACTTTGGTATTGAGTATATCAAAGGAAAAGAGAACAAGGTTGTCTATGCTTTAAGTAGAAGAAGACATATAATAGCATTGACTCGCAGTCATTTAGATCTTATGGACCAAGTCAGGGAAATGCAGTGCTAGGATATAGGGTGTAGAGAAATTCGGATTAAAATAGAACAAAATTTGAATAAGAATCTGGATTATAGCATAAAGGATGGACTTTTATGCTTTAAGGAGAGTGCGATCATTCCTAATAAGGGTAATCTAAGAAGATTGATTATGTGATATGTGCATTATTCACCTTATTCCACTCATCCTAGAGGAGCTAAGATGAGAGAAAACGTGAAAATTACCTTCTATTGGTCGGGCATGAAGAAAGACATCATCAATTTTTTGGCACGTTGTCTACAATGTCAAAAGGTTAAAGTTGAACACCAACATCCAGCAGGAAAATTGTTTTCTCATCACATCCCCACTAAAAAATGGCAGGTGATTTCAATAGACTTTATTGTCGGGTTGCCTAAAACAAAATATCAGCATGATGCAATTTTTGTGATAGTAGATAAACTCACTAAGGTTGCACACTTCATAGCAGTTAGTACTACAGATGATGTTGTAGTTATTGCCAACAGATTTTCTAAGGAAATTTTAAGGTTATATGGGTTTCCTAAGATGATAATCTCAGACAAGGACTCTAGGTTTACTTTTGAGTTTTGGCAAGCTCTCCATCATGCAGTTAGCGCCACTTTAAATATTAGTTTTGTGTACCATATAGAAATGGATGGACAGATGGAAAGGGTAAACCAAGTTCTAGAAGATATGCTTCGCATGTATTGCAAGGACCATAAGTCTCGTTGGGAGGACTATCTGTATCTGGTTGAGTTTGCTTACAATAATAGCTATCATTCTTCTTTTAAAATGGCCCCTTTCGAAGCCTTGTATGGCCGATGATGCAGGACACCATTATCATGGGACAATCCTGAGGATCGAGTTGTCATTGGACCAAAAATGGTTAAAATTATGGAGTAGCTAGCATTAATTCAACAAAGGCTCAAGAAAGCCTCGGATAGGTAGAATAGTTATGCAGATTTGAAAAGAACTCCTAGAGAATTCTCTATGGGTGACAGGGTGTTTTTGAGAGTGAAACCCAAAAAGAGTGCAATTAAATCAACCAAATTGGACCCTAGGTTTGTGGGACCATTTGAGATTGTGAAAAAGATAAGTCTTGTAGCCTACCGGATTGACTTACCATCTAACCTGTCAAAGATCCATAACATTTTTCCTATATCCCTACTTAGGAGATATATTGTTGATCCCCATCATGTGTTAGATATTTCTAACTTACAGGTGGCAGATCCGAAAACCTTTGAGGTGAAACCGATGAAGATCTTGGAATTTCATTCCAAGGCTATGAGAAAAAGAAACATTGAGCAATTGAAGGTCCAATGGGACAAATATTCTAAGAATAATTCCACTTGGGAAAAAGTGGAGGATATAAAAAGACATCTTCCTTATTTATTTGATGATGTTATTTGATAATACTATGTAATAATACAGGTTGAGACATTTACCACTTATGAAAGTGGAAAAGTAAGCAAACCTTATGTTTTATTGATTAATATATAATATTGCAGGAAACATAAAGGACTATGTTTATTCTAAGGGGGGGAGTATGTCATGACCCACCTTGGAGGAATTCTATTAATATGTTACTTGTATTGTGATGGTTGATTTGTAATGTTTAATATATTTACATTATATTCATTTTAACCAAGAGAAAATGATGTTGCGTACATTTACTGTTTGTAGGAACAGGTATTCTCATAGGTGGAATATTTACCATCGAGAGATGAAAAAGGGAATTGATGACAAAGAAAACTCACCAGATAAAGCTCATGTTTCTATCATCACTAGTTACCTCCGTGATGGCGGTGTTACCTGAGGAGTTGCTCCCAAACTCCCACCACTCAAAGGAAAAACAGTGATAGGAAACTAAGAGCAGTTGCATCGAGTGCTTGCATGCTACTTATGTGAAATAAGTTTTTTGAATCATTAATTTGCATGAAAAAGTCTACTTTGGAAAATGTATATTTATCAATGTTTGACATTGTAATATTTTGAAATATATGTCTTTATGCATATAATTTAAAACATTCTCTAGGGTAGAGATTAATTAATTTGAGCGTGATTATTTAACTTGATTGACCCCATGTTTAAAAAAAAATTGGTGGTTTGTCTTTTATGAACCTGTCCAAATTTTATTGGATCAAAATATGAAAAAGCTATTTTATAAATAAAATATTACAGCTTCCCTACACTTGGTAACTTTAGAATGGGATAGAATTCTCCTCTTATATTTAATAGTCCTAAATCTGAGCACCCATACTCTCAATAGTGTTAATGCCCTTAAAGTGGGGGCATAGGACAAATAGCTTGTCCATGCCTTACCCCTAGGGAATCCCTTTTGAAATAAAATAATATATATTTATAGGAAGCTTGCATGTGAAGGAGAGAGAAAGAAATTAATAAAATATTTCTTAGTCCATAGCAAAAGGGGTCTATAAATAGCCATAGGATTGTAGTGGGGGTAGGTTTTTGCGTGGTTAATATTAGTCGAGGCTAGATCAAGAAGACCTTCAAAAACTTTGATGTTGTGGCTTTGTGGAGATCTCAGCTGTGAGAGTATCCTTCTCCCCTTCTATTGATGTACTTTGCATGCCCTTCTTTGCTTTTCCACACTGCTTAGTGTATGAGTTGTGGTTTTCTTATCTCTTTAAACTAAGATAAGAGGTCAGTTATTTTCCATAAGCTTATAATGGTCTACCAACGATTCGGTGGTAGCTTTATAGGGCTTTGCTTATTATTAAAATCTATACAATAAAACATTGTATTAGTGAAATACACTTGTCATCATGATAACTTCTAGGCCTTTACGATGTTTTACCTCCATTTGAAACCAAAGAATATTTTTTTATTTTAGGGAAGCTTTGTATGAGAACCACCAGAGTTTGATGAATACCTCTTCATCATCTTGCAACAACATATATTGCTCGCTGCTGACTTCATCTAAAATTATCATATCATTGCACACTAACATAGTGCTCTCCGGTTGAGAATATACTCCTTATACCTTTGTTTGCACTTAGTCTTGCAGCCAATTTGTGTCTCAGGAAGAGTACGATAAGGGTTCTCCTTGGATATGACCAGAAACCAGTCTAATAATGGTTGCATTTCGGTTGAGTATAGGTTGTGTATAGGTTAGGCGGCAATTGGTTTATTTGATCAGATAAGAGTCAATTACCATACTGAATGTAAGACAATGAAGGATTAGTCCCCCTTGGTATCAAACCTCGCTCTCAAACGAGTCCTATCCAATGGAACTCCACCAATAGATCGCCTTGATTTCGTGTACTCATAATGCCTAAATTCGATTACCGACACGGTCCATTCACGAATTTGAAAGCAGGTAATCATTGTCTATGAGCATGCTGTGGAAATAAGTCAAAAACCCAACACATAGAAGGGTGTATCGAGTAGAGATGCCAAGTTCCTATGCTATTATTCCCAGTCTCTTTGGTTTCACAGTTAAGCTAGTTCTTATGAATTGTTCTATCCTTTACTGAAATGGTTGACTGCCTGGTTGGTTTGTATTTGAAACCGAGAAACAATGGACAACTTGTAAGTAACTAAGGTCCTCCGTAGTTGTATACCACACGTCTAATAGCCTACTTCGTGTCCTCAAACTATTTCTAAATTGTGACACCTATCAAAGTTGTCGTTGTTCTCTCAGTGTAGCGCAGACATTAGCTTCCTCAGATGCTTTTTTTTGCTTGTGTTATGATAGTAATTATGAAAAATGAAATAACCCAATGTAGGGAAACGGAATCTAGAATGTTGATGTGTTAATGGTCTGACCGTAGAGGCACAGTATATAGATATGTCCACTTATGGAATGCATTCATATAGAGAGTTTGGTAAAGATATTTTAGGTGTTGAATGGACTTTAGTGTTGGCTTTCTATGTGCTTAAAGAAGTTAGTAGTTTCCCATGTCTTTTGAAATGCAGAGTGATTTCTATGAAGAGAATATTATCACTATGTTTGTTAGAGGAATTAGTTTAGATAAGTCATATACCTACGTAAGTCATATACCTTGTGTTGAAAACATTATTGGGTGTGTTTTGAATAATTCTTTTAATAATCAAATAGTATTGCAAATGTTGCTTATTGGTTTGTTATATATATAGTATTCAAGTGAAAGTGAAAGTTTTACATTTGTGATTTGGAATTATGAAATGAATAAGTCTATAGAAGAGTATTAGATTGGTGTCCTATCCTTAGGAAGAGGTATGGGACTCTTCATTTGTTTGGAAATAAATCAAACATATAATGATATAGATTGTGCATTAAACCTTGTTTTGCATGATGGTTGATGTATTGCTAGGAATGTTCATTAGCATGTGAATTGCAACTAGCAAAGTTAATGAAGCATGTTTGCATTTAGGTATGAAGAAGTATGGTTGCTTGTGATGCATTGGCATATGCTGCATTCGATTTGTTCCGATCCCTTACAAACATCTCTTACACCTCATGAAGATGCAAGAAAACCAGAGGAGAACCGGTCAAGCATTGGAGATGGTTGTATTATTGATCAATTTGTATAAGCATGTTTTGAGATGTTCCTCAATGTAATTTTGAATGGCTAAAATGTTAAAGCCAAGTTTTGTAATATTGGATGTACTTCTTTTATTGTTTATTTTTAGAAAGAAAGCCTTTAGTTGATGTAAGCATCTCAATTAGATAGTAAATGATATAACAAGGAAGCATTCTAAATGATGTAATCATATCAATTAGGTATAGATGATGTATAGCCTTGGAAGGAATATTCAATGGAAGTGTTTTGCTTCAAAATTGTTTCCAATTGTATATGAATACTAATGATCATATTTTTTAATCTTTACTGCATGTATATTTAATTTATAGAAATGTATGCTTATTTTTCCTTGGCTAAGCATAGGAATCGTACATTCGAAATATAGTTAGATGGACGATAATTCATGAATAACCTATACATAGAAAAATCAAACCAAAGACACGAAAACTCATGGACTAAAACCCACCACTAAACTTGTCAACACCTTGAAGATAAGTGATTCATATAATAATGCGTAAGACATTTAACCCTTGATATATGCAAGTAGCCACAAGTTGCAATAGAATGATGATTCTCCTAAGATACTAGCCTTCATTGGTAGTATGGAGAAGGGTAGTCCTTTGATGAGGATCCCTATCCCAAGTGGTTGATAAAATCATATGATGTCCCTTGATACATAGCAATTACATTAAGAAAAATAAAGCCTCTGTATGATAACATCCATCTACTAGTATGGGATGGTGAGATGATGTTGAAGGAGTTGGTGCTCCTACTTGCAAATGGCTTAAAATGAATTATAGAAGTTGGTGCTTCTATCTACCTAATCTATTGCAAATCGGACTACTTACTTTTAATGGGAAAATCTTGTCTTAGATCATTATTATAACTTTAACTTATCAATGGGTGACCAAGGAGCTTATAAAAAAAACTAGTGGACGTGTAGTGTCAGATTATTGGTTGTTACGCCTCTACCTTTTGAGAGGAGTGTTGAGGAAGAAGATTTTACTCTTCAAGAAGTTGATCTTCTAGCCAACATATATCTTGTAGTATGATAAAATGCTCTTGATTTATTTAGCTTGGGGAATAGAAGAAGAATTGGTTAAGAGAAAATCATCCATAAATTATTGGTGTGTGATTGGGTCAATGGATAAGGTTGGTCTAATTCCTTTTATGGATTTTTGAATGGATGCAACTTTAAGAGATCTATCGAGAGATTAAACCATTATAATAAAAATATATGGGTAAAGTAGATCTCCCTAATGAATACCCCTTAAGATATTAAAATATCTCATAGCAGACCCATTGATGATGATAGAGAACATAGTTGTTGAGATACACTCTTTGACTAGACTTATCCAGCTTTGGTGAAAACCAAACTTAGCCATGACTTTCAAAAGGAAGTTCCAGGAGACTCTGTCATAAGCTTTATTCATGTCTAGCTTGAGAAATAAACCAAATATTCCACTCTTGTGCTTAGAGTATGTTATCTACATCAATAGGTAAAATTACAACACTTGGATAGTTTAAATAGTAGGATTACTCATAAGTAAAAATCTCTAGCATCTCTCTTGAAGGTATTTTGAAGCTTATAATCCCTTAAGAAGTGGTAATAAATAATTGTGGAGCTATTTGTCATATATAAGCTCATCAAAAAAACTTCAAATAAATGGAATATAAGACTCAAGTATCTATGGGTAAGTCTAAAGTTTCAAAGAAGTCAAATACTTGTAGGTATTATAAAAGTAAAGGACACTCCAACAAGAATTACATTACAAGGTTGAACAAGATGAGATATCTTTATAATGATCAAGGAAGAACAACGAAGGTACACTTACCTCTAATACCTTTTCTCCTTAGCCCTCTCATCTCATATTATGGGATGTATTGAAATGTGTGTAATCTAATCTTGTTTAGCTCTAGGCCAAATATGTGATGAGGTGCTTATGAGCACCATTTATGTAGCCTACATGCATGTAATTATGTAATCCTATAGGCATTCCTCATTTATGTAATATTATAGGCATTTTCATGTAAGCCTACAAGAATATTGTATATTTCACCCTTAGTGGTATAGGTTAATCCACCTTTTTTAATAACCTCACTTAAATGTAATTTAAAATTATTTTATTGTAAGGTTAACCTCAAGGTTAAGTTAATGTCATCTTGAGGTTAACCTCTCATTGGGATTTTTGTATTGTATAAACACTCCTCAATGAGGATCCTTTTATAATATAAGTATGAATAAAATGTGATATATTAGCACCCACTTTATACTGCTTGTAGTTTGCCTTTGTTTCTTCATGTCATTTACTCTTGCTATATTTTAATTACCTTCTCTCTTTTTTTAACATACAACTATGGTGAATGCATATTTTGGAATGATTCTAGAAAATATTACAAAATTAAACAATGTGAGTATGGGTTTCATTCAAAACCCTAATATCACAGTCTCTCATCCTTCACCTTATAATTATTTCATCTCAAATACCTTGGAAATAAATCATAAAATTCTAACCTCAACATCATATATCCAAGTATATCAACCTCCTTCTTATGTCAATTACCAAATTTATCTTGTCTCTCAGCACATACCTTTTATGTCATCAAATCCTACTTCTTTTGAACTTTAAAGTCTAAACTCTCAATTTGAGCTATTAAGACAATAAATGGTCTTCTTCTAATCACAAGTAATATTATAATGAATTGTACAACAACCCGTAGATCCTTTTGTAGCTATTCATACAAAGAGGGGAAGATCTCATCAACCACCTTAGGTTTTTTAGAATTACTTATAATTATATTTTTATGATAGAACATTGCCACTCAAGATATTTCCAAAGATCCTTAGTGGCACTACCTTGGAATGGTATTACCAAATATGAAGACACTTCCTTAAGAGCTTTAGGGACCTTGTTGATATATTTTTCAAACAATTCTTTGTCTACACTGATAAAAAGGTCATAATTAGTAATCTATACCAACTCAAGTAATATAAAGACAAGAATTTTTCTAAATTCTTAGCAATATGGTAAGATCTATTTAAGAGGCTACAATATGTCTCCCCACCTTAAGACCTTCTAAACATATTTATAGGTAACCTTAATGAGAAATTGGCCTTCTATTTAGATATGGTCAATCAATCTCCTTTCAAATATAGTATTGACATGAGTAGGAGAGTAGAAACCACCCTTGTCAAAATGGGACAATTGAAAATCAAATTTCATAAGGAGAGATAATTATTTTTCTAAATTGAAGGAATAGTATAATAACAAACACATTGTAGGTAATGGAGTTACAAACTCATGCTAGAACAAAAATGTTAATGATATAGCTAGCATTAAAAATATTATCTTAGGGAATCCATGATAATCAAAACCTAAGAGAAAGTGATCCTAACTAGATGAATCATTTTCAACCATCCTAGATCAACTCTTGAAATCTAAAATGGTGGAGCTTCCACTTCTCAAGGCTTTAGAACATAGAAGAGAACAAGATCCTTGGTTTTATCCTAATGAGCAATGTGCCTTCCATTTCACTAATGATCATTCAATTTATAAAATCATAAGCCTTAGGAACCTAATACAATACCTAATAGAGAAAGGTCATTTTTTTCTCAATAGCTTTGATTCTTAACCTTCTACTAATCAAGACATTAGAATTTTTCAAAATCCACTACCTAATTATTAAAAAAAATTCATTATGCATTAAATAACAATTGCTTTAGGAATTTTCTAATTCTAAACTAAATTATGGTTGGTATGCTTCATTATTTTAATAATACCTCTCCTATTTGTGTTGTGTCTTTGTAATAGCATAAAAATCCTTCGTTCGATCGACTTTCTATATATCCTTTGGTCCTTCATGCAAGATAAATTTTATCCCCAAAGGATCTACATTAATAATCTAATAATAAGCTAAGGATAAGGGAAATTCTCAATTGCCTCATCAATAAAAGAGTACCCTAGCCAAAATCTCCCTTCTTGAGCTTATAAAGACCTCTTCAAACCATAGAGACATCTTACTCAAAATGTTGAATAAACAATTTGTTCCTTAAGACCTCAATCCAAAGGATTTCACTTCTATGGTGGGATCCATTGGGGTTAACCATGAAAATATATCCTTCCATAAGGATTATATACCTCAATATTCTATAATTGGATATCTCTCATACATCACAGGCCATATTGATGATAAATTTATCAAGTGAATCTTATTGATAATGGTTCTGGTCTTAATGCTTGTATCCTAAAATTCATCAATAATTTTGGGCTAGACAAATAAGATTTAGAAAAATATAATATTTTCATTATGAATTTTGATAATAGGGAAAATGAGGCTAGAGTCACTATAGCCTTACCCCTCAAACATTTACCTCATATTTTTTTAACTTTTCTATGTCATCCCTTGTAACTTAACCTACAACATTATTCTTGGGAGGCCATGGATTGGTGAGATGTGGGGTATCTATACAACCCTCCATTAGTACCTTAAATATGAATACAAGAGTAATATTTATCATATTCTAGCTGACCTTGAGCCCTTTGCCTACTACTAGGTGATCTAGATTGATAATCCTAATGCTTGTCTTTTCTCTTCTCTTAATTTGTTTGATGAATCTTTTTTTTCTTCTCAACTTCTAATCATTTATGCATTGAGGTTTATAATATTAAATAATTTAGTTAATGATGAATATAAGTACCAAATATCTAGTCCAATCATCATTAAAATTAATAATTAAAATAATAATCAACTTGCCTTATACCTATCCATGCTTCTTGCATTTTCTCAAACCATAGGCTTTCCTTCTAGTAGTAAGGATACAATGATATAAATAGAAATTTTCTTCTTCATTTGTGTCGGTACTAATAACAATGAGAAAATCCAAGTTAGTAACACTTTTCCCGTTGAACTTTAGTATGCTTCATGCTTCTTATCAAACTCATTTTTCATTCCTAAGAAAATGATTTCTAACATGGGATATTAAGGTTAACTACTAGGCCTATATGAGATGAGCATTAAAAAGCCCCTATAAATTTAATCCTATTTAGGACACTATATGATATTTTATATCCCAATTCATTGCGAGCCTCTCCCTTCTTCCTCTTCTTCTTCTAGGAAAGATAAAGCAAACTTTTTTGATAGGATTTCCCATGATGACACCATTTATTTAAATTGAATGGAGGGATATGAGGATGAGGATAATGGGATGTCAATATTCATATATCTTGGCTCCTTCTAATTTACAAAATCTATTAATGTATATCTCTTAACACTATCCTACCCTAATTTGATAGCCGATGAAATAAATTGTGAGCTACTAGATGTCCTAAATGATCCTCCTCAAGATGGTCCATCAAACTATCTAATCCAAAACAACTTCTATTTTGGTGGAGGTTTTCCTCAATTCATGTTGATATATTATAGCCAATAAAACATAATCATCCTTCCCTTAATCCTATAACCCTTGATATACTAAAAAAGCTTCTATCTCCCCCTCAATTGGAAGGCGAGTCTTGTATTCTAATTAAGAAAACTATGGACATAGATATTAGGACTCCTAAATATCCCAAGATCCTCAAGCTAGGTAAGGTCTTGAATCTTACTAAGTCTGAGGAATACATAAATATTTTTATGGATTTCAAATATATATTTTATTAGTCCTTTACTAACATGCTATGTTTTGATCCTTTCCTAGTTTTCCACCACCTAATTGTCACTCTATAAGCAAAATCTATAAAGCAAAAACTATAGAAAATGCATCTAAATATCAACTTACTGGTAAAGGAAGAGCTGTAAAAAATCCTCAATGTTATATTCATCATATTCATTGACTATTCTAACTAGACATCTAATATTATCTCTATTTCTAATAAAATAGATTGCATTAGAGTATGCATTGAATTTTGGAACATCAACAAAACATGTCCCAAGGATGACTTGCATATACCCAACATCGATGTTATTATTGATTTTGCTATAGGATATTGAATTTTTTCTTTTATGGATGGATTCTTAGACTATAATCAAATCAAAATCATTCTTGATAACCAAGACAATATAGCTTTCACCACCTCATGGGGAACCTTCTACTATCAACTCATGCCTTTTGGATTGAATAATGTAGGAGTTACCTACTAGAGATCCATGGAATATATATTTCATGACATGATGTATGAGATCATGAAGTACTATATCAATCATATTCTTGGTTAGTATTTAAACTAAGAAGTTCATATTTGATACTTAAGAAATATCTTCAAGCAATTATGGGAGTACAAGGTATGCTTAAAGCCATGTAAGTGCATATTTAGGATCACATCAAGAAAACTATTGGGATTCAATGTATCCCATGTCATTGAAACTAATTTTAAAAATATATCAACTATAGTTGATATGCCACCCCATAAAAATTTAGCCTACCTTAGGGGTCTCAAAGCAAGTTGTAAGCCTTTTAAAGTTTCAAATCTCAACTTGTTGGCAAGTGTCAAGTCCTCACAAAGCTTTTGAGGAAATATGTAGTCATTGAATAGGATATTGACTCTCAAGTAGCCTTTGATACTCTCAAATCCTACCTCTTATCCCCTCTCATCCTTGTTCCTCATAATCCCTCTAGGCCCTTATTGTTGTACATAGTAGCAATAGACCATACCTTAGGAAATATGTTGGTGTAGTATGATGACCAATTATGAACACCACCTTTATCTATCAATATAGGTGTTTAATTATTCAAGATATTAGAATTATATGTGTATATAAATGAATAATATAAATTAAATAAGTGTTCCTTCAAATTAACTAACAAGGGTTGAACCAGTGTATTTTGCTATAACTAATACAAGGACTATATTAACACTATAAAAACTAGAAATGTAGTTAGCTATAAATGTTAACACATTACAAGAATAAAAATAATGGAGGGATCATAATCACTTGCTTGTGTTGATTCATGGGACCTTTTCCAAGAGTCTATAAGGAATAAGTCCCTCTAGGGCTAACTAATAAATATATTCAACACAAATAGAAATATGAAGATAATACTTTTATTAACTCATACTAGAACTAGCTAGACTTAAAAAATATTACTCAATATACCTATTTTATCTCCTATTTATACTATCCTTCCTTTGGAATCCCCCAGTACCTTCAAACACCCTTGTTCATATGGAGAAAAATGATAGTTTGGAAGTTATAATGTTTTAGCTAATTTAACAAACTACAAATAAAAATAGAACAAAATCATGCTCTAACAAATTTTTTTTTAAATAATATTAGCTATTGCATGATTCTTGGAACAAATTCTTTTCTTTGATTGTAACAAAAAATTCATTATAGCAACCTATTTGTTATCTTGTAGGTGGAATTAAGATTGGTAATTTTTCTTGCATCATTGAATTCTATAGGCCATCTATAAATTTCATAGTATTTTTCATTTATCTTGTACATATTATGCCATGTATACTATAGATTCAACTCTAAAAATTGTTGTTATTATTATGATGTTATAGGTCTAAAATATATGACATTGTAGGTTGTATAGCATCTAACATTACAAGTTGTCCAATGTCTAGTTCTACAAGAAGTGATGAGTGAAATAAGTGGTACAAAGAATATCTCAAATTGGTATTTTGAACTTGTAGCACTTTTTATCAACAAATAAAGCTAGGCACTACAAGTTTAGTATATTAACGTTGTATTGCCTGTAGCACCTATTGTTGATGAACAACTTTGAGCATTGTAGGATTAGTATTTTAAACATGTAGTGTCTATAACACCTCCAATTGATGAGAAAATTTGGACATTGTAAGTTTAATATTTTAAAACTATAGTGCCTACAAAACCTCTAATTAAATAGCAACTTCAAGTAGTGCAAGTTTAATATTTTAAACCTACAACACCTATAGCACCTTTAGTTCTAGAAGTGAAGTTGGGCGCTCAACAAAATATTCAATATTTGACCAGGATCATCATAAATAATTATACAAAAATATTCAAACTAGCTAGATAACACATATATAGCAAAATAACACAAAGCTAGTCCCATTTTTTATGTAATTAACCATCTATTATCCATAGTCTTCTTTTTGTATAAATATGCATAATTAGCTAAAATATTTATAGAAAATAAGAATAATAGGGAAAATATACAATAAAAACGGCCATAAAAAAAGTCATTAGATGGTCTCATCACACCCTCAACTTTATTATTATTTGTGCCCTCATGCAAACCTTATCAATGTTGAGATATCTAGTTGCTTAAATTATATGCAACTATTTGTTATTTACTCTTAGAACCATGAAAATCTCTTCGACCTATATTTTATAGGAATGATTCATATGCATCATCAAGGATCTCATTATAGATTTTTATATAATATGGAATAGGATACCATAATAGAGGAAATATAAACTTTTATCCTATCTAATCGAGTACATGATAGTCTAATTGCTTCACTAAAAATTTAGTCCTAACTATTGTTGTAGCCTGGTTTGGCACTGACATGGGTTCTCTTCTTTTTAAAAGTATTGGTAATTTAGAAAACCTTAATGTACTCCCTTTATTTGACTACTCAAAATACTTGTCAACTACCTATCAAAATTGTTGCAAACATAAGTTCCATATTTATTGCATCTTCTCTCTATACTTGGGACTTCAAAACAATTCTTCATACTCTCTAATGATAAGGTAGGTTTTCAACCCTAACCATTAATCCTATAGTGATTTCCCTATTTTGGAAAGCTTCTAAATACCTCCTCCTATCAAATTTTGTTCCAAAGGCTTATGAAAATTCACTTAGCTATACATTCCCCATGTATGGATTCAATATATAGTCTATAATATCACAAACTACATAATTCTGCAAATACAAATCATGTGATAAATCCTACTATTCTTGAACACTCAAAAAATACACCTTGTAAAATGATTTAGAAGTACTAATGTCATATGGGATGTATGAAATTACTCTAGAAAATTTAAACAAAATATATGTTTTCCTTAGCATGAAGGCATAAAGCCTTGCAAGGGGTCTACATTCTAGCAATTCTAAAATTAAATTCCCTAATGTACACCTTTGGCCCTTAAATATTTCTAGTTTAGACTATAAATATGCAATTTCCTCTTTACATTCTATAATTATTTTATCTTTCTTCTCAATGTCCCTCCTTAACTTCTATTTTCCCTAATTAGAAGTAATACCCAATTTTGCATTCACTCAAAACATAAGGCTCATTCCATTTTATTTTTTTATAAGAATTTCCTTATGATTTGAAAGGGGAACATACTCTACCTCTACCTATGATGGTGGAATAGAAGACTTAGGGAGATAACTTGTAGCTCCTATAGCATTTCCCATTCTATTTGGACTTGGAGGGTCTACTACATAGGATGCTTCCACAAGCAATTCAATTGTTTCTACAAAACTTTCTTTCTCTTTTTCTATTTTGCACAAGGGTGTCGTATGGATTAGGACTTATTAATTATGTGTAGAGGTTCTTGTGGGAGTTATAGTATGAATATCATTTTCAGCATTAGTGGCACAAACAGAGATTTTAATGTTTATAGCATGAATAGGGATTTTAGTGCTAGTAGGTTGAATAGGGATTTTAGCACTAACAGGGCTTTCAACACTAGTAGGTTTGGTAGCATGAATAGGGCTTTCAATGCTTGTACATGAATAGGGATTTTAGTGTTGATAGTACTGTTAACACTAATATTGCCTTCCTCTTTTTGTATCATACAAGTAATGTGTACTCTATTGCAACCTCCCTTGCTTTTTCCCCCTTTAATATATACTCTAGTAGTCATCCCCTCAAATATCCCACTTTTTACTCTAATTCCTTAATTTTTAAATGAGATTTCAATAGTTATATTTTTAATTCATCTAATAGTTTAGTGAGAACCATTTTTCCTTTTCTTATATCATCAATTTGGGTTTCTATTGGTGTCTTTGAGGGTTCCTCTACTATCTATCCTATGAGAGATTCTATTGGTTGTTTGGTAGGGAATTCAACTATACGATAGAGCTCATCTGTAGATACCTAAAAAGTAGAGTAACTCCTCTAAGAGTGGTGATTTATACTCCTTTTTATGGGTCATATAGGACCAACCAACTACTCTATTCTATTACCCTAATCTAATAATTTCATGAAATACTATTCCAAGCTAGTTAGTCAAGAACTACTAGTTTATTAAGGGCATGGTTGGATATAATTTTAGGGTTCCTATTCTATTGGTATTTTGTGATCATTTTTTCTATAACATGGAGGAGATGATAAGGTACATTTAGTTTGTATTCATCTAACTCTTTTCCTCTTTTTATATAAATTAAAAATTGAAAGTGATGTTTAGATATAATAGAAAACCTACCATCACCAATAAAATATTTCAAGTAGAAAACAATGACACCATATGTAGGAGGAAGATATTTTTTGATAATACCTCCATTTGAAACAACTATGTAGACATTGGGTTCATTAGGTAGGAAAAATGCAGTATGTGCATGTTAAGGAGGAAATAGTTCCTTAAACTTATTTTTCCCTATCAAGGGTAACCTTATGGCTTCTAAAATCATGGCTTCAATGACCTTAATTTTTAACCCTTAGACAATTGTGCGGGTTCCATTTAAATTTGCTAGGGCAATTTGTCAAAGTTGTTGAATTAGGAAATCCCCTATAATTGAAAGCATTCCTTATTGATAATTCATAGGTGTTTGTAGAACCCCATGAAATTCCCCCATAGTGCACATATAACCATGTTATACATGTGAATCCAAGAAACTCACCACCAAAAAATTTTCCTTATAAATACCCATATACATAGAAATTGGAAATTAAAAATTTTAAAATAAGAATTGTTGAACATAAGAGTTATAGGCTAAGCACAAGTCCTTTTTCCTCACAAATACTTTTTGTACAAAAAAATAATGGATCATGGATATTGTGTATGAACTAAAACACATTGAATACAAATACTATTATGAATAAATGTATGATTCGAATAATAGATGAGCTCGTAAATGAACTAGATGATGCCTATTTTTCTCAAACCTAGATTTGATATTAGGGTACAATCAAATTCATATGCATGTTGATGGTATAGCTAAGATAGAATTTTGAATGCATGATAGATGTTATGAGTTTTTAGTCATGTTATTTGGCTTAAAATATGCTCCATCAACATTCCAAACTCTAATGAATCACATTTTTTTGCCCTTCCTATGGAAGTTAATTTTGGTATCCTTTGATGACATCCTCATCTATAGTAAGTCTTGATAAGAGTGTTTAACTCACCTAGATCAATCCTTGCACTCACTTCAAAAACTTAACTATATGTAAAAAAATTGAAGTTATGTTTTACTCAAAGGAAGGTTGAAATACATGGCATATTATTTAGTTGAAGATATTAAGGTAGATCCTACAAATATTAAAGACATGAAAATCAGCCTAAACCCAAGATCCTCAAAATTCCATAAGGAATTCTAGATCTCACTAGCTATTAGAAATTTTTTGTCAAATATTATGGTAAAAAATAGTTCCTTTGATAATCATGCTAAAAAAGTTCATTCATGTGGACCAAACTAGTAGAAGGGATTTTGATTCTCTCAAGTTGACCATGTACATCACCCTTATAGTTGTTATATCATATTTTTATAAATAATTTACAATTGAATGTGATACATCCAAAAGAGAAACTAGATAAGTAGTCATACAATAAGGGATACATTTTGCCTTCACAAGTAAAGTACTCATAAGTAAAAACTTGGTAAAGTCAACATATAAAAAATAAATGATGGAAATCCCTCATGCGATAATACATTGGTGATCGTATCTTGTGGAATGACACTTTATATCAAGTTCAACCATCAATACCTTGAATATATTTTAGGTCAAAGGGTATCTTCTAAATAATAGAAATGGGTGACTAAACTATTAGGTTATGATTATAAGAACATCTATATAAAAAAGAAACACATTGTCTGGTATGAAACTAAATGGTGTGGGAAGCAGGATCATTTTTATATTGAACCGTTTTTTGATTGTAAGGTAGAAAACCCACAATAGACTTAAATTATATATATGTTCGATGATGCCTTATTATCATATTTGGATTGCATTTAAATACCTAGTCTAATAGTTGTAAGAGTGAAGGGTTGTGACCCTAGAATATAATTAATAAATAATATAAGTATTAGGACATGTTAGGAGGGTCCTAACATTGTCGTCATCAATGCACTATCATACAAATTTGATGCTCAAGTGACATTGTATCCTTTGTTTTTACCAAATCCAAATTAGTTACATGAAGTTCAACAAAAGTGGAAATAGGTTACATCAATATAAAATCTCATTCAATAATTATAAACCCACTCTGTAACCAAGATAGGGTACTCATGGGATGGTCAATACTTATGTTAGAAGGGGCATATTATGTTTGCTATAAATTTTGTTATTCAAAACAAAATGTTATAAAACCTACATGACTCAATTTTAATAGGACATTATGGATTCTTAAGATTTATTAGTACACAAATAGGAACTTATTTTGGAAAGGAATAAAACAATATATTGTGAGTTTAGGAGGTCGTCCACTATGGGCAGGAGGTCTCCTGCTCTAGGTAGGAGGACCTCATTTCAATTTTTTTACCTCTCCCTCCCCTGATCCTACTGATACTTACTAGGTAGATCTCCTTGGGATATCCCTGCTACATTTTTAGGACCCCCTCGGGACCCTCCTATGCTTCCTAGAATGTGTTGTTATGTGCTTCCTAGGAGGTGTTGTCCCGTTTTGATGTGTTTTTTGTGGCTTGGCTGGCTAGTCCCAAAGTTTCCTTTCATAACAATATATGGTGGGTGGTTGGATTTCGAATGGCTTGGCTTGGGAGCAAGAAATATGAAGCCTTTCCTGGTAGACCTTTTTGGTCTTGGGGAGGGCCTTGCACTTTTTACTATCTGTAGGGAAGATTTTCTAAGTTCTTCTCTAGATCTAGGCTTTCAAAAGGGGTTCTCGTTGCCTGTTTTATTTGTAGTTTGGATTCTCCTTCTGCACTTTTTTGGTATTGGGATGAGGCCATGGTTTTATTGTTTGTAGTTGGGTGACTCTTTTGATTATATTTAATATGGGCTTCTAGTGTGGGTTCAGGGTATTTTATCCTTAGAATATCCATCCATTGTTCATTTCAGGGATTACCACTGGATTTGTTCTCTACAGCTCCTTTATGGTCTTTGAGATAGATATGTGCTTTCTTGTGTAGTTGTAGTTGATGGCATCCATTAGTTTCTCTATAGATGGAATTTTGATAGGATTGGTGGTTTATTGATATGGGTGATGTTCTAATGGGCATATTATGTAGTCCCTTTAATCCTTGGTGGGGGACTCATGCTTCCTTGTCTACTATAGAAGCTTGTCTCTGATGGTTGTCCCTGTATTTGGTCTTCCCCTCCAATATTGAGGTGTCGTGGTGGATAGATGCTTCTCAAGGATTTCTAGTCCCTTGCATGTGCATCACATATTCTTCACAGCTAAATCTCATTGCCTGTGGTGATCTTCTCATGTTGCTGATATTCTTTATAGGTGTTTTTATTTCTCTACGTGAGCGAGTTTTCGAATGAGAATATGCATTCCTAATTGTCCTATTGGGTATTTGTCCTATTGGGTCAGATTCAGCGTCTAGTTTTTGGTTTCCTAGGCCCCTTCTGGGCGGGATTCCATGATTCACATTTTTCCTAATTGTACTTGTCCCAAGCCCCTCCTAGGCGAGACTCCTCGTTTTAAAATTTTTGCTTATTTTTACCCCTTGTTTCTATTTTCCTACGTTTCTCTTGGGTGGGAGTCCTTGATTTAATTTTTTTTTCATTTGTACTTGTTGTCTCGAGCTCCTACTAGATAGAACTTCATGTTTTAAATTATTACCTTGTCTTTTTGCCATGTAGGATGATATTGTGTTTCAATTATGAAGTTTTTGGATATGGTACTCCCATGACTGTCTTCTTGTGTTGATCTTCTCTTTGTGGAGACTATCTCCCTGTGGAGACTGCCTCACTGGCTCTTATTTTAATATTTTTCTATAAAATGTTTTGGGGCCCTTTAAAAACCCACTCCTCCAATCTACAAAAAAATAATAAACATATTAAATTTTTTCAACATTGTGATATTTATTAATGGCATAGAGGAAATAATTTGAGTTCTAGCATGCTCTAACCATTACCTGTTCTAGTTATGATATGGAATGATTTTCCAAGGATGTTGTTGAGGGACTACCAAAGTTATGAGGTAAATCAATGTTGAACTAAGTGTGACACTGAGAGGGAGGTGAATCAGTGTGTATTAAAAATTTAATCCAACTATGAAATCAAATCAAAATAAGCAATCACACAAACATACATCACATAATACCATATTTATAGTGGAAACCCAATGTGGGAAAACCACCATTCCAATGGATTGTTTGGACTCCCATCCAAATCCAACCTCGAAAATGTTTGGTATTTACAATATTTTTGCAGCACCAACTTTATGGAATGACACCAACCAACCCGGACTTTAGCAACACCAACTGTAAGGAGAACCGACCCCTGTTGCCAAGCACCGACCCGACAAATGTAAAAAGCTCTAATAAAAGTTTTAAATCCTATCAAAAGACCCTGAGTGGTCTAGCTCACAAATATTCTCCTCTAAAATATTTTGTCCAACCTTTTTAATCTTCTCAACTCTGCACACTAATAATCTCACACCTTGCACAATTTTTCAATCAGAATGCCAAAAAAAAAATTTCACAACATGCGTTGGCAGTCCTTTCTACTAAAAAACCGTCATCTCCATTTTATTTTAAAACATATATATATTTCACATTGAAAAACATAGCTCTTTATTTTTCAGTTACACGAAAGCACCACTCCACCGTTATATACTTAAAAACTGCCAAAATTGCCAAAAAGAGCTGACAGGGCTTTTTGTAACAATCATAACTACCTCCTCAAATTTCGAAACGGGCTAAAAGTTGAAAAATATATTCTTGGATAAACTAACTACCTCCAATTTAAATGTTATATTTTAACTCTTCACGGATTATTCTCAGTACCTTCGACAATATGGCCTTTTACGCATATTTGACACATGTCAAACTGCCAAAAACTGGAAAAAGTGCTCCGAAGCCGTTTTGCAACTACTACCGTTTCCTCCTCAAATCTTCGTTTAGATTGAAAATCTAAAACGTATGCTCTTGGTACATCTGACTACCTCCAATAAAAATTTCGAAGTCTTATTTCTCACGGATTGCTTAATATACCTCCGACAAAGTGGCCTCTGACGTCGATTTTACACCTGTCACATAAACTAGAAAAAGTGCTCCAAAGTCATTTTGCAACTGTTATCGCTTCCTCCTCAGATATTCGTTTGGACTAAACTTTAAAACCTATGCTCTCGGTATATCCTAATACCTCCAGTAAAAATTTCAAAGTCTGATTCCTCATGTATTGCTTAATATACCTTCGACAAAGTGGCCTCTGACGCTGATTTTACACCCGTCACATAAAGTACAAAATCATCCAACAAGGTATCGACGATGCAACCGACCGGTCTAAACACTGATCTAATATCACCAACACTGTCCTGACCTATTTCTCGACTCGTCGACATGCTCAACACTGTGTCGAGCTATCCAACATAGTCCATTGACACTTATGAGCAACATTTGCAACTTTTGACAACTTTTGTAACTTTTACAATTTCACACAAACCACTTGCAACACCTTCACCTAAGCATCAAACATGTCCTCACGAGCTTCAAACACCTTACCGCTACACCAACCAAGTCCAACTGAGTGTGTTGACAACAATGACAACACCTTGCTCAACAATATCCCCCTTTGGAATTGTTGGCAACACACATTTTTCTGTAACTCTTCTCCCCCTTTGACAACAATGACAAAGGGATGCTGCAAACTCTCCCTGAGTCCATACACAACATTCTCAGGTAAAAATTAGTACCAAGCAATAATTGCAAATAGGAGCAAAAAGATAAAACAGTGAAAAATTGTTCCCCCTGAGAATGTGGACCCGATAGTGGTCTAGTACTTGGGAAGTATAACCACTCCCAATTTCTTGTGAAGATATTCAAAAACTTCCTTTTCGAATGGTTTTGTGAAGATATCCACTACTTGCTCTGTCGTAGGAACAAAATCCAACTTGACCTCTCCTTTTGCAACTTTCTCTTTCAAGAAATGGTACCTAATAGCTATGTGCTTTGTACGGGAATGCATAACTGGGTTCTTTAAGATATTAATTGCATTGTTATTATCACACATAGTTGAAATAGGCTCGCTGAAATGAATACCAAGATCTTTCAATATTTTTTCATCCATAATACATGTGTGCAAGATGATGTCGCTACAATGTACTCTGCCTCTGATGTGGACAAGGAAACTGATTCCTGCTTTTTGCTATGCCATGCCATAAGATTGTCACCAAGATAAAATGCACCACCACTGGTACTCTTCCTATCATCTACACAACCTATCCAATCTACATCTGAATAAGCAATAAGAGTGAAGTCCTTACCTTTCGGATACCATAAACCGTACTCCATTGTACCCTTAAGATATCAAAAAATTCTCTTTACCATTGTAACATGAGTTTCTTTAGGATTGGCCTAAAATATTGCCACCATACACACTGCCTGCAAAATGTCTGGTCTTGTAGTAGCCAAGTACAATAAGCTCCCAATCATGGATCTATACATGGTTTGATCTACAGGTGGTGATTTGTCATCCTTGCTTAACTTACAACCTGTTGTCATGGGAGTACTGACTGGCTTGCAATCTTCCATTGTAAATTTCTTTAACATCTCTTTCACATATTTGATTTGAGAAATGAATATGCCTTTTTCTAACTGATTAATTTGTAAACCAATAAAATAAGCAAGCTCACCAATCATAGACATCTCAAACTCATTTTGCATCTTATTGGTGAAATCTTTGCATAACTCATCCTTGCAACCTCCAAAGTTGATATCATCTACATACACGACAAAAATAATTTGATAATATTTTTCAGATTTAATATACAAATTGATGTCCACCATACCTTTCTTGAAACCTTGCTGCTGTAGATAGGTGTATAGCCTTACATACCAAGCTCGAGGTGCTTGTTTCAAACCATATAATGCTTTCTTCAACCTGCAAACCATATTAGGATCATCTCCTAGCTTAAAACTATCTGGTTGCTCAATGTATACCTCTTCTTCAAGCTTACCATTCAAAAAGCTGACTTTACATCCATTTGATAAACTCTAAAAATTTTGTAAACCGCTAATGCAAGAAACATCCTTATTGCTTCTAGCCTGGCTATGGGTGCAAAATTTTCTTCAAAATAAATACCTTCAATTGTGCATATCCTTTGCAAACTAACCTTGCTTTATTTCTTACAACCTTTCCATATTTATTAAGTTTATTCTGAAAAACCCACGTGGTACCAATCACATTCTTGTTCAGTGGTCTTGGCACTAACTCCCAAGTCTTGTTCTTTTCAATTTGGTTCAACTCTTCTTCCATTACCTTTACCCAATTTTCATCTTTACTTGCTTCTACAACATTGTTGGGCTCTATGTTAGACAAAAGAGAGTAAGTTCTAGTTATTCTTCTTCTTGTCTGAACACCAACTTCAGGGTCTCCAATTATCTGTTCTTGGGATGGTCTTTTTGCCATGGTGTTGATTTGGATTTCTTGTCTTTGTCCAATTCTTCTTCTTTTGATTCACTTCTTGACTCCTCATCTTCCTTCTCTTTCTTTTCTCTTTCTTTTCTCTTTCAATTGTCTCTTCATAAAAAGGAAAGTTCTCTTCATTGCTAGTTACCTATTCTCTTCCTTCATCAACTTTAACATTAGCACTTTCAAAAAAATTTCTTAGCCTCTTATTGTAACAATTATAAGTTTTGCTTTTAGTAGAATAGCCAAGAAAAATACCTTTATCCGCTCTATCCTTAAATTTTCCAAGATTGTCTTCAGTTCTTATTATGTAACACTTGCTGCCAAATACCTTAAAATGTTTTGTTGTCACTTTTTTGTCGAACCACATTTCATATGGTGTTTTGCTTTCATTTAGCCTTAGCATGCACATGTTTTGTATGTAGACCGTTGTATGGACTACCTCTTTCCAAAACCTGTCAGCTACTTTGCTCTCGGTTAGCATAGTTCTAGCAATTTTCCGCACTGCTCTATTCTTTCTCTCCACAACACCATTTTGCTGAGGTGTTCTTGCAGCTAAAAATTATCTCCTGATACCAAATCTCTCACAATAATCTGTAAACTCTTCAGAAATGAATTCACCTCATCTATCTGATCTTAGGCATTTAATTCTTCTTCCAGTCTAATTTTCAACCAAGTTTTTAAATATTTTAAACATTTCAAGGGCTTCTGGTTTATGTTTCAAGAATAGTACCCATGTCATTCTGGAGTAATCATCTATGTACAACATGAAGTATTTGTCATCGTTTATACTATGATTTCTCATAGGCCCACACAAATCAATATGCACCAACTCCAATGGTTTTCTAGTATAGTGTTCTTTTGCCTTGAAAGATGTTCTAGTTTGCTTACCTTTCTAACATGATGCACAAATATTGTTTGATGGCTTGGAAATACTGGGAATGTCTCTTACCGCTTTCTTCGAGTTGATTTTTACTAAATTTTCAAAGCTGATATGACCAAGTCTCTTGTGCCACAACCAATTTTCATTTTCATGTCCAAGCAAGCAAGATCCTTCTAAGGTCTCTGTGAGAGTGTACAAATTGCCAGATGTTCTTGTTCCAACTACTATCAATTTACTACTGTGTGCCTTTCTTATTTCACATCCCTACATTTTAAAAATCACATCATGACATCTATCACAAATTTGACTCACGCTCAACATATTATGTTTTAGTCCAACCACAAACAAGACTTCTTCTGATTTGATTTTTTCGTTGCTGATATTAACCATGCCTCTACCAACTATCTTAGCTTCATCATTGTTTCCAAATTTGACTGAGCCACCTTCATATTGCTGCAATTTTTCAAATTTTTGTTTGTCCCCGATCATGTGACTAGAACATCCACTATCAAGTATGCATGATTTGGGTTTATTTTGTGTCTTGAATGTTGTCTGTACAATTAAAGACTCCTTGTCTTCCTTTGGTTTTTCTTTCTCTTTCCAAACTTGTTTGTCCTTTACCTTGGATTCTTATATTATCTTATGATTTTCAACTGATTGATCATGATTGTTTGATATTTTTTTGTTTTGTTTCTTTAAGTCTGGCTGAAATCTTCTTTCCTGAAAAAGATTTGTTGTAAACACACTTCTACAAAATTTTGCAATGTACCCGAAATAATGACATTTATAACATTCCACAGAATAGTCCACCAATAGTGCAAAGAAATTCTTACTCACAAAATTTCTTGGTGCGACATTAAACTTGCAATCTGAAATCTTGTGACCATAAGCATTTTATTTAAAATAGTAACCAGAAAAAAAATAATTGAACCTGGTTTGCGGTCTTTGCCATGTAGTTGTAGGTGCCATGAATCCTCTTCTTCTTTGATGCATGACATTGGTGAAGCTATCATTATCAACTTTCTTCTCATGCCTTGCATTGTTGTCTTTTCTTACTGGATTCGGCTTTGCTTGATCAACTTGTGTTTTCTTTTCTTCAGTATTTGTATATTTTGCATTGGTTGCTTCTGGTTTATTTGATGTTTCTCCTTCTTCAAAATCCAAACCGAATCTAATGGGTGTAGTTCTCTGGTCCTTTATGATCTCATCCAGCTTGATAGAACTCCCTTCAAGTTTGTGATAACAACTGATTTTCTGATCCATCTCTTCTAACTGCATAATTAAACCAACATTCTCTTCTTCTAATTTGTTGTAATTTTCTACTTTCATGGTTAATTGCACTTCAAGATCTTTGGAGATATTTATGAATTCTTCTATTTGCACCTTCAAATTTGCTATGATTTCATTTGCATCCTCAAGCTTTCTTGAAGTTTTCTTGTGCCTTTTTCTTTCTACCTTCAATTTATCTAGAGTTGCAACCGATTCTGCTTCCAGATTAACTTCTGCATCTATTTCTTCTTCATCGAATTCCTCTTCTTCTTTCAACTTTTCTTCTTCAAGTGCCATGAAAAGAGCTTCACTTGTTTCTTCCTCAAGGTTCTCACTCGAGCTGTCTTCGAATGAACTAACATTCTTGGAAATGAAACTTTTCTTCTTGGATTTGCCTTTTCTAAAATTCGACATATTTTTCCAGTTGTCTCTTTCACTATGTGATCCTTCATCATTGTTATTCTTTTCATTGTACGGATATTTACCTGCAAAATTTCCAACACTTCCACAGTTGAAACATTTGAATGATAATTTTCCCTTGTATTTTCCTTTACCTCCTTTCAGTTTTTGCACAAAGTTAGCTTCCATCTCATTTGACATTTCATCTTCATCAGACTCTAGTTTGGTTTTTGTATTTTTCTGAGCTTTGAAGGCAGCTTCTCTGTCTGTAGATTTAGCTTTTCCTATTCTCATTTCATAAGCAGTCAAAGAATCATGCAACTCATCCATAGTAAGAGTATTTAAATCCTTAGCTTCTTCTATTGCAGAAACTTTAGAATCAGAAGAGATCTTAATACCTTTTTTACTATTACCAAGTCTTTGATTTCCTCTCCAATTCCTCTAATAGCATTGATGACTTCATTTACTCTTAATAGGTAGGCATCTATATTCTCATCTTTATTCTTTTTTAGCCCTTCAAATTGTGCTCTATGTGTCTGCAATTTAGCTTCCTTAATCTTGTCGTCTCCTTCATGAATGCTCTTCAACTTATCCCAAATTTCCTTGGCGGTCTTGCATCCCATAACTTTTACCAATTCACTATCAACTAATCCACACATGATAGCATTCTTAGCTTTCGAATCATTCTCAAACAATTTCTTTGCCGCAGCATCAACCGGAGGAGTAGAGGGTATTGTATATCCATTATTTATTGATTCCCAAATATCGTATCCCAAAGCACAAAGATATGTCTGCATTCTGAGCCTCCAAAAAGCATAGTTGGTTCCATCGAATCATGGTGTTTTGTTTGAGGAGAAGCCTTTACCACTTGCCATTGTGTCACTTCCAAGATCGCCCTAGTCGATTAAGTCTGTTCAGAAACCTCACTCTGATACCAATTGTTGAACTAAGCGTAACATTGAGAAGGGGTGAATCAGTGTGTATTAAAAATTTAATCCAACTATGAAGTAAAATCAAAATGAGCAATCACACAAACATACATCACATAACACCATATTTATAGTGGAAACCCGATGTGGGAAAACCATTGTGCCAATGGACTGTTTGGACTCCCATCCAAATCCAACCTTGAAAATGTTTGGTCTTTACAATATTTTTGTAGCACCAACCTGCAGGGAATGGCACCAACCAACCTGGACTTTAGCATCACCAACTACAAGTAGCACCGACCCCTGTTTCCAAGCACCGACCTGGCACATTTAAAAAGTTGTGATAAAATTTTTAAATCCTATCAAAAGACCCTAAGTGGTCTAGCTCACAAATCTTCTCCTCTAAAATATATTTTCTAACCTTTTCAATATTCTCAACTTTGCACACTGATAATATCACACCTTGCACATTTTTTCAATCAAAATGCCAAAAAAAAATCACATGCGCTGGTAGTCCTTTCTACTAAAAAACCATCATCTCCTTTTTCTTTTAAAACATTTATATATTTCACATTGAAAAATGCAGCTCTTTATTATTCAATTACACAAAAGCACCACTCCACAGTTATATACTTAGAAACTGCCAAAATTGCCAAAAAGAGTTGACAGGGTTTTTTGTAACAGTCATAACTACCTCTTCAAATTTGCAAACAGGCTAAAAGTTGAAACATATATTCTTAAATAAATTGACTACCTCCAGTTTTAATTTCAAATTTTAACTCCACGAATTATTCATAGTAGCTTCGACAAGATGGCATTTTACGCAGATTTGACACGTCAAACTGCCAAAAACTGAAAAAAGTGTTTTGGAGCCGTTTTGCAACTGTTACCGTTTCCTCCTCAGATCTCCGTTTGGATTGAAATTTAAAACGTATGCTCTCGGTACATCTGACTACCTCCAGTAAAAATTTGGAAGTCTTATTCCTCACGTATTGCTTAATATACCACTGACAAAGTGGCCTCTAACACTGATTTTACACCTGTCACATAAACTGGAAAAAGTGCTCCAGAGCCGTTTTGCAACTGTTACTATTTCCTTCTCAGATCTTCGTTTGGACTAAAATTTAAAACTTATGCTCTCAGTATATTCGACTACCTCCAGTAAAAATTTCAAAGTCTGATTCCTCACGTATTGCTAAATATACCTCCGACAAAGTGGCATTCGACGCTGATTTTACACCTATCACATAAAGTACAAAATCATCCAGCAAGGTACTGACGATGCAACCGACCAGCATAAACACTTATCTAACATCACCAACACTGTCCTGACCTATTTTCCAACTCGCCAACATGCTCAACACTGTGTCAGGCTACCCAACACAGTCCATTGGCACTTATGAGCAACATTTGCAACTTTTGACAACTTTTGTAACTTTTGCAATTTTGCACAAACCACTTGCAACACCTTCAGCCGAGCATCAAACATGTCCTCACGAGCTCCGAACACCTTACCGTTGCACCAGCCAAGTCCAACTGAGTGTGTTGACAACAATGACAACACCTTGCTCAACAGTCAATTATTATGGTTATTGTCGATCATCTCTCAAAGTATGCCCCCATATTTACATAGCTTCTATCATTTCCAAATGTTCATTAACTAAAAATTTTACCTATATGGCATGTCCATGTTTATATTCTATGATCATAACCTAACCTTCAACTATATTTTTTAGAAGGAACTTTTAAATCTTTATAGAACCTAAATAAGAATAAGCTCAACATACCATACATAAATAAATGACCAAACAAAAATTACCAATGAGTGTTTTAAATATTAATTTTGTTACTTTGCTTAAGAGCAAAATATTCACTAGACCAAATGAATACATTAGTTGAATGGTTGTATAGTACCAATTATCACATGACAACTAAGATGAACCCATATGATGTTTTATACAACCATCCAACCCCACTTATCACATCATATCTTATAGATAGTTCTAGGGTATAGGTCATTGATTCTTCCTTTAGTAATTAGAAAATTTTTCTTCAATCTCTCCAAGACTTGGCAATGGCTCAAAATCACATGAAGTAGGTGATAAATCAACATAGATTAGAATAACAATTCTACAAAAGGGACATGGTTCTCCTCTAATTATAGCCTAAAAAATAGACATCGTTAAGGATAAAGAGTAGTCATAAGTTAGATCTAAAGTTTTATAAGCCTTAAAAATATTACAATGGATTGGAACTATTACATACAACGTGGGCTTTTATCGCCTTCCAAAATACATCTTATTTTCCATATATTTTGCTTGAAGAAGGATCTAGGTCAACACATTCTAATTCAATCAGTACTTGAATTAACTGATGAAGGTTAAATCATTGTTGAACTTAAGACTATCCTAGATCCTAGATAGGATAAAATGATATATTTGTAACCATATAACTATATATATATTGGTATAATGGTGAGAATTAAACCATAAAGATACCATTTGGAAATTGCTCCATTAATTTTATTAGGAGTTTTATCACTTTTAGCTTTGAGAAAAAATATTTGTTGGAGGGAAAAATGTTAAGACCTCGTGTCTTAACTCTTCCATTAATTCAATTATAATATTTTAGTTAGTAATTAATTCAATTATCTCTTTTGAATATAAAAGTGAGCCTTGATCATTAGGGTTAAGTCTAGATAGCTTATATAGCTATTATTGGCTAATCCTAGAACACTGGGGTTAGGTATAATAATCATTATATATTGCATTATAAGAAGGAAATAATCATCATATATACTTATATTATATTGGACTTTGCTCTTAAAGGATGTTGTGCCCTTGGTGCCAACTACACTACAATATAATCTATGAAAGTTAATAATTAAGCTTCTTCATTTATTATGTTTCATTTAACATATTATACATTTTTTATTTGGTGGGTAATTTATTTTTTTGTTTTATTAATTATTGTTGCTGAAATCCTTACATATTTTGTATGGTTGTACAGAATGTGTATGGCCATGCATTTTGTATGGTTGTACATCCTACCAAAAATTACCAAAGATCATATATGGCCTGTAAAACCACCTTTATAAATTTTAAAAGCCCAAATATGAGTTTCAACTAAAAATATCCTTAAATACATTCTTCCAACATTTGGAGCTATTTTCTAGACCCTCTTCATATACATTTTATAATATGTTATTACATTTTATATTCTTTATTTTTTCAATGAGTTTACACAAGTTTTTATGAGGGGTTTTGGTCCCCTCATACAGAATAGAGTTTCGACCTTGGACCTCTCAACGAGAGGTCAAAGTCCTTACCACTGCAATAAGCTTACAACTTGCTTTTTATATTCTTCATTTGTTTACCTCTAATTATATATTTTGAAATAACAAAATTTCTTTAATTAAAAGTTTATGAAAAATATAAATTTTACATAAAGAATAAGAAAAAAAAGGTTATTCACTCAACATGTTATGTCACTTTATCTCTTATAAAAATATTAACAAATATATTTACATCTAGAAGTCAGGGATACATAATAAAAACTTAAATTTAAATACAATGTAAATCACATATTTATTATGAAAAAATTATTCATCAAAATAACATAACAAATTAACTCTTACCTTTAGTTATGTATTCTATGGGAAAAATTACTAACATAAACCATATCTACATGAAAGTAGGGGCATAATATAACCATTTTATATTTTCATATTTAAGTAGTTATACCATCTCACAAAAAATATTCATAATTAAAACAACATTTTGTGAAAATAAAAATATAGTTGTAATCTACATTCAAAATGTTTCAATTCATAGTTAACATCTTTTCAAAATTCCAAATGGAAGTATCCTAAAAAATTAGTTTACATGATAGAAACACGTTTTTAGACTATTTTACCCAAAAATGTAATAATTCTTCCTACACTCATCATAGTCAATATATTCCACCACCTAGATGAGAAGCACATATATCTTATTTCTTGAAAAAAATAATATGGTATAAAATTCCTCGCAATGGAAGATAAGTGTGGGTCGGACCTTGGACCTATCATGCCAAAATATTAAACTTAGTTATGTTATCCATTAAGCCAATAATAAACAAGAACCCTCCTTGAAGAACTCTTGAGTAATGACAAAGAAAAAGAGAATGCTCCTAAAAGTGGTACTAGGGACATTCAAATGCACACCATTTACCCTTCTAGACTATATATCTTATGCACTAGGTAAGCAAATGATTCAAGATTGACAAATTATAGGAATTCCTTTCTCCTTAAAAACAAGATCCCTTAAAAGCCTACATAAAATTGTGTTACTACCTTGGAGAATAACAAGTATGGATATTGCAATGTTTGAAACTATAAATATATGGGAAAATATCTTTAACATGTTTATGTTGTCCAATACACCCACAAAATAGGTTGAGAGAAAGGTGTCATGACCTTGACCAAGGCAATAGAACACATCCAAGATCATGTGAAAAATTATTTCCCAAAATTTATCACTAGTGAGATTTGAACTTGGAACATCTCTAGCCATAATGTCTTATAAAATATTTGATAACTATGCCAAGGGGCTTGTACAAAAAAAAAACATTGATTTAACTTTAAAAATTATTTGGATGCAAGAAATATACAAATAAAGTAAAAGGTGAGGGGAATGGATCTTATAACCTTCTCCCTTGAAAGCCTTATGTCATGCTTTGTTATCTAGTAGGGCAACACTTTTTTTTTTTTTTTTTTTTTTTTGGAGTAGGGCAACACTTTTAATCGAATCAAAGCACATTCCTACTCCTTGAAGTAAGTGGTTATGCCAAACATTCAAAAGAGGGACACTATGATAAATAGAAATGTAACCAAAAAATGTAAAAAATACCATCAATAATATTTGAATCTAGGATGTCTTGCATATAGAATTTTAACACAATATGCTAACCAACGAAGTTCAACCTTTTGACAAAAATAATTAAAGAATCTCCAACTGAAAAACAATTTCTTAATTACAAAGAAAACACACACATGATCCCTATACAGTAATGTAGCACATGTAAACAAACTTGGCACACAAGATTCAAAGAGTTAGTACTATTTTTTTAATTTTAATTTGTAATTTAAAATTTTCCATGCAAATTCATAAACAATGAAACTTTCACTTCTACTCATTTTTTCAAACAAAAATGTTTTATAAACAAGGAACTAATATTTTTCTTTGACTGGAAGAGAGAAAGACACTTCAAAAATAAAAACTAAAATTATGACCGAGTGACTTAATATATACCTGGTCTAATATTCTGACAGATTTTGCAATATTTTCTAGAAATGAACATAACTATAACATACACCACAAGTCTTGTGTAAGAGAATAGAAAACAAAATAGAAAGATAAAAAAAATGAAATAAATAAAAGATAAGAGTGGGGTGTTGATGGGAACCCATATAATATATCATATTGAGTTCACGCCATGTAATAAACTAGTTAGATGAGTGGTATTTATGTCACTCCTCAACATTGACAATTACATCACCCAAACCAACATAGTATAAAATCTTTAAGATTAGGTAAAGTTATAATATTAACTATGATAGTAGTTTAAGCAATTATGTTAGGGCTAGATACATCAAATCATAGAAAGTGCATTACATAGTGATCACCCATAAGCTTACATAAGATTACCTACATGTGTATGTTGTCAGCTTTCAACCTTGACCAATAAGGCTAGATTACCCATATTCCAACACTATCTTGCAAATTATAGGAAGTTTGTCCTTAATAATGATTTGATCCCCTTCAATATAGAAACAAAATTTTAGGATTAGAAACTTGGTCTAACAAGATATAAAACTAACATGAAAGTTATTTCTTATAATAGCAAGGACCAAATCAAGAGATTTCTATGTTCTAAGCAATACTCAAAATAGTGCTCTATATACTTATAGAATGTGACTTACCTCTTAAAAATTTAAGGGACAACTACCACACATAATTAGTAATAACATTCCTCACGAAATTTTATAAGTTACATTTCTAGAAACCAAATTTTAGGATTAGAAACTTGGTCTAACAAGATATAAAAATAACATGAAATTTATTTCTTACAATAGCAAGGACCAAAACAAGAGATTTCTATGTTCTAAGCAATACTCAAAATAGTGCTTTATATACTTATAGAATGTGACTTCCTTATTAAATATTAAAGGAACAACTACCATACATAACTAGTAATAGCATTCCTCTTACATATTTTTGTTTGCCAATTGGTTTGTTGAACTGATTTACTCTTTCATATTTTGTAAAAAAGTTTTGGGGCCCTTTCAAAACTCAATTTTTAATACAACCTACCAACAAAAAAAACTAGCAATAACATTCCACTAAATTATATAATACATTAGAATATAAACATCATCCCTAAGAAAAAATCCAATTGTAAGGGATGTGAGCATTACCCTCTAATCCTTTGTCACAAAAATAATACCTTTAAAACCATTGATACCTTTGCATTGAATATTCAATTTATTACAACAAAAATTGCTTTGATAGAAAACATGATTGGATAAATATCAGTAGTAAAAAAGAACACTTTATAGAGATATCTAAAAGATATGAAGACATATTTACATAAAATCTAAAAAGCTTTAATATAACCCATTACTCTAGGAGCATCTCTTACCTAATCCATTTTCTATTATAAAAAACTATATCAACAAAATTTGATTTTTTTTAGATATAAAGAATATGCCATAATATTTAGTTTCTATTGCCCATGAATAATGAACCCCTGCATTGGATGACTTCCAACAACAAACATTAAAGGTTAATTTGTAGAAAACTCTATTATCTAGCGATAACATAATTACCATCAACTTGTTATATAGAAGACATATTTAACTACTATTAAATTTATCCCTCATATAAAGAGAACATGGTTCATACTAAGAATCTTATGAAAAGAGTAATTAATATTATTATTAATAATCTAACATTATTAATCTTGTTTTAAAAATTGATTCTTCATTATATTATGCATTTTTCACAAAGTTTCAATTTACATCTTTCGTAATATTTTAAATACTTTTTCACATTTAAAAAATAATAAAATTATTTTTAAAATAAATTAATTAAATTTTATTTACCCATGAAGAGTGTATATTGAATTTAATAAAACAATCTATAAACCATATATATTAAAAAGCTAGACAAGGAGAATCATTTACTAGTATAACCTAAAATCAAATGTTACTAAAAGGATTATATCAACTCAATTTATTTATATAAACTTTTTTTTATTTTTCAATTAAATATAATTAAATTTTTTTAATTTTTTATATAAAATCGAAACTAGTTTCATTTATATTGCATGTATTATTTGATAAAATATAAACTTTGATCTCTTTCTAAAAATTAAAAATTAAACTAATTAAATTAATGTTATTAATTTTTTTAGCAAGTTTTGTATTTATTTGTTTAATAAGGAACAAAATTCTTTCTAATTGTTTTAAAACTAATATTACATATAACACTTTTTATATAGATATAAGAATGTTTGACTAATAATAAAAAAAAATTAAAAATTGTTATAGAATATAATAAATTATATGAGTTTAATTGATTAAATTTTGGAAACTCAAGTTGTATGCATAATTATGAAGTCATTACAAACTTACTTGATGATTATAATGTTATACAAGTAGTTTTTTAAATCTCATATAAACAATTAATTAATTATATATATAAAGACATTTATTTGTTTTCATTCCACATGTCATATTTAATATTTAATATATATATATATATATATATATATATATATATATATGTTAAATTCTCTATTGATATGCTTAGCTTTCCCCCTTATAAGAGGTTATGGTTCTGGTTCTGAGCATTCACCATAGGGGTTTCTCACACTAACCACATACCGTGGTTTGAACTTTAAACCTTGTACAAAACCAAAACCCAAATATTACACTATCTCTAAAGACTACTTTAAAAATATTATTAAATGAGAATTTTGGCTAAATACTTAAAAATGTTATTAAATGAGAATTTTGACCAAGTGCTTTTAATGTAATTAATACAATGACATGGCATTTTTATCTATGGTATAAAAATTTAGAGAAAAGATTTGAAACAATTTTACGAGCTCAAATAATAAGTGTCATTTATAAGATATTAAAATATTATATTATAACTCGGTGTTGTAGGTGAGTTGGAGAGGAGAGGGCAATCCTCCAAGGGAGGTTTCAGGTTCGAATCTCCACTCTATTAAAAAGTTGAATTGGGTACTCAAAATCCAATTGATAATGTTGGTGCGGGCAGGACTGGGTGCAACCCCGATTGACTTTGACGGTGTAGAACCCCCTATTCGTGGTCTCTTTGACCAAGGAGACCCCGCAAGAGGTTTTTCGCGAAAAAAATAAAATAAAATATTATATTATAAACATTTATTGAATTTCATTTCATATGCCATATTTATTTAAAAAATATCACTCAATGACAAAGTATACATTTATGTATGGAAAAACATTTATTAGATTTCATTTCACATATCATATTTATTTAAAAAATATCACTCAATGACAAGTTTGAAAAAGTACTGCAATCACAACAATGACAAATGACGTGTGATATGCCAAATAATATAAAATATTGGAATCAATCTTTAATTCAAGTACTATTTATAAGATATTATAAGATTATATTAAAAATTTATTTAATAAAATTATAATATTGTTTTACATTTTACATGTATATATACTTAAAATATTTTTTTTTATGAAAAGTGCAATGAAATTAATAATAAGAGCAACCTTTTAATATTAAAATATGGATGGCTAATATTAAAATATGGATTGCAAGTAGCTTATTTTTTATATAAATATAAGATAATAGTAAAACAACATTGAAAGTTATTATATAGTAGGATTTTAAAAGGGTTATCTTTTTCTTTTTACATTTATTTAGTCATATTGAGTTATTTGGTGTTGTGTAGATTTGAATTTTGGTGTGGGCTACATCAATTATTTGTCCTAACAATTGAACCAAGGACACATTTGACAAAAGTTATAAAATATATTAAATAATATGAGTTTAACTGATTTAATTGCAGGTTTTAGACAAAACAAACTTAAGTTTAAATTATGTCAAAAATACATAGTTGTCAAGTTATTGTCAATCTACTTTATAGTTATAATATAATAAGAGTGGTTTTAATTTTATATAATCAATTAATATATATAATAGTCCCAAGGATACCATAATGGTAAAAGACATTGGGTTCTTTAACGGAGATCAAAGTTCAATTTATAAGGAGGGTGGTTTAGATGTGCCCTTAGTTTTTCAACATAATATTAATATATATAAAATATAAAAAAATCATATATTAATTTATAGGAAAACATTGATTTTCATTTCACATGTTATATTTTCTTAAAAGAAATATCACTTATCAAAACATTGTAGGGGCCTTCTCTCCATGTGGAGACCCAAGTTCAATTCACAAAGAGGGTGCCCCTTAGTGTGTCCTGTTGTTATTGTATGTTTTCAATAATCACTCAATGACAAGTTTGACAAAATTTTCAAGGAACAATGCAAAGTTCAAGCTTTGGTTATTCTACAAAAGGTTTAAAGTTTAAATTGTGGCATGTGTGGTTGTGTGTTAAATTTCCTATTGATAAGCTCAACTCTCCCTTATAGGAGATCACGGTGGGATGGGGATGAGAGTGTTGGTTGTAAGGGTTTCTCACACTAACTTGACAAAGTGTTTTCTATGTAATTAATACAACACCATCTTTATGTGATATGGAAAATAATACAAAAGATTCTAAACAATCTCTCAAGTCCTAAGTGTCATTTATAGGATATTAAAATATTATATTAATATATTATATTATGATGGGATGAGGATGCCCCAAAATATCACTAGTAGAGGTTTCTCACATTAATCAAATCCAAATAAAAAATGACAAAATATTTTTAATGTAATTAATACAACTACATCTTCATGTGATATACAAAATATTACAAGAGATTCTAAACAATCTCTGAAATATTAAATGTGATTTATTCAATATTAAATAATTATATTAATATATTATATTAGAAAATTATATTATTGGTTTACTTTTCATCTCATATTTGGGTTAAAAACTTATTGGATGAGAAGTTTGACGAAGTGCTTTTTCTAAAATAATATAAAAGGTTTGTTGTGATCTTGCTAATTGAAATCATTAAAAAGATAAATATAATTTATTTAATTAATTTTGTATTTTTTTTTTTTTGATGAGGAACCTTTTATATACAACATATCCGCAACATGTGAGGGGAGAGATTTGAACCTGGGCCTCTCGATAACTGGAGAGTTTTAACTACCCACTTACTCTCCAACTCCTCTACATGAGCGAATAATTTTGTATTATTTTTATTAAACATAAATTTATAAATTTTATTATATTTTTTAATTAAAAGCAATTATCAAATTATTTATAAAACTTATTTTATATAAATTATAAAATTTATCTTTTAAAATTTATATTGACCCAGAATTCTTTCAATCAATTTTACAAATTAATTTTTAAAAAAATTCTTCTAATTTTTATTTTCAAATATTTGAAATTAAATTTTTTACCATGGTAATAAAAATTAAGCAAAAATTTTAATTTCATTAAGCATGTGAATTTGAATTTGAATTTGTATTAATGTCCATCGGTGACCAAAAAAGATCAATAAGACTATAAAGTAAGACATATACAAAGCGACGGAAGTGCCTAATGCAGCTCCAGAGAAAATAAAGTAAAAACAGTAAACAGGATGACATATGATATACAAGATTTGTGGATCAAGGATTACTCCCAACATTCAAGGCTAAAGAGAAGTGAGTGATGTAAGAGTTGGATGTCGTCTAGATGTTCTTTGTTGGAGTCGATGAAGAGTTGATCTTGTTGTATCTTTGTGATCACCCTGGCGCTTCCTGGTCGTGGCCTCTAGAGGTTGGAAGAATGAAGTGATAAGCGGGGATCCTGTTATCTTCTGCAAACTGTTACTAAGTAGTTCTTTCCTGAGATTGAATAATTCTCGGATGAAAATGGTAATGCATCTCTGATCTTCATAATTAATCCAAGATTTTAGTGTATGGGTGTCTCTGAATAAGCAATAATATCTACCTCGTATCTCGTAATAGACAGGACAGGTGAAAATGAAATGCTCCTCGAATTCCATATCAAGACTGCACAATCTGCAAATACGTTGATCTCTGGGGAGGTGATGATCTATCTCAATACGCAGCTGATGGGAGAAAACTCATAACTGAGTTAGAGGAAACCTGAGGCTGTGTGACATTTGTATCAAGTTATATTTTGAAGTAGTGATCAATCCATTCTCTAGTTGGAGATAAAAATGAGACTAATGGAGCAGTTTTGGTTAAAGAGGTTCCTTTGGATCAGTCCAAGTAGTTTTTATATATGTTGAGTAAATCTCATCTCGAATATCCATATTGGAGTATGGTGCATTGATTGATGCTTTAGTAGGAGGAGGTCTCATGATGTCTAGGCCAAGAGATTGAAGTAGAGTAGTAGTTTGAGCATACCAGCAATTCCTGAACCCTTGATTTGCCAACTGTATTGAGGATTGTAGTGCTAAATATGGATATCTTCTCATGTCCGGCATACAATGAAATCTACGCAGTAAAGAGACAACAAGAAATATTGTTGTTGTAAGCAATGGACAAGCACCAAACTCAGCTAGAATGATGGGATGTGGAATAGTTCTTTTGGAACGAATGAACTTGGACAACATTGAGATGAGGACCCTTTCAATACGAGACCAACCCAACTGTC
This sequence comes from Wollemia nobilis, assembly GCA_028583015.1. Lineage (NCBI taxonomy): Eukaryota > Viridiplantae > Streptophyta > Pinopsida > Araucariales > Araucariaceae > Wollemia > Wollemia nobilis. Next base: position 389,366 of record JAQPPZ010016985.1, read on the forward strand.
TGAGGTTAGGGCCCCAAAATTCACAACCATAGAGCAGTGTAGGGGTAACAAGAGTGTGGAAGAGTCTGATCTTCATACTAATGTCCTAAAACTGGAACTGAAAGCATTGCTTATCCAGAGAGGTTAGGGCAGCATAACTTTTGTTTAACCTTGCTTAAGATGCAGGGATCAAGTTGAAGGTAGGTCCTATGAAAAGAATTCTCAAGTATGTGTACGATGTGACAATCTCAACAGCCTTCCCTTTATATGTGATGTGAACAAAAGAGATATCTTTCTTGGGTAGGTTGAATTTCATGATTTTTGTTTTCTAGAGATTAACTTCTAATCCATGCAAGTCAGAGTATGTGCCAAGTATGTCCAACTTGTGTTGAAGTCCTCCTACTGTATGTGACATTAGGATAATGTCATCAACAAATAGCAAAATGGCAATAACACTACCACAAAGTAAGCAACCTATACTCTTAGCCAGAGAGTCCATAATGAGCACCTCTAATTCATCAATATACAATCCAAAGAGTGTAGGTGAAAGTGGGTAGCCCTGTTTAACCCCAATAGTACTATGAACATCTTTTGTTCTGAGAGATCCAATTTTAACCTGTCCAATGACTTTTTCATATAAGGTCATAACCAACAAAGTAACCTCCTCTGGAATTCCTAGATCCTTCAACCTCTGAAGCAATAATTGTCTGGGAACAGTATCAAATGCTTTCTTGTAGTCAACAAAACAACAATAGACCCTGTGTTTATTGGCTTTGGCTTCTTCAATGATAGCTTTGAGAGTTAGAATGTGATCATAGGTACGATGATTTATTCTGAAACCTGTCTATCCCTTTGCACAAAGTTTCTTAACCTCAACAAAATCAGAGATAAAAACATCAAGAACTGTTGCAAAAAGTTTTGCAAGAGTATGACCAACCATAATAGTTTTGTAATTGTTTGGATTTAGCGGATCTCCGGATTTATGGATGGGATGTATGATATTCGAAGACCAAGAGGGTGGGAACCCATGAGTAACTATATGATTGAAGAGTTTGGCAATATGGACCGCCAAGACTCTAGGTCTATGATTAAGAAATTTTGCCTTCAAATTTTCAATATCAGTTGCTTTACCAGTCTATAGTTTACGGATAGCATGAAAAACCTTTTCATCAGTAAAGAAGTTACAATGTGATGGTCGTGGGTTGGGGATAATTGGGGCATGGTTTGGGATATCATAGAGTGAGTCAGCATAGGTGTACCAAGTGTGAGGGTCAAAAATTGGACATTTTTTCTTTTTGGGTAGAAAAATACACCAAAAAATTTTGGGATTAATTTTGAGCATGTCTATAATTTCTTGTCTTTTTCTTGATAAGAATTGACGTTTTTTCTTCCTAAGAAAAGAACGGTAGTGGTTTTGGGCTAGCTTGTAATTCAAGGGATCAAGACGACCTACTGATTGGGTGAGCCTATGTAAAGCTTTACAATCTGTGTCAAACCACAAGTTACAAGGGCAATGGCCACGAGACTGATGAAAAGAGCAGGTGGTATGGGGAAAAGACTCAACAGTTGCCAACCATAATACTTTAGAAAAACAGTTCGCTTTCTCAATAGGATCTTGAATATGTGAGAATACGATAAAATATCATATATAATAATTAAAAGATAAGTATGAAATATATTAAATTTTAAAATAAAAATTAAGAAATTAGTATAAAATATATTAAAATTTTAAAATTTTAATTTCATTAAGCAAGGTAAAATATCATATACACTATTGAATATATTTTTTTATTAAATACATTATGTCTATAAATATATTAATTACTTAGACGTATTTAAATATCTCAATGGATAACATTTTTATGGCTCCAAAATTATGAAACCAATAAAATCTAATTTAAAAATAAATTTAAAATATTATTTTAGAAAAAATACTTACTTGGGCTCACTTACCACCATAATTAAATATTATCTCCCCAGAGATCAGGGTACAACGTATTTGCATATTGTGTAGTTTTGATGTGGAATCCAAGGAGCATTTCATTTTCACCTGTCTTGTCTAGTACGAGATACGAGGTTGATATTATTGCTTATTCAGAGACATCCATACACTAAAATCTTGGATTAATTATGAAGATCAGAGATGCATTGCCCTTTTCATCTGGGAATTATTCAATCTCAGGAAAGAACTACTTAGTAATAATTTGCAGAAGATAACAGGATCCCGATTTATCACTTCATTTTTCTAACCTCCAGAGGCCACGACCAAGAAGCGTCAGGTGATCACAGAGAGATACAACAAGATCAACTCATCGTCAACTCCAACAAAGAACATCTATGATGACATCTAACTCTTACATCACTCACTTCTCTTCAACTCATTTCTCTTCAGCCTTGAATGTTGGAAGTAATCCTTGATCCACGGATCTTGTATATCATATGTCATCCTGTTTCTATTTTTTTTACTTGATTTTTTTTGGAGCTGCATTAGGCACTCCCGTTGCTTTGTATATGTCCTATTTTACAGTCCTATTGACCTCTTTTAGTCACCGATAAACATTAATACAAATTCAAATTCAAATTCATATATGTTTATAATTTACTCAAATTATAATTTATAAAATTTTATTCAAAAATAAAATGTATTTATTGGTGAAAAAACATAGCCCATATAACTTATAACTTAGACAATAACCCCTTAACCTAATTTGACTTTATAACCTAAGTCTAACCCCATTTATTCTATTTCAACACAACCCCTAAAGTCCATTGTATTTTTAACCCAACACTTAACCCATCCCTAACCCTATATTATTAATCATAACCTAACCCACCCTTGATGTCTATACATGCATTTTATTCAATATAATATTATAATTTATATCTATTACTTTTAACATGTATCTTTGGAAAAATTCAAATTTGGTATTCTTAAATAAAATTTAAAATCTGAGGATAATAAAATTTAAAATGTATAAAGGTGAGTGAGTAGCTAAGTTGGTGCGAGACAATCAGTTGAGGTTTATGATGAGTACCGCGAGTCCATTCAACTCCGATTCAAATCACACTGGCTACCGTAAGCCTTTAAATAACTATAAACTTACTGCAATGGTAAGAGCTTTGACTTCTCTTTAAAAGGTTTGAGGTTCAAACCCCTCAATATGAAAGGACTAGGATCTCTCACAAAAACCTATATAAACTCATTAAGTCGCAAGAGAAACAATGCAAACGGTTTGGGCTTTGGCTCTTCTTGGGGAAGTCCAAGGTTCAAACCGTGGTGTAAGAGAATGTGTGAGTGGGTGAATGTGTGATGGTTGTGTGTTAAATTCGCTATTGATAAACGTAGCTCTCGAATTTAGGGTGGGTCATGGTTATGAGGAGACTGCTCAACCCTATGCATCATTCTTAGGGATCTATCACATTATGTAATTTTAAAAAATTATAAATATTATTTTAATTAATAATTTATTATTTATTATCAAGTGGTATTAACTCAACCGATATTTAAAGAGGAAACCAATGTTCAAATCTTGCCAAGTAATAAATGGATAATATACCACTTTTTTTTATTTGGTTAGTGTGAGAAACCTCTATGACCAACGCATAGGGTTGAGCAGTCTCCTCCCAACCATAACCTCTCGTAAAGCCAAAAGTTATACTTATCAATAGAGAATTTAACACAAAGCCACTACACACCCACCTCCTCACACACTCGCCCACACCGCGTTTGAACCTTGAACAATAATATCCCGCTTTTGTTGTAACACCACTATGTGGTGATGGAGGGGTTATGGTTAGGAGGAGATTGTTCAGCCTTATGCATAGTAAGGATTTATCACACTACCCAAATAAAAATCAAATTTATAAATATTATCTTAATAATATATTATTTATTATCAAATGGCATACTCTATTCCTCAATATTTAAAGAGGAGACCAATGTTTAAATCTTTCCAAGTGATATATGAATAATATATCACTTGGAAAGATGTAAACATTGATAAGCGTAGCTCTCAAATTTAGGGTGGGTCATGGTTATGAGGAGAATGCTCAACCCTATGCATCATTCGTAGGGATCTATCACATTATGCAAATTTAAAAAATTATAATTATTATTTTAATTAATAATTTATTATTTATTATCAAGTGGTATTAACTCAACCGATATTTAAAGAGGAAACCAATGTTTAAATCTTACCAAGTAATATATGGATAATATGCCGCTTTTTTTTATTTGGTTATTGTGAGAAACCTCTGTGACCAACGCATAGGGCTGAGCAGTCTCCTCCCAACCATGACCTCTCGTAAAGCCAAAATTTATACTTATCAATAGAGAATTTAACACAAAGCACTACACACCCATCCCCTCACACACTCGCCCACACCGCGTTTGAACCTTGAACAATAATATCCCGTTTTTGTTGTAACACCACTATGTGGTGATGGAGGGGTTATGGTTAGGAGGAGATTGTTCAGCCCTATGCGTAGTAAGGATTTATCACACTACCCAAATAAAAATAAATAAAAATCAAATTTATAAATATTATCTTAATAATATATTATTTATTATCAAATGGCATTAGCTCAACCTACTCTATTCCTCAATATTTAAATATGAGACCAATTCCTCAATATTTAAAGATGAGACCAATGTTTACATCTTTCCAAGTGATATATGAATAATATCCCACCTTTATTGTTTTTATTGTAATACCATTATGTGATGATGTAAGACGAGTGTGACCTGTTTCAATCCCATATAACCAATCAAAAAATATATTTTTATTTTATTTTTTGATTTAGGTGACCAATGCACAGGGTTGAGCAGTCTCCTTCAACCATGATTCCTCCTAAAGTCAAGAGCTACGCTTATCAATAGATAATTTATTATCAAATAATATTAGTTTGGATTAGTTTATAAATGTAAATTAAATTAATAATTTATTATTTATTTTCAATTGGCACATTCCTCGACTTTTAAGAAGGATATCTCCTAAAGTCAAGATACGCTTATCAATAGAGAATTTATCGTCAAATAATATTATTTTGATTAGTTTATAAATTTAAATTAAATTAATAATTTATTATTTATTTTCAATTGGCATTAGTTTAATGAGATAGATTCCTCCACTTTTAAGAAGGATATCAAGGTTTGAACCTTGTCAAAGGTATGAATAACTACAATGTTATAATGCTACTATGTGGTCATCATATAATATGATTAGAACATATCTCAATCTTATATAACTTATTAAAAAAATTATAATTTATTTATAATTTTAATATGATTAGGATATATTTCAATCTTATATAACTTATTAAAAAATATTTTAATATTTATTTTATAATTTTGAAGTAGACTTTATTTTTTTCTTTTTTTTGATTTGGTTAGTGTGAGAAACCCCTATGACCAACACACAGGGTTGAGCAGTCTCCTCCCAACCATGACCTCTCGTAAAGCCGAGAGTTATTCTTATCAACAAGGAATTTAATACACAGTCATCACACACCCACCTCCTAACACACTCGCCCACGCCACGGTTTGAACCTTGGATCCCTCGAAGAAGAGCCAAAGCCCGAACCGTTGCATTGTCCCCCTGGGACTAAAGTAAACTTTATTCTTATTGCATTATGACTTGTTAAAATAAATCACTTACTAATATTATAATCTTTTTTAGCAAGCTCACTCACACATTCATGCACACACCCTGTCATGATTTTAACCTAGGTCTTCCAAAAGAGAGCCCAAAGCCCAAACCACTAAGGTGTCCCATAGGGATTACTAGTATTATAGTTGGTTTCACATGCTCATAAACTAATAGTATATTTTTATATTCAAATACATATTTACCCAGGTGTTGTAGGTGAGTTGGAGAGGAGAGGGCAATCCTCCAAGGGATGTCCCAGGTTCGAATCTCCACCCTACCAAAAAGCTGAATTGGGTACCCAAAATCCAATTGATAATGTTGGTGTGGGCGGGGCTGGGTGCGACTCCCGAGTGACTTTGACGGTATAGAACCCCCTGTTCGTGGTCTCTCAGACCAAGGCGGCCCCGCAAGGGGTTTTTCGCTATAAAAAAAAAATACATATTTGAGAAAATCAGAATCGACAGAGAATCGATAAATGATTAACTAAATAAAAATCAAGAATAGGGAAAAATTGGTTAAAAAAAAATCATTGATTTTTTTCATTCATAGTAAATGAATTAACATTATGCAAATCAAATATTGCAATAAAAGTAATATGGCATGTCATAACATCATACAAGGCTCAAGCTTTAATTACACATGAAAGTGATAAAACACATCTTGTATTGCTTATAATATGAAAAGGTACAAATTACAAAATATATCAAAATACCTCAATAGGCCCACTAGCTAGTCACTAGTGTCTTGCAATTTCCTTGCCCTTTACCCTAGTAGAAGACCTGGTCTCTCTTTGTTGACGTGTCATTGTCGCTTTTTGTGCATGTGCCTCTTGTTGTTCCTTGGTTGTTATTTCCTTTGCTAGGTGTTCAAATTTTTGTAATTCATCCAAGAAGAAGAGAGGCTCTTCCCATTTCTCTTGCACTACATCTATGATCTATTCAAATTATGGATTAATGTCACTTAGGTCAATGGATTGAGTACTTGTTATTTAGTGGAGACGAAGATTGTAATGCAAAAACATAAGATCATTTAACTTTTTTGTGTAAGTTTGTTGCACTTCTTGGAGTGTATGTGCTTAAACATACTCCAATTGAACTCACAACCTGATATGTTGCATGGTTGAGATAAGATTCTGATGGCCATGCACTATAAATTAGGCATAAAATCACCAAAGTCATCCCATCATAAATCTAGAAACAACAAAAAAAAAAATTAATATTTCACATGTAAAATAGTAAATTAAGATTATTTTTAAAACAAAATTAGAATACAATAAATAATAATTCGATGAGGGTTACCTCACCTCAATGTTGACCTAACACTCTTGCATTGCTCGGATGGGAATTGATGGCCATGAAATTTCTTAAAATCTTGTATCTCTACACACATTTTATCAGGTAATTGTCTACTAGTTGAGAACATGTAGTCAATGCAATCTTGAATACCAACCTTCACCTCATAATCAGTAAGAAATGGATTCAAGTAGTAACCTGTTGCATGAATAGGGCTATGGATTTATGATGTCCATCGGTTATCAATGATAGTCCAAATGGGATCGCATTTGATAAGGAAATATCCATAAAATATAGCAATTGTCTCTTTTGCCATGTCCATAGCATCATATACAAATCCCATTGGAAATTGTTCTCCATAAACAAGACGAAGAACATTCACCAAAGGCTCTGACACTTGAAAAAAGTAAAAATAATTTAAGATAAAATATTTTACAACAAAAATTAAATTAAAAAGGAGAAAACTAGGGCATCAGTTGGGTAGCCGAAGAGATTTCTGGTTACTATGGACTTGAAGATAAGATTGCTACCCCAGGAGGGCCCAATGGGGACACCTTCAGATCCTCTTTTAGAGAGACATACTTCTTTTGCATATTTTTTAAAGGATAAATATTCATTAGAGATTGAAGAAGCACAAAAAATTGCATTAAAAATGCTCTTTGCGGCTGTTGGAAATAGATCAACATCTCAATGAGTTAATGGATGCTTGCCACAGTCAAAATCAAGGTCAAAGATTATCATTGACCAAATGATGGTCGAAGAAATAGTTTTATATAGAGCCAATCATTATTTGATTTGTAAATTCATGGGTATTCGCCCTACCCTAAATTTTTTGCATTCCTAGGTCCAAAAAAACTAGGAGCCTCTTGGTGAGTATTCTTTGTGGTTTATTAGCAATGGATATTTTATTGTTAGTTTTTCTTCACTTGTTGATAGAAATAGGGCTTTTGAATCAGAAAAGAGGAATCATAGTTCGGCAGGATTATTTGTTCAACCCTCGAGAGTGGGATTTTATCCTCGAATTGAACCCAATGTTGTCCCAGTGGATTCGTTTGTATGCACTTCCAATGGATTTTTGGAGTGAGCAAGTATTGGAAATTATCGATAATTCCCTTGTAAGACATTTGGGTGTTTCCAAAGACACAATGGAAGGAAACACATCTATTTATGCAATATTATGTGCGGAAATGGATCTTAGCCAGCCTTTGCGGGCAGAGGTGAAACTCAAACTTATAGGTTTATCTTGGATTCAACAACTGGATTATGAGGCATTGCCCTTCAAATGCAGAGTTTACCACAAATATGGGAATTTGGTCTAATATTTCCCAATTAATATGAACATAAAAATGGAGGCTCCTCTAGGAATGTCAAATATTCCTAAGGAGGGTAAGTCAACAATCAATAAAGAAACAACCAATATTTCTTAGGGTAAAGAAGAACAGGGAGATGGTTTTGAATAGCCTAAAAGAAGGAAAAGGCAAAAGAAAAAATATGGTAAAGAGCAAATCCAACTCAAGCCCACCAATAGGTATGAGATCTTTAAGACACTAATGGACCAATAAGAAGAACAATTAATGGAATGAGTGGATGGAAATAATGAAAACAATAACAGCCATGTTCAAGCCCCTCTTTCACCTCCTCCCATCATAGAGCAAGTAATTGAGTGTAGTGAGTTACATCAATCAAAGAGTGCAGGGGTATTGATAGTGCATAACCAAGAACAACCAATAATTAAGGATGTCATCATGGGCATAGCAGAAAAAAATAGAAAAATGCCAAATCTAGGGATAACTCAAGTGGAAAAGAGATAAAAAAATAGCAGCTCTCAAGGAGTGGGTAGAAAATCAAATAAGGAATTGATAGCAGTTTAAGGAGACAAACTGATCACTGGAGGATCGATGAGACCAATAGATTTTTACTGATCTCAAAGTAACCAATGATTATACAATCATGTAAAGTTAGGGGTTTAAACAGTAGAACCCATCAATCTCTTGTTCGAAGACTTTTAGAAAAATGTAAAACATATTTTTTGCTTATCTAGGAGACAAAAATATCATTGGATCTTATGTGTAAACCAATAAATAGACTTTGGAGGGGTGCTAGTCATATGTAAGTGGCTACCCAAGGGGCCTCAGGGGGGATAGTTACTTTTTGGAACTCTCTTTAATGGATTGCAATAGAACATATAGCTTGGATGGGTGTCCTCACATCACATTTTAGGAACAATGTCACAGTTGAACATGTTTTAATCACAAATTTTTATGGGGCTTAAAACCTAGATGGTTAGATGCATCAATGGAAATTTGTGCATAACATGAGAGTCTCAAGGGAAGAGTTATATTGGATTATTGTTGGGGATTTTAATGTGAAATTATCCTCTAGAGATCCAGAAGGGGGAACCCAAATTTTTGACCCAAGGGATCGACTTATGATTTCCAAAGTCCAGGTATTACACTTGGTGGATATTAAATGCCCTATAACCAACTATACTTAGACTAATAATAGGAGGGAGCCATATAGCAGGAAGGTGAATTTAGATCATTTTTTGGTTTTAGAGGAGGCATTTTTAAAATGGAATATAAAATTTTAGATTTTGGAGGGTCCAGTTTTAGATCACTTTCCCATTTTGTTGGAAGGGGGATCAAGACAATGCAACATCACAAACCATTTAAATTTGAAAACTTTTGGTTACAAAAAGAGGAACTTCAAAATAAAATTCCACAGTGGTGGGAAGAAGGTCATCCAACATATGGGATAGCAATGTCTAGATTCCACAAACAACTTCATTATGTCAAATATCAACTAAAACAATGGAGGTGAGCTAACAAGACAGACTTAAAGGTCCAAAGAGCTCCATTGATGGCCAGATGGGATGAGGTTCAAAAACACTTTAGGGAAGGAACAACTACAGAGCAACTCAAAGAAGAGGATGATGCATTGCATAAAGCGGTTGAGGACATTGACAACCAAGAGCTACTGGAAACAGAAAGCAAGAACCACTTGGTTATTAGAAGGTGATAAAAATACCAAATTTTTCCATCAAGTTGCCTGTGCTAGGAGATAGATGAACAACATGGAATCTCTTCAAGATGTGAATGGACACTCATTTGATACAATTACAGGTATGCATTTCCATTCAATGGATTATTTTTCTAAACTATTTAAGGAAAGTATGGTGCAAGATGAAGAGGCTCAAAAATAAGTTCTTGTTGTCATACCCTCTATTATATTTAAAGAAGAAAATCAGGCCCTACTTAAACCCATTGATAGAGAGGAACTAAAGAATGTAGTCTTTGGAATGAGCACCAGAAAAACACTAGGTCTAGATGGCTTTCCAATTGAGTTTTTTCAGACCTTCTGGGACAACTTAAAGGAGGATGTAATGGTTGTTATAGAGGATTCCAAAGGTAGTAAAATAATGCTTAAAGCATTAAATCATACTTTCATAGCCTTAATTTCAAAAGGGGAGGAGGGGGTGCATATTTCATATTATAGGCCTATTGCCTTATGCAATGTTATATATAAAATAATCACAAAGGTAATGGTTGAGCGGCTAAAACCTCTTCTACATAACATTATCTCCTCGGAGCAAGGGGGTTTTGTAGAGGGTAGGAAGATCTTGGATGGTGTGGTTCTAGCTCAGGAGGTAATCCATTCAATGCAAACATCTAGTAATAGAGGAATGTTCATAAAATTGGATATGTCAAAGGCTTATGATAGGGTGGAGTGGAGCTTCTTGTCAAAGATGATGGTAGCCTTTGGTTTCTCTCAGGATTGGATAGAATGGGTCATGAGCTATATTTTTATTCTAAATCAATTCCCTATTACAATGTTTATGGATCTCTATCTAGAGGAGACACCAATCCCTTATACTCTGGTTTGTGGATCTCTCTCTACAAGAGAACTCTTTTCCATTTTCTCTGGTTTGTGGAACTTGATCCAGGATAACTCTATCTCCTCAACTGGTTTGTGGATCTCTCTCCACATAAGAACTCTATCTTTCTATTTGGTTCACCGAATCACACTCCACAGGATAACTCTTTCCCCTTGCTCTATTTTTGTGGACACCACTCCACTTTGTTCTAATTTTATGGATCTTTATCCACAAGAGAACTCATTTCCCTTCTACTCTGGTTCTATGGATACCACTCCACTCTATTCTAGTTTTATGGATCTCTATCCATGGGAGAACTCTTTCCCCTTCTAATCTAGTTGGTGATCTTCTATAAGACGTCTGCCCCCACTACTCTGGCTTGTGGATCTCTCTCCATTGGAGACCTTTATCCCCACTGCATTGGCTAATAGATATCTATCCAGTGGAGACTGTTATCCTCTTTAATCTATCACCTCCAAATCTTTCTCTCAACTTTGTCTCAAATCTATACCAAAATCTATCCCAATTCTAGCACAAATCTGCTCTAAATTTGCACATAAATTTGCACCAAACCCTGTCCCCAAGCCTTAACACAAATATTGACCAATTCACTAATCAACTCTACTTAGATCTGCCCCATGCCTTAACACAAAGCTTTAATAAATCACTAATCAACTCTGCTTAGATCTACCCCAAGCCTTAACACAAAGCTTGAACAAATCACCAATCAACTCTGCTTAGATCTTCCCCAAGACTTAACACAAAGCTTGAACAAATCACCAATAAATTGTACTCAAGTCTTCACAAGACTTCCTCAAATATGCCTTCAATTCTTCTCAAAAGACTTTCTCAAATCTACCTTCAAGTCTTCTCAAAATACTTACTCAAATATGCCTTCAATTCTTCTCAAAAGACTTGCTCAAATCTACCTTTAATTCTGCTCACAAAAACCTGCTCAAATAAAATCCTGCTCAAACACATGCTCAATCCTGCTCTAACACATGCTCAAAACAACTCACTAGATATGCTCAAATAATCTTAAATCTTGCACACAATACTATCAAATGCTTTGTCTAATCTTCAAATTAATTTCTTTAACTTGAAGCAATTTAGACATATTCTATCAGAATTCGTTTAACCTCTGGAACATATAGAGAATAATATGCACTTGCAAATAGCTCAATATGTTCTACTCAATCATTAAGTCTATCACTTTCATAAATATGATTTCTAATGTTTGCACATTCACTTTCAATATCACTCAAGACCAATGCTCAAAAATTCACACATACATTCAACCAATGAAGCATAATTGTCTCACAAACCCTAAACAAATGTTCTTCCAACTTCTTTCAACAAGGAGCACAAAATAGGTCTCAACACTTAATTCAAGTATTTCCAAAAATGCTTATCAAACAAACCTTTTCACTCCACCTTATGTTTCAGAAATATTCATTCAACCAAACACCTCAAATAAGGGATGATATGCCCATACCTTTTTGCTTTCTTTTATGGAGATATGTCTTCAAAAATCTATCTTACACACAATATATTTTGCAACTATAAAAATGTTAGCACAACACTTATTTATGAGTTAGAAATCCTTCAATATGTGTGCCCAATTAAATTCTAAATCACTCACTTGGTTTCTCAAACTATAGCATCAACCCATATAATCAAACCCTTCACAAAGAAGCAATAATCCAAACAATTAAAATACTTCATACACCTTTTAACTCCCTCTTAACTTCTAAACACATTCATAACAAAATCAGCAAGGATTCTTATTACTCCAATAGTTCACTTTCAAACTAATTCATTGCAATTTCCTTCAGAAAATTAAATGCATGAAATAATAATAAAAAATAATTCCCTTATATCTCCCAAGGCCAACAATGCTCACAATAATCAATTAAACCACATGCGCCTACCCTCAACCTTAGCAATTACCAAAATCAATTTGCGCTTACCAAAAATACTACCACGAGGATTCGAACACAGGACCTGCCGCCTACCAACGCACTAGCTCCCCTTGGGCCACCGCTAGGCCAACCACCCACACAAGGATATAATGCCACGACGCCATATTTAACCACTGCTCACCCTTCTTTCTAGCAAAACAAAAAATGTTGCCTTCGGGTTTTGAATGCAGGACCTACCATCCGCCAGTGCCTTAGTGCACTATGGGCTATCGCTAGACCAACCGTCCACACAAGGACCAATTACCACCATGCACTATCTAACCACTGCTCACCCTTCTCGCTAACAAAATAAACAAACTGCTACCATCAGGAATCGAACACAGGATCTACCATCCATCAACATCTTAACGCTGCCAAGCCTACCGCTAGGTCAACCGCGTGGTTGGTGATAGGGGCATACAATATTGTCTCTTTATTCATCCACATTTTCATCTTTGTTTTTCAAACTAAAACTTTCATCCACCTTGCTCACAAAATTCGCATCAACAATTAATATCAATCATTTGCAACATGCATCGAGAGACTTATCTTTTGGCCTTCAAACCTTATCATATAAATATCAATTTTTCTCCATGCTTGGACGTTGGTGGAGTTTAATAAATTAAACTTTATTCTTGGCACCAAACCCACTTAGGGTTATAAAATATTATAATATAAATATTATAATTATTTTATAATTAACCTTAGGCTTTCTCTTAACAACTTTAATATTATAATATTATTTCCTTTGGGCCTAGGTATTTCCTTCCTTAACCTTAGGCTTTATCTTAACAACTTTAATATTATAATAATAAATATTATAATATTATTTCCTTTGGGCCTAGGTATTTCCTTCCTTAACCTTAGGCTTTATCTTAACAACTTTAATATTATAATATTATTTCCTTTGGGCCTAGGTGTTTAGATAATCTTTTGACCAACCATGTGGAGCTTTATACCAAATCTCTTGGGCTTATTTAACCCTCTTTTTATCAATTTCCTTGTATTGATATGAACTGAATTTTGACATCAATGAAAACATAATTACTCAAAATTTCCAACAAAATCCCACGCAAAACTCTCCAATGAAAACAATTTCACCCTCAATGCTACCAACTTTTAGGGAATTTTCACCAGAGGATCCTGACCAATTCTTATTTGAATTCAAGGTTTTATGCCAAACATACGATTATACAAATGACAAAAAAAAACTTAAGGTATTTTCTTCCACACTCAAAGATTTAACTTTACATTGGTTTATGAGTTTAGCACCCGATTCAATCTGAACCTAGGAAGAAATAGAACAAGTATTTTTGGATAAGTACCAAGAATACTATCGAGTAAAAAATAAGAAGGATAAATTATTCAAAATAAAATATGAAGAAGATGAAAACCTAGAGGATTATTTGGATAGATTTACTTTTGTGAAAAATAGATGTGAGCCTGTTGAATCAAAAATATGCAAGGCCATATTCTTAAGAGGATTGCAATATGACTCTAGAGAAGTGTTATATCTAATGGACAAAGGAGATGTAACCTTGAAATTGATGAGATTTTAGAATTATGTAGAAATTACACCCACACAAGACAAAGAAGTTAATAAAGGGGTAATAATGTAAGTGACTCGAAAGAACTAATGGAAGAATTTGCTAATTTGAAAACTAACATTCTTGTGCATCTCAACACTATGTTAGGGAAAATGAATGCAAAAACTAAGTCTACAAAACCCTTAGCCATTTATTGCCCAAGATGTAGAAACAAGCATGCTCTTCAAGATTATCCTTTAAACAAAACTTCCATATCTGCTATATGTAGCATTTGTGCAAAAGGACATATCATGAACCAATGGTATTTGTTTCCAAGGCTCAAAAGTATCTTGGAAACATAATCAGAAGAACTCAAATTTGTAGGGCAAAGACAAGGGGGTAATTTTCCATAATATCAATAGCAAAATACCCTGTGTTTTCTCATAAATTAGGGATAAAATTCTTGGTCTATGTCATGGGGTTACTCAAAACCACCACAAAAATATTGGAATTAACCTCCATGGTCATCCACTTAGGAATGGTCATAATATGGTTGGATGAATCCACAATGGAATCAACAAAATCCACCATGGATGCAACCACAATCTCATGGATAAAATTGGGGATAATAGTACCAATCATACCAAGGAAAATGGAGATATCAAAATCAACCACAAAATTTGTTGCCTAGTCCTGCTCAGAATTTTTCTCATAACAACAATAACAACAACATCAAGTGAAGCAACCTCCACTTTCGTCCCAACCTATGGTTAACCCAAAAAATACTAGATAGGAAGCCCCTATCTACGTGGTTTAATCTAATGATACGGCCACGATAAACGTAATAGATTGTAGCACTATTCAATTACGTTTAGAAAAGACACTTCTTAAACCTACTCTACTTGTCATTGTAGAAATGGGAACTAATGAAAAAAATACCCATGTACATCTGACCCACAACAACCAAACATTGATAAAGGAAAATAAAAAGAAGAATTTCCTTCTTAATCAAAAAAATACCATACCTTGAATGGTCTAAGAAATCTAAAATCTCTTTAGAGTCAGATTTAGTAAAGGAATTAAAATGTTTAAACATTATGATACCTTTACTACAAGCTATTAAATATGTGTCACTAATCAACAAAATCATTCAAGAGTTGTGTATTAAATAGCTAGGAAGAAAAAATAAAATATTTTCCAAGACCATCCAAGTAGATGAGAAGTTGGATGACCTTCTTTCTGGAGAACTTATTCCACCAAAATATGGTGATCTAGGAAGTCCAGTAGTCACGGTAACCATAGGATCAATACAGATATCCAATGTTCTGATTGATCTAGGGGCAACCATTAATATCATGACAAAAGATACGATGCAAAGTTACAATTGAATAATCTAAATCCTACATCTATTGTATTGGAAATGGTTGATAGGTCTATAGCTAAACTAGAAGAGATAATATAATATTCCTATGATAGTTTCTTCATGGAAATATCCAATGGAATTTTTGGTATTACAACCCCAAAATACTATGAATGGATATCCAATCATTTTAGGAAGGCCTTGGCTTTATACAATAGTTGCTTTCATTGACTATAGGTTAGGGTATATGACCATTTCAAATGGGATTGATTCAAATAAGATGTCTTTATATCCTCCTGCTAAACATTCAGTTAACTTTTTAGGTCACTTATTATGGTTTACTAATTCTAATGAAGAAAATGAAGAAACTATCTCAACCTTAGCCACGATAGTAGTGAAAGACCACATAGAAGAGTTTGATTTGTGTGAAAGAGATGCTTTAGAATACAAAAATATTTAGGTTAATACAATGTATGATTTAGGACTCGAGGATGAATCGACCACCATTCATCGGTTGTTATGAAATGATGAAGAACACGAATCTAAAAATTTATCACCCATTTCATTACAAGATAGTCCATTTATATTACCACATGGATGGCATCGTCATATTCTATCATCTATTCATTGTCCTCTATCGGATATGATTCCATCAGGAATTGAATTTAATAATGAAACATAAAATTTCCATTCCCTTTTACCATATCATTGTCCTATCAACTCCTTAATAAGTAAATTTGGAGCTAATTATGTTCATCCTAGAACAAAACAAGTTGAAGTATAACCAGGGAAATTTTTTAACATCAACAACTTGTTGACCAATGATTAGGAAGCAAGATTTCTTACTGTATTAAATCAATATATCAATGTCTTTGCATAGAAATACAAATACATGATGGGGATTCATCCTGATGTGTGTATCCATAGATCTATACAGAGGATGTAAAACATGTGCGACAACTCCAAAGACGTCTAAATCCTACCTTGCATCATATTGTAACAGATGAAATTGAAAAACTTTTAGAAGTAGGATTCATTTATCCAATTTTTGATAGTCGATGGGTTTCTCCATTAGTTATCATTCCATAGAAAAATGGAAAAATGATAATGTTGGATATTTTGAGTCCCTAAGCTAGAATGTTGTCATTGATGTCAAAGGGTTATTTGATGTCAAAAGGATCTATGATGGTATGCACTATGTTTTGTGAAAGTGCAAGGAAGGGTTTTTATCAAAACCAAGGTAGTAAAAATAAAGGGTTTTATTTAAAACCATGGATGGCAGATTTGAAATGGGTTTTTCTTAAAACCCAAGTTGGCTTTTCGTTTTATCGAAAAAGGTGCCCCGGTGATGGAGAAATTTAATTTTAAAGGTTTAGTTTAAATTTTAATTTATTTAAAATTTAAATTTTAATTTTAAAATTAAATAAAAAGTTTTCCGCCATGTCCGCCGACATCATGAGGGCAGTTTTAAAATATCCGATGTTTCCAAGTTAAGGGAAAGGCATATAAATATGCCACCAAGTTTTTAAATCGATTATCCTTGCTCGTTGATAATCTTGCGTGGGATATGCGAAGGAAAGAGCTTGTGTTTTGTTTTATGTGACGCAACGAACGGTTAAAATGAGACAGCGATCACTTCCCAAATCTCATTGGGCAGCGTGGCCTAGTGGCAGCTTGGATTGTGCAAAGGTGTTGATAGCACGGAGGTCATGAGTTCAATTCCCGCGAGCATCGTTTTAGCATTGTATTGGTTGAAGCGTTGTTCGTTGTTTAAAAATTTGTGGGCTAAAAGAAGAAGCAGAAGGAGCACAAGGTGGAATAGCTTCCACGTGGGAATATTAGCCCACTTGGTGGGCGGAGGGAGTGCAAATGCGCACTCACTACAGGTCTTGGGTTCGAGTCACCCGAAACCTATTTTCGCATGGTTTGTTGTCACCGCATTCTTCAAAGCCGAAAAAATATATTATTTTCTAAGGTATGCCTGTCGCCGCAATTTTCAGAGAATGAATAATTAATGTTTTAATTTGTCAAAGCTAAGTTTTCAAGCACCATTATTGAGGGTATACTATGGTGATGTGATTTATGAGTTGTGGTTTATATTTTGCACTATTTGATGTGGGAATTTTTGCATTAAGGAGCTTAGTGAGTTGTGCATTAGTGCAAAGTGATTTTTAGGAGAAATAAGGGAATGATAAATGGTTGTGGTGATATTCATGCTATGCTTAATTAATTGAGGAAATAATTATTTTTAATTATTTTCTAGTGGTGGATGTGAATTTTGACTAGGAGAAATAAGGTGTAAAAGGTTATGATATTTGTTTTGTAAATTTTCCTAACCCTCATGAAGTTTGGCAAGAGAATATTGTGATTGTGGCATATTTATAAAAAGGCTTCTTCATCTTCATAAAATGTATGGGCACATTCTCCTATTGATTTATTTGGGTGGTTGATTTTTGAAAATATCACTGGAGTGAAAAGGATTGATTGTGGTTTACTTTTCGAAAGTGATTGGTTTAATGCTTCAAGGTTTTCTGGTTTGAGAGTTGTTATTAAACATTTTTTTATAAGCATTGTTGTTGAAACCATTAGTGGTGTGAATAACCTGAGTTAGGGTTTGAGAAGAACATGAGTATCATTTTTATGTGAAGAATGTTTTATAAGCATTGTTTTTTAAGCCCATTGGTTGTGCAAAGAACTTGAACGTGAGTTAGAGAAGAACATGAGTATTATTGTTATGTGAGATTTGTTGTTGAGCATTGTTGAAAAAATTTTGAGTTGGTTGATACATGCTTGGACTAGGGTTTGTGAGAAAGGGTTGTTCATTAAGGTGATTGGTTGAGTTGAGTTGATTGAGCCTAGTCAAGTGGATGCATGTGGTTGTTCAAGTTCCATAAAACAAACTATTCTATGAGATTGATTTGAGTTGAGATTGGGATTTGAGTATAGAACATATTGAGTCTCTAACAATTCTCTTTATGCTTCTATGAGATTGATTTGAGTTGAGATTGGATTTGAGTATAGAACATATTGAGTCTCTAACAATTCTCTTTATGCTTCTATGAAATTGAGTTGAGATATTGAGTGAGCATTAATTATAGAACATATTGAGTCTCTAACAATTCTCTTTATGATTCTATGAGATTGGACAAGTTCTGTGTGAGCTTGTTAAGCAGATTTGTGATAATTCTTTGAGAAGGCCTGTGGACTGATGTTGAGTAAGATTTTGTGGAAGCTTGATATGCAGATTTGAGCAAGTCCTAGAGAGGACTTATTGAGCAGATTTTAGCAAGTCCTAGAGAGGACTTATTGAGCAGATTTGGACAAGTCCTAGAGAGGACTTATTGAGCATATTTGAGCAGGTTCTGTGTGGACCTGTTGAGCATATTTGAGCAGGTTCTATGTGGACATGTTGAGCAGATTTTGACAAGTTCTGAGTGAGCTTGTTGAGCAGATTTGGAAAAGTTTTGAGTGAGCTTATTTATCAGATTTGAGAAGGTTTTGAGTGAACCTATTGACAGAGCTTTGGAGGTGATAGAGTACAGAGGACAGAGTATCAATGGATAGAGATCCAGCAGCCAGGACAATTAAAGACAAATCTGAGTGAGGAGTCTTCAAGTGGAGAGAGATCCACCAGTCAATGCAACAGAGAGACAAAGTCTTCTAGAAGATCACTAGCCAGAGCATAAGGGGAAAGATTTCTCATGTGGAAGAGATCCATGAACTTGATATTAGGGGATCAGCATCTCCTTTGGATAGAGGTCCATAAACATTGTAATTAGGAAGGATTCCCAAAGAGATTGATTGAGAAAATTTTAGTAAAATATTTTCTCCGTGGAGTAGCCCACATTGGGTGAACCACGTAAATTGTGGTGTCTCTATTGTGTATGGTGTTTTGTGCATTGCTTTGATTACTGTTATTGATATTGCTATCTATACACTACATAATATTGAATTGAAAGGAAAAGTAAAAAGTGGTCTTATATTGTTCACCCCCCCCTCAGTATAAGCTTGTGTTCTTTAGATAATATATGTGGATTATCGATAATTGAATAAAGTCACACACAAATACCATTTTCCATTACCTTTCATTGACCAAGTGTTATATACACTCACTGGAAATAAATATTTCTATTTTCTTGATGGATGTAGTGGTTATAACCAAATTCAAGTTGCACCTGAAGATCAAGAGAAAACAACCTTCACTTGTCCATGGGGAACTTTTGCCAACATATTCTTACCTTTTGGTCTTTGTAACACCCCAACAACTTTCCAACAAGTTGTTCTGACCTTTTTTTCTGACTTGACTAATGAATGTGTAGAAATCTACATGGATGATTTCACAGTTTATGGGGAAGCCTTTGATATAACTTTAGAACATCTCGACAAGGTATTAACCCACTATGAAACATATAATTTGGCCCTAAATCCTGATAAATTATTTCTAATGATGGAATAAAGCATTTTTCTTGGCCATCATATCTCATCAAAAGGAGTTAACCTAGATCCTAAAAAGGTATAGATCATTAAAAACCTTCCTTCACCATATATGCAAACAAATATCAAGAGCTTTTTGGGACATATTGATTTTTATCGATATTTTATCAAGAATTTTAGTACAATTACAAATCCTATGTTTGAAATACTAACTAAATATTATGAGTTCAAATGGACTAAAAAGTTTCAAAATGCTTTTGATACTTTAAAAAAAGAATTGATCACTCCACCTGTGTTGAGAGATCTAAAATATGAATTATTGTTTCACATTCAAACTGATGCATCCAATACTGTAATTGGAGAAAAATTAGGGCAAGTAAAAAATGGGAAGCATTATTCTATATAATATATTTTAGAAAAAATCTCATATGAGCTAAAAAGAACTATACTACCATCGAAAAAGAATTCCTAGCAGTAGTATATGCTATCAAAAAAATGTACCACTATATTATTGGGTATCAAGTGTATGTTCACACAAATCACTCAATAATTAAATACATGATGAAAAAACCTATGGTTAGTGGTTGAATAATGTTTTGGTTATTACTACTATAAGAGTTTGATATCACAATAGTGAATAAACTAGGGAAGGCTTATGTAGTAGTTTATTTCTTGTCTAGACTAAACAACATAGGCAAAGATAAATTGGTAGAGGATAATTTTCCTGATAAGAAGTTGTTTGCAATATCAGTAACATCTCCATGGTTTTATGATATTGCTAATTATTTAGCGATAGAAAAAATCCCCTCTCATTTTACCCCAAAATAAAAAAACAATTGATAAAACAAAGCTCATCCTCTAAATGGATCAACGGTCTACTATTTAAATATGGATCTGATTACATATTACATTGATGTATTCGATAGGACAAGGTGTATGATGTTCTTCGTGCATGCCATAATGAACCTTCAGGAGGACATTATTTAGTTAGAAGTACCAATAGAATTTTTTTAGGAATTGGCTATTATTGGTCATCCCTTCATAAGGATGTGAAAAGGTTTATATGACATTGTGATGCATGCCAAAGAATGGGAAAACCCACACCCACAAATGAAATACCTCTAAAACCTCAAGTGGTTTTAGAACCATTTGAAATATGGGGGTTAGATTTTATCAAACCCATTGATCCACCTTCTCAAGGGAAGGTACATATTTGGGTATGCATTTACTATGTGATCCAATGGGTAGAAGTGTGTGCCTTTAAACATGCTCGTGAAGAGAAAGTCACTCACTTTTATATTCTCAAACTTTTTAAGACTTAAAAAACCATAATATATTACCACAAATAATGGGCCCTAATTTGCATCCAAATTAATAGAAGCTTTTACTAAATTATATGAAATCAAACATAGAAAATTATCACCTTAGCATCCTCAAGAAAATGGTCAAGTTGAAGTTACTAATAGGGAATTGGAGAGGATCCTAAAAAAAATAGTAGCTATTCATAAGAATAATTGGATGAACAAATAACCAAAATTTTTTTGGACATATAACACTACATGGAAATCCACTATGGGTTTCACACCTTACAAACTATTTTATAGTAATAAACCTCTTTTTCCAATAGAATTTGAGCTACTAACACTTTGCAAATCTTTAGAAATTGGTATTAAATTGTTGTAAGTATATCTGGATAGAGTTTTGCAATTAAACGCATTGGATGAACTTTTATTTGAGGTGTAGACACTAAAATCTAGCCATTTGTCCTCCATCCATGCTTTCCCGCCATTTCCACCACTAAAGCATAGCCAATTTGTCCACCATTCCTGTTTCCCACCATTTTCCGAATATTATTCACATTCATTTATGTATATTTATTTTATATATATTTAAATATAATATTTTATATTATATTTTAATATATGTTTAATAAATATGTATTTATTTAAGTGAATTTATCCTAGCCATCCAATTCCATTTAATCTTGACCACCCATTTACATCAATCCATGCCACCCCTATATTTATTGTCTACCCTTAGATGTGCTTTAATATCAGCCACATGATTAGTGTCATTGAAACCCTAGCATGCCCTAGGTTAGATTATAAATAGGAGCCATTTTGATGGCTCAACCCCGATTCTAAGTTCTTGGGTTTTTTGAGTTTTAGAATACCATGATTCCCTAAGTGCCTTAAGTATTTTATCAAGTCTTGTGACCTAGTCCCATCCCATCTATCGCATTCCACTCTCCTCACTCTCCATCACTACCATCGCATCCCATGCCCTCACCCGATCTACTTCTGTAGAATTCTCCATAAATCGCTAGGCACCTCCGGGTGCTTTCTATCAACACCAGGTGCCTTTGGGTACCTCCCTCCTAGCACCAAGTGCCCATGGGTATTTCTTGCAGTTGCCAGGTGTCTGTGAGCATTTTATGCCTCCACTACTGAAGTCCCCCTAGCCTTCGGTCGATGCTAGGGCATCATCACACTAGTCACCTACATCAGACATCTCACATAAGAATGCAGTAAGTGAGTAAAACATATCAATCATTTATTTATTTATTTTATGCATGTGCTTCTATTTTTGTTCACTTTATTTGTAGAATTTAGTTAGGTTTTATCATTGCTTATAGAGGGCCTCACACTGTGGAGCCCTCATAGGTATTACTAACTATTTTGTTGTGTCCTTGTGTGTATATTTGGAGCACTACATTAGCATCTAGAGTGGCCCAACCTTGGATATCAAAAAGCCCACTCAACCCTGTTGGGATCAAGATGCACTTGAAGACATCACAAGCTTTGCTTGTTAGGGTTTCGAAGAACCTTAACCCCTTGTAATATTGTATCAAAAGGATTCAAGGATCCAAGCTTTGAAAACAATGGATTTTCTATGCTCCCCCCATCAATAAAAATTATTCTATTGTGTAATCTTGTGTTTCATTGTATTTCATTTGTTCAAGCATTTTTTGTGTGTTGTATTTTGCATCTTTCAAATGGCAATCATGGTGGGACCCCCTAAGGGTTTCTATTTATGATTTTTTTTACTTATTCTCTTGTTGTTTTCTATCATCTTGCAAGTTTTTTAGAAGCATGGATTTCATAGTTTTTATTGGATCTAGGGTTTCTGAAGTCTGTAGAAGCTTGCAAAAGGTACTAAAACACTCGACGACATTCTAAGGCAATCCAAAATTACCCATAGGTGTTTAGAGGTGTCCAGAAGCACCCACGGGTATCTCAGAAGCATCCAGAAGCACCCAAGGACATTTATATAGAGCTAGGAGAAAATACGTAGGCTACCTAGTAAGTCTACTATTCAAAATTCTAGTCTTCTGTTTTATGTATTTTGGGTTATCTTCTGTATTTTTCAGATTTTAAATTTAAAATGAACCATCATTAAATAATTTGGAAATAAACTCATGTTAATTTGTATTTTTAGGACTGCATTCATTCACATACTTTGATTAGGGTTTCTATTTTCTAGGTGCAAACTGCTACATTTTTGTTTGCATTTGAACTGAAAAATTGCATAATATAGTGTTGCATATTAGGGTTAGAAACATTTTCTTTCATTTATCTAAGTTGGAACACCATTATATTTCCAAAAGTATCCCTACTAGTTGGGTGATTCCAGGCAGAGGGGTGGACAACCCTCCGGTTGTTATTTAGATAGGGGGTCTTAAGCGGTGTACTTCATGCCCTTTGGAGAACTTGGCATTATTTTATTGGATTCTAATTTAGATTTATGAAATTAATTTTTTTTAACATTGTTTGTACACAATAGAAAACATAAACTTTAAAAATAATTCACACATGTCACGGTTCATTCAAAACAGTAGTGGTTGGATTTAATCACCAATCATTGCTTGATATTTGGTGACGGTGGTATTCATCTTCATCCACCAATATCTACCCGTAGACACCATAGGATATCCCTGAGAAAACTTGTTGGATTTCATCACCAACAATAATCTCGTTGCCCTATCTTAGCCATAGTTTTTCACCTTTGTTTCATTAATAAATATTAGAAGGATATAACCAATGAACGAGGTAAGCCACATTGGTTAAAACTTAGCATTGATTTTTTGTTTCCTTAAGCATTCCAGTTTTTGTTTTACATTTGGTATTTTAATATGTATCTAGATTTATTTTTCTTATGGTATTAACTAGAGATCAAAAAGAAGCAATAATTCAGGATAATTTAATGGAACCTTCATCCACCTTCCCCGCCACTTCTATGGTAGATTCCTTGAATGTGACCATCACATTCTTTTCCATCTACAACATTTCACATGGCCATGCCCCAAGAGGAGTCAACCTCCCCTACCATTACCAACCATATCACCCATATAGACATGGCAAGAGTAGAAGCCTTCATGAAGTCTTCTAATTATGCCTTAGAGTCTATTCCCAACTCACCTAGATAGGATTCTACTCTACAAAAAGAGCCTATTTACTCCCAACCCCCATCCACATTTACCCAGGTGTATACTAACCCTCTTTTTAAGGCATTAGTTGTACCTTCATCCCATACATCCATCCCTCAACCTTCAGGTACTTCTAGCACCTCATATACCTCCACCTACACCAACCTCTTGTATGAGGCACAAGTTAATGCTACTTCACAATTCCTAGCCTCATAAGTTACCATACCTTGTGTAACTTATATCCAAGCCACATATTCCATACCATCTACCTCCATACCCTTAGCCTCTGATAGATATATTAGTGAAGCATGGGAACACCTAAACAAATTTCTTAGACAACGTCAAAATCCTCAACAAGTACAGGTTAACCCTACGCCTTTACATAACTCTACTCAAATTGCCCTTGTCAACAAGGGTCCATCATGGGAACCCCAATATTCGGTGGTCTATATTCTTGTTCCCCCATAAATCAATACCATTAGCCATCCTATTTCTATTTGCCATCCTAGCCATAACCTTCATCCATCAACATCATTTCATAATTCCCCATATTTTCATCAACAATCCTCCATTCATCACATTCCATCCAATTTTGCTAACCATAAATATCAATCTCCTCATCATTTAATCACTCCACAATATTTCTCCATCCCACCACAAGCTCATCAGGTAATTCATCAGGTAATTTAGGGCTTTCATATCCTTGAGGAAGACCCTCGAATTAAGGTCATGCAGAAACAAATAGATCAATTGATGCAATTTACTCCTGGTTTTTCAAACCAATAACCAACCTTAGGCCAATTGATCAGACAATCAATCCATCCTTTGGTACCATCCCCACCATATCTGATAGATTTTACGATACCCACATTTGATAAATTCAAGGGAATGAGGATCCCAAAGAACATGTGAGCACCTTTGTTCATGCATGCTTCAGAATTCAAGATGATAATGCTCTCATGCTTCAAAATTTTCCTTAAACATTAGGATGGGATGCCATAGAATGGTACAATCAATTTCCCAACCATAGTATCTATACTTTTGATCAATTGATTGATCAATTCTCTTATTGTTTTATCCTAAATTTTAAAAAGATCTCATTATCCGATGTTTATGCCTTAAGACAATGGGATGAATCTATATATGATTTCAAAAACCGTTGGAGGGTTATTATCACTAAGTTGCCATTCACCCTACCAATGGATGAGTTAATTAAGCTATTCACCAAGATTTGCTTAAAACCTATCTCTTAGATGCTCCAATTACAAACTTATCAGTAATTTGAAGAAGCTTTAGCTTAGGCTAGCGTCATTGAGGATATCAAAATACAAGAAGGCGTACTAAAGCCTAATAATAAAGAATGCCAAAACAAGGGCCAATACAAAAGCAATTATTCAGGCCAAAAAAAATCAACACAGACTACCCCAGCCACCCAATCCAATCAATTCAATCAAGTGGGCAAGAGCCAGTCGATAATGGCTCAACAACAAAAACCTATGCAACAAGTACTGCAACAAATTTTTATCATACAGTCCCGTCCACAACACAAGCTCCAACAGTTCAAAACATAGTGTCAACTATGTAAAACCATCCCCTATAATATTTTGTTTGACAAAATTGCCAATATACTCCACTTGATGAGTCGTACGCCTCTCTATTTAGAATATTGTATGAGACAAATAAA
This sequence comes from Wollemia nobilis, assembly GCA_028583015.1. NCBI lineage: Eukaryota > Viridiplantae > Streptophyta > Pinopsida > Araucariales > Araucariaceae > Wollemia > Wollemia nobilis. The sequence continues at coordinate 415,550 of JAQPPZ010016985.1, forward strand.
CTTGCTCTGCCCAAAATTAGATCAGATGATCCTACCAAATGTGGTAAAAATTACTAGGAATACCTATTTTACCCTTATCATAGGTAAAACAGGCATGATATCAACAATTGCCATGTCTTCAAAAATGTAGTCCAAGACCTTATTAACTTGGGGGCAATCAAAGTTGGTAATCCCCTCGCTCAACAAAACCAAAACCTTGGTATATTTCATACATCACTTCCTCATCATGAGGAGGTGCAACCAAATATAGAGGGAGTTAACACTAAAACTCCCCCTAACCAAGTCAATCATATTCAACAATACCAAGGGTTTGTAGGGGCCATTCATGTGGTCACTAGAGGTCAACGGAATAACCAACAAAGGCAACCACCTCAAGCAAGTGTCTCACAACCTTCTACATTGCCACCTTTCCAAGTGTCCCCTAATCCATCATCACCCATTCATATTCCTAGTCAATCGCACCCATCAAATCCACCCATCAATTGTCCACCCCAACTAGTCATCTCATTGAGTAGTTGGTTAACCACAAGTTGAAAATAACATCCACCAAATTGTTGATTTATGAGCTAATCCAACAATCTCCCCCACATCGGGAGGCATTAATAGATATTTTGAAATTCATCGAATTGCAATCGCAAGATCCTAATACCTTCAATAACTTTATGGGGAGCATCCAAACATGCATGGAGCCTTCCATAACATTTTATGACTTTGAGATTAACCAATCTCATCATAATCAGTAGACCCTCCATTGCATATAATGGCTCTAATTGACAAGAAGTCATTCAAAAGAGTCCTAATTGATACCAGTTCCTCTATCAACATCATCATCACATTCGCCCTTCATCATTTGAAACTTCATATCACATCATCAAGTCATCGTTCACCCTCAAAGCATTTAACGATGCTTTGTGTTCCACAGTAGGTACTATTTTTTTACCCATCGAAGTAGAGGTTAAAACATTGCACACAATGTTCCACATATTGGAAGGTTTCATGGCATACAATGTACTCCTTGGAAGACTTTGGATGAGGGAAATTAGATGTGTCCCTTCAATATTACATCAATGCTTGAAATATGTTCATGAAGGATAGGTATATTGTATACCAGCAAACATCAAGTCATTTGAGTATTGCAATTTCATCTCAAATCCTTATGAATCCATGCTTCCTTCCACTCCTCTTTTTCTTTCATCATAATCCAATCCATCCACCACTTCACCAATATCTTCATCAAAGGATCCAATCCTTGAAGATCTATCCATAACCAACCATCATCAAACCTCCATTTCCCCATCATCTTCATCATGACTACATGCACATGTGGTCATAGTCAATCCACATCATCTACGTCATTGCCATGCACATCATCATCATCCATTTAGCAGCCTTCCCAATCCAATCCATCATCATCATCTAACATTTCACAAGTCAAATTGATGGATTGTGAGATACCCTCATTTCTACCATTCCTCGATCCATCACCTGATAATGATTCTCCCATATCATCCAAGTTGAGATCCACCTCAATTATCCTGGTATTGGTGAATATGTGGTCCAAGACATCACCTTTACACCCCTCACCATACCTAGTGCTAAATATTTTGGTCACCCACATGACCAACCTTTAGCAATAGGAGTAGTCTACAATATGGGTTCAACTCCAAATAGCATTAATTTTGTATATGGGGGTATTGATTCCTCATCAAGTACAACTCCCATAGAATATATCAAAGAACCACAACTTGCAAACATTTCAAACATGTTGGGGTTCCCATATCAATATCTCCACATTGTCAATTGGCAAGGCCATGGCCTAAGATTGCATGAACAGGGAGTGCATCAACCTATCGATGTTCCATATCAAGAGGTGCATGACCATTTAGGTCTAGATTTCCACCTAATTTCTACCACCTCTTCTCTTGAACAAGCGTTCCAAAGGCTTAACCTCAATTTAGGAGAAGAAGCCATCCATCCTGGTTCTGATGATGATAACTATGAATAATTTGATTTTATATCGATTATTTCAGATGAATTTGAAGAAGAATCAAAGCCCATCATGCCCCATTCTGACTTCAGAGTTCCTATCGACTATCATGAGTGGCTTTCAAATATGATACCTATTCGTAAGCCTAACAGGGTGATACGTGTATGCACTGACTTTCAAGATCTTAACAAATCGTGTCCTAAGGATGATTTCTCTCTTCCAAACATTGATACTCTTGTTGATACCTATGTTGGCCATGAAATGCTTTCACTCATGGACAATTTTTCAGGATACAACCAAATTTGAATAAATCGTGATGACCAACATAAAAAGAGCATTCACTACACCTTGGGAAACTTTTTGTTACAACGTGATGCCTTTTGGCCTCAAAAATGTAGGTGCAACTTATCAACGTGCCATGACATACATTTTCCATGACTACATGCATAATATTAGCGAAGACTATGTGGACAATCTTTGGCTAAATCTAAAACTCGACAAGAACATTTTGGTGTATTGGAAAAAGTTTTTGATAGACTCCTAGAGCATAATGTAAGGTTGAATCCCAAAAAATGTGTCTTTGGTGTTACCTCGGGAAAACTTCTAGGATTCATTATCTCCAAAATAGGTATTGAGGTGGACCCTAACAAGGTCAAGGCTATCCTCAAGATGCGTCCCCCAACTAATTTAAAAGAATTGCGTAGTTTACAAGGAAATATTCAATCAATCTGTCATTTTATTTTGCAACTTTCTAAAAAATATAGGTCATTCAATCACGTACTACAAAAAGGGGTGCCATTCTCTTGGACAGATGAATGTCAAAAAGCCTTTGATGACATTAAGAAATACCTAGCTTCTTCACTAGTCTTAGCTCCTCCTCGTTTGGGGGTCCCATTTTATCTTTATATCTTAGCAACATATATTTCTTTAGGAATAATGCTTGCACAAAAGAATGAACAACATCGAGAGCAGGTTGTCTACTATATTTGTCAACCATTGGTAAGCTATGGGACTAAATATGCTTATGTAGAAAAACTATGCTTAGCAGTGGTTTTTGCCTCTAAGAAAATTTGACATTACATGATTAGCCACACAATATACGTCATAGCTAGAGAAAATACTCTATGTTACATGATGTCCCGCACTTACAATAACATCCACACCGCTAAATGGATAATGCTTCTCACCAAATTTGACCTAGAATTTATCAGCCAAAAATCCTTTAAAAGTCAGGTAATAGCTGATCAACTTGTGGAAACTCCACTACCTAGTGATCATCCTTTGATTATTGAGCTCCTAGATGATTCAGTATTTACTATCACTGAACAAGAAGAAGGTGTCATTCCAGAGGAATACGTCGATATCACACTATTCTTTGATGGCTCTAAGTGTGAGAAAGGTCAAGATGTTGGAGTCGTATTTCACACACCACAAGGGGTACCTATCCCCTGTCATTCAAACTAGACTTCCAATGCACAAAAAACATTGTATGAAGCCTTAATCTTAGGTCTTCAATCAGCTATATCTATGAGCATTAATCATATTATGATATTTGGTGATTCTCAACTTGTCGTCAAACAAATCAATGAAGAATACTAATGCAAAGAGCCTATCATTAAGCTTTATCATGAGATAGCAATGAAGATGCTCTTTGATTTTGATTTATATGAGATCAATAGCTTGCCACGTTCGACTAATATATTTGTAGATGTGATGGTCTCCCTTAGATCATTGATTCCAAAATATTTTTTTGGATAGGTACAACCCCTTATCATTTCAATGGTCTCTATATCTGCAATTTCCCGTGCTGAGTCAAAAGATGAAAAGGATGTTTGCTTTATCTAGTCGGATTTATATGAGCCTTGGTCAAGCCAAATAATAGCCTTTCTCAAGTTTGGAACACTCTCATCTAACATGTCTCAAACTACCAAACGCACTTTCAAGCAAAAGGTTGTTCATTTCATTCTTTTATGGGATGTGTTGTATAAACGTGGTTATTATGGAGTCCTCCTTCATTGTCTCGAAGCTAGTGAGTCTCAAAGAGCCATAGATGAATCTCATGATGGTACTTGTGGTGGTCATTTTAGTGGAATGGCCATTGCAAAGCGTATTTTATGCATGGTTTATTATTGTCCCACAATAGAACATGATTGTTGCACATATGTTAAGCATTGCAAAAAGTGTCAAGAACATGCTAATTTAACTCATGTACCATCACAAGCTTTACAGCCTATTCAAATCCTTTGGACCTTTTCACAATGGGACCTAGATCTAATTGGTAAAATTTCAAATCCTTCCTCGGGATAATATACTTTTATCATCGCAACTACCGAATACTTCACAAAGTGGGTTGAGGCAATTCCTCTAACCAGTACGATAAGACCTAGAATTATGGAGTTTATACTCCATCATATCATTTATCATTTTGGTATCCCCTCAAAAATCATTTCAGACAATGGCAAGTCTTTCAATAACAAGGATGTTCGAGCACTTTGCAATAAATATAATATTCAACATAGAATCCTTATTACCCACAAGAAAATGGACAAGCTGAAGATTCCAACAAGACCTTAATTTCTATTCTCAATAAACTTTTCAAATAAAATTATAGAGATTGGCATACACAAATTCCCTTGGCAATATGGGCTTATCGAACAAGCATTCGCACACCTACAGGGGCAACACCATTTTCATTGGTCTATGGAGCCGAAGTAATCATACCTCTTGAGATTGAGATCCCCTCCTTGCAAATTTCTTTGCAAGAATTCATATATGATGACACTGCTAGACAAGCACATCTTGACCAACTCACACTTATTGATGAGAGGCGAGTTAATGCTTTAGAGCATTTACGAGTTTACCAAGACCGCCTCAAACATGCTTACAATGCCAAAGTTCATTTACGTGAATTCCAAGTGGGAGATCTTATCCTTAAATAGAATCAACAAAATACAAATGCATTTCCACATATTTGAGATAAATTCATGGCTAATTGGTTAGGTCCATACATCGTTACACAAAGAGTGGGTAATGGTACTTATAGGCTTGCCAGTCTAGAGGGAGAGGAAGAATCCGAACCACTTAATGTTATACACTTGAGAGCATTCTATGCATTATTATTATATATACATGGCTAATACACAAAAACATTTGCATACATGTCATTCATAACATTGCATTTCATTTTACATATTGCATGTTACACCTTACATTTCACACTTCATTCATAACATTGCATTCCACTTGCATTCAATAAAAAAGGCATTTACCTACATTTCATATTGAATCTTACATTGCATTTACATCCATATTACACATTTCATATAGGGATCATTTATTAAGCTCAAGGTCTTAATTGTTCCTACAAAATTTATGTTGCCTTAATCAGGGGTACCTCCACAATGTCATCCACACAGTTCCACAAAGTCAAATTACCATTAGCACAAGCCACATTCACAAGTCCTAGGTGTTTTTGATCACTCAGCCACTCCTAGTGTTTTAAGCAAACTCTAAAATACATGTCGAGTTCTTTTTAGGACCATTGTACAATTTCCATTAAGAAAATATTGAGTTTTGGGAATTGACTCCAAAACATTCTTGAACCAAGCACAATTTTCACATCTTAAAAAGATCTTGAGTCAAAAAGGGATAACACCATAATTGGTATGAACCTTGAGGTGAAAAGGGGTCATCCTTTCTAGTCCCATCATGCAATAGAGTCCATAAAAACAATGGTTCTCACCACTATCACAATTATAAAAATAAAAGAAATAGTAGGGATAAATCCCAAACAAAAACTCTAAATATTTTACATCACACACCACTGATCAATTAGGTTGTGAGGATCGTACTACATTTCTAGTCAGACAGTTAGGTAGTCATCCCCAAAACTTAAGAGATCAAAAAAAAATCATGGACTATGGAGTTAGCCTCCACCGTAGCTATAGACGCTTGACTAGAGTGGAGTATGCCCATGCATGACGACATGTCTCTTTTAAAAGAGACCTCTAACCGCTCATACGAACAAGCTAGCCTCTTAGTTCCAACCATAACAGGTTTACCCAATTTACTCAGGATGAGTTAATGAACTCACTTGCACACATACTGGTTATTGATTGTCTCGGGTTATTTGTTACCAAGTAAAAGGTAAGATAAATGATTTGATTAATAAAATATTCATTAGGTTGGAGCATAGGTTACAACTAGCTTAAATAGGTTACAAAATAGGTTGTAAAACAATATTCCCCTAAACTAACGCTAACAGACGCATTATAGGATCTCTTACCCTAAAGCTAGCTAACAACTAACCTACTAACCAACGTAGTCAAAATGACTACTGTGACTAACTAGGTAACTAGTAAAAGAAATTTACTAGTGGTAAAAAGTAACAAGATACTTTTTACCATGAGGTAAATTATATCTACCTGAATGAAACTTACAAATTACCTAAATGAGGTAATAATCATAGTTACTAACATAGTAACTCTAACATCCCCCCTTATTACATTATTTGGGTAATGTATATAATTGTCCCAATATAGTGAAAAAGATGTTGATCTGCTGGTTCTTGCTCTGTCACAGTGCTCTGGCTGCTCCTAAGCAAAAAGTGGGTCATTCCTCACTTTGTCTTCACACCAACAAATGTCCTTATAGTAATCACGTCATCCAACCGAATTGCATGGGTAACCAATTGCTGTAATCGCTAGGTGTAGTAGAGTAGATCACTTCATACGAGGTTCATTCATTTACAATATGAGTTTGCAAAAGATAAGGTAGCTAAGGTGTCGGTCGCTGCCGAAAATGCACCCTTATAAGTTCCCCCCTTCTTGTTACAAAACATGTTGTGATTAATTTCTGAAAGAAGTATGACTAAGGTGTCGGTCGCTGCCGAAAATGCACCTTTATAAGTCTTCTTCCCTTTTTACAAAAATATTTGTGAAGAAAAGAAAGTATATCCCCCCTTATTTGCAAAAGATATGCAACTTTAAGAAACTTTGTGAAGGATTTTACAAATGTTGCCTCCTAGGCAATTTTACACCAGAAAATTCCCTCCTTTTATTACAAGTACTTCAAACATTGAGAGTTTGCTATTTATGAAGCCTAAAAGAGGTACAATCACCCCTTATTGCAAGTACTTCAAACAAAAACTTATGCTATTTATGAAGCCTAAAAAAGAGAGAGAGGAAATGATGCTTTGCTCAAGGTGACACATGTGTTTTCCCTCTACAATATTGTTTTAACAATGAGCACTCCCTGTGCTATTTTTGAACCAGAATCAGAATCAGAATGAGACACTTCACTAGAAACTTGACTTCTGTGTTGTGCCTTTGTCATTTTAGTTTTGCTTGTTTTGAAACCAACATTGAATGGTGTCTTGGTTGTCATTTTTACAAGTTGTGCAAAACTATGCTTTCTAGGCAATTTTATCAAAAAGTTCACCAAATCATCCTTCCTTATTGCAAGTACTTCAAGCATGGTTGCTATTATGAAGTCTAAAAGAAAAGGTATAATTTTGATGACTTCTACTTTTATGATTGCCTTTACAAGTTTTATTTCCCTCTTGTCAAAAATCTGTGTTTTGAAGGAAGAAAGGAATTATCCCCCTTTAGTGCAAAGGATTGCAACTTTTTAAGGTTCCTAATTTTTAAAAACTTGTTCTTTCTTTTGATTACCCTAAAAGAGTACCAAAAGATAATTCACTCAAACATATATTTAATGGCACCTGCCTGAAAATCCTCTTGAAGAGGAATAATCAGTTTGAGGAAATTAAGCCAAACAAATAAGAGTGAATTAGGGGTTTTGATTTAGGAGAGAATATCAATTAATTTTGGCTTTAAATTTATGCAAGGATTTACACAAATTTGTGAAATTTTGGGGTTTAGTGTGTTCTTGATTCTATGACTTATAATTGAAAAAAGAAATAATGCAATAATCAAACAAGAATGCCCACAAAATTCTTATCACCTAGGTGTCGGATGCAACCGAAAATGCACCTAATTTGCCAATGAAGGTGTCGAGTAAAATTGAAAATGCACCTTTTAATTTTTGCATCAAAATATTAATGTGTGTTGTGCAAAAAATTGATATTTTATGTCTCCTCCTTTGTTTTACAATTTTGCAAAATAAGTACAATGTTGTCTTCCCCCCCTTTATTTTGCAAAATTAACAAATCAAGCACTCCTTCCAAGACAATTCGACACACAACCCGCGTTTGAAAGGCTTCCAGACCAGTCGACAAACGACTTGGTTTTGATGGACCCAAGGTTTCAAGTTCTTCTCAAGTTTGCAAAAAAAATATGTGCAATTTTATGTCTTATATCCCCATTTTGAGAAAACAAATGCACACTTTCAATTTTGATATTTTGCAATTTTGGAGTCTCCTTGTCTTTAAAATTTGCAAAAAGAATTCAAGTTTGATCCTTTCTTGTATGCTAAATTAACAAGGTTGAGAAGAGTTTTAGGTTGCCTAATTTTGCAAGAAAATTCTGCTTTTAAATGTCTTATATCTCCTTTTTGAGGAGAAAACAAACAAAAAAAACATTATTTCATTTGATTTGCAAAAAAAAATTAGGTCTTTACCTTTTTTTTTTAATTTTCAATTTCATTGCATTATTCTAATTAATTTAAGTATCATTTAATTAATAATAAAAATTATTCTTATTTAAAAAATCACTTTATTATAAAAATAAAAATGATTTTATAGAAAAAAACATTAAATTATTAAAAAAAATACTAAAAAATTAATAAAAAAATACAAAGAAATAAAAAAATAAAAAATTACCTTTTAATTTTGATGCTCCTTTGAGCAAAAAAGAGGCGTTATTGCCCCGACGGGAGTCAAACTCCCGACCTCCCATCGGGCAGCACCTTAGCACTGGCCCTCTCTCCAGTCGGGCTAGCTAGCCCGATGGGAGGAGTAGCCCATTGCCTTCTCCTTGAAGGCTTCCTCGTCAACTAGCGGGGAATCTAGTGGGATTTATCCCACATCGCCCCTGTGGGCGATCTTAAGTTGCTTAAAAGCAACAGAGCACCTAGTGCTCTTTGATTGCCTATGGGCAATCAGGGTCTAGTCGGACCCCTTTTGTTGTCGCCCACGTGGCGAGGCCGGAGGGGTCCACGTGTCCGATGGCACACGTGGTTGTCCGCCACATGGCCACCACGTGTCCAATCTACGTCGGGTGCCATGTGGCCAGTCCACCACGTGTCGCCCAGTGTCTGGTTCGGTCCGTGTTAGCTGCCATGTTAGTCTCGTCCAGTCAGGGTTTGTCCAGTCAGCGTTTGTAGTCCTCATCAGTAGCCTAGTCAACTACCACATCAGCCTCGTCCAGTCAGCGTCTGTAGTCCACGTCAGTAGCCTAGTCAGCTTCCATGTCAGCCTCATCCATTCAAGGTTTCTCTAGTCAGCTGCCTTGAATTCTATGCTTCTATCAGTCTTTTCACCACATGTTTCACATCGGTGTCCATGTCGATCTGCGTTGGAGTCAGTGTTGGTTTAGGTGCAGCCCTAACAAGCTGTCAGCCCCTGTAAGGCTGTCAGGTGGTCGGTTAGTCTGGGAACCAAATAAGGAGGGCGCACCTGCCCTCACTTTTTGATCGTTAATGTAGGTTGCGTCCTACCGTGTCAAAGTGTGTCGATCGTAGGGAGTCATGTTGGGCCGGTCATCGAAGATCGGAGAGCGCTCCTGCCCCCACAAATCTTAGTGTCGGTCCCATGGGAGGGTGCTCCTGACCCCATCGATGGGATGATCGGTCGTCGATTATGGGCCATCGGTCACTAGAGTCGATCCCACGGGAGGGCACTCCTGCCCTCCTCGATGGGTCGACCGATCGTCGGTTATGGACCATCGGTCGTCGAAGCCGGTAGTTAGCCAAGCTACTGGTTGTCGAAGCCTAGTTCTGGTGGTCGGCCAAGCAGCTTGTCGACGGAGGCCTAGCTCTAGTGGCCTCCTATGGGTGGGCTCGCCTGATGTGGCTGAGCCACCTCAAATGCCTGCCTGCTCGGTCTCTGTGGGCCCGAGTAAGGTAAGGCAAAAAAAATCAAACCCAAACTTAGGAAATGATAAATAATGAATTGCATAACAAATCAAATCAAACCCTTCACAACGCCTTCTCCAGTGGAACGAGATCTGCTCTCATCTTCTCCACTTGGAACGAGATCGAGATCTAAATTCTCAAGCACTTCCTCGCCTTCTCCAATGGAACGAGATTGTCTCTCATCTTCTCCACTTGGAACGAGATCTCCAACACTTCCTCCCTCTGGCTCTGATGCCAATGTTACCAAGTAAAAGGTAAGATAAATGATTTGATTAATAAAATATTCATTAGGTTGGAGCATAGGTTACAACTAGCTTAAATAGGTTACAAAATAGGTTGTAAAACAATATTCCCCTAAACTAACACTAACAGACACGTTATAGGATCTCTTACCCTAAAGCTAGCTAACAACTAACCTACTAACCAACGTAGTCAAAATGACTACTGTGACTAACTAGGTAACTAGTAAAAGAAATTTACTAGTGGTAAAAAGTAACAAGATACTTTTTACCATGAGGTAAATTATATCTATCTGAATGAAACTTACAAATTACCTAAATGAGGTAATAATCATAGTTACTAACACAGTAACTCTAACATTATTACCTTGCTCTTGATTTGGTAAATAAATTTATTGCACACACATTTAGTCCTAGAAGGATTAGGCAGATTTAGTGGATTTGTTTGATACCACTAGAATGTTTGAGTCTCTGCAAAGCAGGCAATCTTCCATATCAACATCCATATCTTCTTCCATATCAAAATCTATATCTTCTTCCATGTCAACATCCATGTCAGTTCATAAGGCATTCATCCCATATGCCATCAAGTTTGGTACCCCTGATTAAACAACAATGCTAACAAAATAACCAAGAAAAGATCTAATATATAAATGATCATTAGCACATGCCATATTGTATTAATCATCCATAAAATCTAATATGCATTAATCATAAACATAAACATGCATTCCACAAAAGCATTAACACAAAAATATACCACAAAAAGTAAAATCCATGTATATATATGTATAAATATCGTATATACAATGAACACCCAAAGGCTACATACAATGGAGAACCAAGGCTCATATACAAAAATTGCATCTAAGCACTAGCTACATCTTCCAAGAACACCCCTATGACCTAGCAAGAGCCTCAGACCTAGTAGGATCCCTAGACCTAGAGCTATGCCTAGAATCACTATGTCTCGTACCTTCGGATACAGATGAGGTTGGAGGATTAGGAAGTGGAATATGATATTCCATCAACCTATCCTCCAATGGCTTGATATATATGTGTCAAGATTGAAGATGTGCTATGTTGATATTATGTCGATCCTTTCTCTCTGCTAGGTCTACCTGGAGCCTCGCAATCCTAGTATCCTGCTCTACCACTTGTTGCTCTAGTTATGCCCACTCCTCTTCGCTTCGACTTGGGGGTACATCTAGAACCTCCTCTGCCTCCTCTCCATCTCTGCCATCTCCTCCAACCTTGGGTGCCTACTGAGCTACACCCTTTGCCTTTCACCTTTGATTATTAGATCAAAGGAACCACTGCCTCTTATGGGTATATTGGATCCCCTAATCTTGAGTCTCCTAGGCACCCTCATCTTGGATCTCCTAGGTACCCTCATCCCTAGCCTCTCCATTGCCATCCCCATTAGCCGCTCCTCAATGTGGTACCCATGATGGTTGAGTTGTGAACCACACATCATACTCCATGGTCATCCCTACATCCTCCATATTCACAAGATCCATATCCTCATCATCCTCCATGACCACCCTTAAGGGTTCTGTGCAAGGTAGTTCGGTCTCCTCTCGACTTCTCCTATACCGCACTGTCTCATCAAAGACATCCTACCTCAGTCCAAACTGGCAAAGTACTCATTAGAATTGGAATTACTCCACGTTACTCCTATGCCTCTCAATCACCCACCTACCTATCATAGATGCTCTCCATATCTAGTCCACTGGACACCCAATCGTGGCCTCCATACCACTTGGGTGGATATCAATCTAGCCCATAGATCCCTATACCACTGACCCACTCTCATTGGATGACTTGACTATACCTCCTCTTCTAGTACCCATCAACTAGTGTAGAGTTGCTCCCTACCAAAATCCTCCACATGCAATCCCTCCGGTCGATCAACTCTAAAGTGCTCCCATCCCTAACATTGCAGCAATAAGCTACACCTCAATCCCTTTCATCCCCACCTTGTCACATCATATAGCTCCTAGTACACCTACATCATTAAGGTGGGATCCCATGTGTAAACCTACCTCATCATGAGCATATCACTCACCACCCCTATCAGGTTCCAAGGGAACCTACACCCGGTACTATTTGGGGCCACAATGTTGGCCAACATGAGCATCACTAAAGCCCTAAGAGGATCTAACTCCTTGTCCACTTACATGTACAAATAGGGTATGCCTTCACTCTCCACCTTCACCCCTTGCCATGCATCCCTAAATATCTACATCATCTACGTCTTCTGGTTGAGCCCAACCTCAACTCGGATCCCCTCCAACGGTACCTTAAGGATGTGATATACATCCTCCAAGGTAATTTTCACCTTGCCCATAGGGAGCTAAAATGTCCCCATCTCTGCATACCACATCTCTACCAAGGCAGAGAGGTATCCTTTATCAGCCCTCACCACATCCATTCAAGCTACCTCCACTAGCCCCATCTCCCCTAGCAGTCCCCACTTCTCCTCCATAATCACCTTCCCCATCTCGGGGATGTAAGGCGAAAATTGATGCCAAGCCTCCAAAACTCTAAGCTATAGTACAACACAAAATATTTGTTAATAATTTTACAAAAAAAAACTTTTCATAATGCATAATAAAAAATGGGTTACCTCCACCGCTCGCACCCCAACCATAGCCCTAGCCCCTACACCCACTCCCTCCATCACCATAGCTTCCATGCTCCAAACGCCTCACCTCACTTCCCTCCTCACTCACCCTTAACTCCTTACACACAACTTCTCAAACTCCTTAGATGCACAAATGAGCTTCAATCTTGCCCAACAAGCTATTTATAATTGCTTCACGCACCTTGAGGTGCCCATGGGTGTTTCCTAGCACACTGAAGCGTCGATGAGTGTTTCTACAGACTTCAAGCACCCATGGGCATTTCATGATAGTATTAACAAAATTTAAACTAGCATAAAATAGTAGCTACCCCCAAAAAAATCACTTCAAATTTCATTCATCAATGTATTTCATCATTTTATTAGGTTTTGTGAAGATTCTAATTGATTTGGATGCATAATTTTCGCTTGCAACCACATTTTTCAAATTCATCAAACACGCCATGAAAGCACCTCAAAACGGTTCAAATATTCACAAAATAATGACCATCGGTATTTTCATCATTCATACATCATCTCCACCTCATCATATTTTACATATTTTTCAAGTTCACATAACATACAAGTGAATGTTGTATCAAGTGGGTTATTCTATATAATTGGCGATTGCAACAATTTGCGTCCATGTAATTTGGTAAAATGAATAGCCTATAATAAGGACACTTGTTAATGATCATCATCACTTATTTCCTTGCTCAAAATCACAATCATATTTGGTACTTCCTCATCATTAGAGTGAAACGTTGCCAAGAATAATTTGCACAACCGCTGTTATTGATGGCCTAATTCGTGGGGCTTAAAACATGAACAAAACTAAATATCATCATTCAAAAACTCCTTAACACCTCAGATATAGGCACTAGCTAGGATGATTGGTTCCAATTATGGGAATTATTCAAACAATCACTAGCAGGCCATCCAAGGTTGATTCTTTCTTTGCATTATCATCTTTGCATATCAATGACACCAAAAGGTATATTTTTCAACAACACCAAATCACCCCAAATTTGGGGAAACCACATTTGGTTTTGACTTTCCCATAATGGGATACATCTTACATGATCATGGCATCTACATTTGGCAAAAATCCCTTCATCTATTGGGGCAAAAACAAATACATTTTCCAGCACAAAATCCTTCATATGTTGGGGCAAAAATAGACACACTTTTCACCAACCCCCTTTCCACTGTTGTGGCAATAATGATATTACATTTTTCATATCATCCACATTCTATTTGTACAGATTTTTTAATTGGCTTATAAGATTCATCCATAACCTATTTGCAAATTGAGGGGTAAGCTACGCAAAACTCCAAATTCTTTTATTCTTTTATCTTCAAACTCACACTCCACATCCCAAGAAAATTTGCTTCTACACCTAGCCACAATAGATGTCTTTTGTTTTTGCACTACATTGTGTTTCACGCAACGCAGTACAAAAAGGGACATCTATAGACACCAAAATCTAGTTATTTGTCCTCCATCCATGCTTTCCCGCCATTTCCACCACTAAAGCATAGCCAATTTGTCCACCATTCCTGTTTCTTGCCATTTTATGAATATTATTCACATTCATTTATGTATATTTATTTTATATTTATTTAAATATAATATTTTATATTATATTTTAATATAATGTTTAATAAATATGTATTTATTTAAGTGAATTAATCCTAGCCATCCAATTCCATTTAATACTGACCACCCATTTACATCAATCCATGCTACCCCTTAGATTTATTATCTACCCTTAGATATGCTTTAATATCAACCACACGATTAGTATCGTTGAAACCCTAGCATGTCATAGGTTAAATTATAAATAGGAGCCATTTTAATGGCTCAACCCTTTATTATAAGCTCCTGAGTTTTTGAGTTTTTGAATACCCTGATTCCCTGAGTGCCTTAAGTCTTTTATCAAGTCTTTTGTGTCCTAGTCCCATCCCATCTATCGCATTCCACTCCCCTCACTCACTAACTACCATCGCATCCCATGCCCTTGCCTGATCTGCTTCTGTAAAATTCCCCATTAGTCGCTAGGTGCCTCTGAGCACTTTTTGTCAATCCTAGGCACCTCTGGGAGGCTCCCTACCAACACCAAGTTCCCATGGGCATTTCTATCAGTCATCAAGTACCCGCATGTGTTTTATGCCCCCACTCCTAAAGTCCCCCTAGCCTTTAGACGATGTTAGGGCATCGTCACACCAGTCACCTACATTAGACATCTCATATCAGAGTGTAGTAAGTAAAACAAATCAATCATTTATTTGTTTATTTTATGCATGTGCTTCTATTTTTGTTCAATTTATTTGTAGAATTTAGTTAGGTTTTATCATTGCTTATAGAGGGCCTCACACTGTGGAGCTCTCACAAGTATTACTAGCTATTTTGTTGTGTCCTTGTGTACAAATCTGGAGCACTACATTAGCATCTAGAGTGGCCCAACCTTGGATATCAAAAAGCCCACTCAACCATGTTGGGATCAAGATGCGCTTGAAGACATCACAAGTTTTTCTTGTTAGGGTTTCGGAGAACCCTAATCCCTTGTAATATTGTATCAAAAGGATTCAAGGATCCAAGATTTGTAAATAATGGAGTTTTTAGGCTCCCCCGTCAATAAAAATTATTCTATTGTAAAATCTTGTGTTTCTTTGTATTTAATTTGTTCAAGCATTGTTTGTGTGTTGTGTTTTAAATATTTCATGAGGCACTTCACCAAATAGAATTTATCCAACAACAATGGAAGATGTGGCATGACAGTCACATTCAGTAGAGAAATTTTGAACCAGGATATTTGACATTATTGTTTGATTCTCGCTACAAAGGTTTTTATGGCAAGTTACAAACTAGGTGGCTTGGACCATATTAGATCAAGAAAGTATTTGGGAATGGAGCTATCTATCTTTCTCCTATTGATGACTTGAGGAGGAATTTAATGGTAAATGGGCGCCAGTTAAGGGTGTACCACAAACCATTAACCAAGGAGTAGTTTTCAAAACAGTTTGTACAGTCAAATTTATGTGTCATGGAAGAGACTTTCTCTCCCATTTAAAATTCAAAGTGATTTTCAAAAACACAAAAAAAAATGAATAATTCAATAGTGAAAACCTTTTTAGGTGCTATTGAATTAATACTTGCATGAAAATCGGTTTCCGACATGTTTGTCATTTTGACATATTCTCCTTTGTACAAAGTTTTTTTATTGCACTTATATGTTAAAATTTCAAGAATACTACAAAATTAGCAAAATAATCTAGGAGATGTATGATAAGATTTCGAGACAATGAGGTATGTATTGTTTGAATTTTACTCATAGTTAGCCTTAATATTTTGTGTATAGTAATTAAATGTTTGGCATAACTATTTACAAAAATGGTAAACATGTAAAATACCCTACTAGATATTCTAAGAGATATCCTATCCTATCCTTGGTCACACAAATATCAGATCTGGTAGAATTAAAAATGGCAAATTGGATGCTCTAGAAGGTTCATATGCTCTGGAAGATCCCTGTTCTAAAAAATCAAAGCTCGAGAATGACCTATCGCGATAAATACGAGGTAGAAGTTCAATTATGAATATGCACAGGAAATAAAAGGGCACATTCAAAATTTCAAAAGAAAAAAATTGAATGTGATGCTAAGGAGCCATATTATTTGGCCAACTATCATCTGATGATTGCAGCACCCAGTTTCAGATCTGATGATGGGCATCTAACTCAAAAGTAGATCAAACACACATGTGGCAATCATCAGAGTGTTTTCAACAAGCATGCTTCATAACACCCATAAAATTTAATAATCACATGCTACTCCATGTGACCACACCATATCAAGGTAGATGTGACAACAAAAATCAAGATTACAATGATGTGAGTTCCTACGCACATGAATCATATTGTGCAACTAGGGATGTCAATATGATGATCAACCATTTACAATATTTGCATGGGAAAAGGCTTATCAACATGAAGAATGAAATGTCTCAACCACCACCTTCCATCCATGCTAAAATTTTTAAAATTTGTAGTTAATAAATTAGCAAACAACACGCATTCGACGATGCATGGGGATGATGCAAAGTTCATCGATGAGATTTATTAGATTGATTTGAGCTATCATCCAAATTTTACCACCATACTCAAGACTAGTGAGTGCATGAATACCTGGTAATAACCAGATTAGATGTTTTTAAAAATTATTGTGTTCTACAAATAAGACAAATTGAAAAAATGCAACACCTAGTATGGTGAACAGAATTAAGGTGTGTGAATTGCGAAGGAGAGATCATTCTTTGAAAATAGTAGAATTGCAGCAGAGTGCAGTATAGTTGTAGTCAAAAGAAAATTGGGCGAAAATGGGAGGTCAAAAATGAAAATTTGAGCTCGATACCATTGAAGAGTTACAATGCCACTCAAAGATTGTGGAGATATTTCAATGGGCAGGATGGATGCCATTCTTGCGCAAGTTCAAAGGCCATTTTGGGGGATTAGCGGGGGAATTTTCCAAAACTCTTAGAAATAACAGGGTTACCACTAATGGAATGTGTATAAAGGTAACTTTCACTATGCTTAATAAAATTTTTGAATTACCACTATGGGTAGTAGAATTAGTTAAATCCTCTAAAGCCAACTTTATGGAATTAGTTAGAAATTTTCAAGAAAACGAGGATCCAGAACCCCACATGCAAATGAATAAAAATATTTGCAAAGGGGTTAAGTATAATAGTTTGAAAACACCCTGGAATGAGGTAGCTATTTGGGTTATTATAAATCTAACCTATGAGGGATAATTTTCTATTTTTTCCAAGCACCATATAAAAATTCTCACTCATCTTAGACATGGTACCCAAAGGCCACAGGTTAAACTGGATATTCCTCTATAACTACATCAAGCCCTTCATGATATGGCAAAGAGATATAAATAAGGACAGGGTATGTGAGGCACCATGGTTTGATTTAGTCTACAAACACCACTTTTGAGGAAATCCTAGAACAATTAGTAGGTTTTTTGAACCTTGGGAGGAACAAACCTTTGTTAAAATTGTGCAAAAATAGGGAGATGAGGAAACTAGCAATAGGGTAGAGACCCTTGGGAAAAAAATTGACAGTAGGACCACTTCTAAGCCTGGGGAAGTACCATCATCCTCTTATGCACAATCACTTACTAAAGCTAGGTCATAAAGAAATAGAAAAGATACAACCAACCCTACAAGAAATGAAGAACCAGGAGGGTAGTAATCAAACCAGGGGAGATTGAAGTCTTTGCTCAAGCAGATGCTTCTGTACAGTAGATGCCCTCTAGCTCTAACACAAAATAAGAACAACCTATTATAACAAGTTCATCATCTACAAGAGGAGATG
Organism: Wollemia nobilis; assembly: GCA_028583015.1. Taxonomy (NCBI): domain Eukaryota; kingdom Viridiplantae; phylum Streptophyta; class Pinopsida; order Araucariales; family Araucariaceae; genus Wollemia; species Wollemia nobilis. Next base: position 433,817 of record JAQPPZ010016985.1, read on the forward strand.
ATGCCAAGAAATATTATTCTTCCATAGAAGAAGAATTTCAACCAAAGAATTATACAAGGATAATCAGGTCTACAAAGAGATAGCTTGAGAAAATAGAGCATGTTGGTGGCTAAAGAGAATAGATTCACAGCCCATGAAGAGGTCCACCAAACATGTAAAATAATTTGTTGTAGATGTATCTATAGAACAGGGGTAAGAAGAAGTTGAAGCACAACAAACTACACCTGCACCACCTCCTCTCAAAATAACTCTAAGATAGAGACAGTAGGCTCAAGAACAGTCAATAACATCTCTTACATCACCTAAAACAAGGGGTAAGAAATTGATCATGTTATATTATAAAGAGGATCCCATTGAGGAAACCCCTGTTGCAATTGAGGAACCTATAGAGAGAGATTATCCACTTGTAATGGATTTTCCCACATATTCTTCAAAATATGAAGAGGATGCAGAAATAGAATCTGAAGAGGTTTTTGATACAAAATCTAAAGATCCTTTAAAAGTTGCAAGGGTAATAATTAAAACCCAACATACATGGATTGAGAAGGTAGAGGCAACTATAAAAGAGAAATATATATATATATATATATATATATATATATATATATATATATATATATATATATATATATATATATATATATATATATATATATATATATTTGCAAGTTGTTGCAGGAGTTATGTGATTTAAAAGATAAAATGGGATAGTTGAAAATTCTACCTACAGATTCTATTCCAAGTGAAGAAGTAGCTGAAATCTTGCTTGATCTAGTAGGATACATTCAAAATGAGGGTGCACAGGAAGATACTCCAACACTATCTAACAGAGTTTGGTAAATCACCTCAGGATAGGAATCTCTCTCTTCTGCTCCTACCATGGTTGCTACTTTAGTAGAATAGCAATAGGCAGAAGAAGGAGCTATATTTTTTCAGAGGGCTCAAAAAGAGCTAATGGCAACTGGAGAATGCTCCTACCAAGGACAAGATATTGTGGAGCTTGAGCAACAATAAACCATGTAGGAGTAGCCAACAATAGAAGCTGCTCTAAAACATCAAGAAGCTACTCTAAAATGACCAAACCAAGAAGGAGCTCCAAAACAACAATTGCAAAGAGAAGCTCTAGAATGATAAAATATTCAAACAAGATTTTTGGAGTAGGATATTTCAGCAAGGGAATATTTTGTATTGCACACTAAACCTATACGGATAGAAATACTAGTTGAGGAGCAAGTAAAATAGGTTCTTGTAGAAATTGTTAATATAGTTTAGACTGTAAAAGTTGGAGTACAAGCTGAAATACCTCCAATCCTTAATGCCCCACCTGTTATAGTACCACAACCAAACACAGTCTTATTGGTAGAACATAATGTATCCATAGTAATATGGATGGTATATTATCATGCACTAGAGGAACAAATTGTAGCATTGCAGTTCTTAGAGGAGTAGACTAGGAGGCAGGGAGAGGAAATTATATTTTTGCAGGCCAAGGTGAAATATTTATGCATCATAGTAGAGTAACTTGTGTAGTGTAGATAACCTGCCAGAATTTACTGTATTTTTCTCAAGGAAAAATTTTACAGGTGGCAAGTTATGAGGATCTACTTAGATTTGTCTTATGACCTGTCCACTGAACAATATTTTGTGGAAGCATTTTTGCACAACCCTGAAGAGCAAAGGAACCTACTATGTGAGTTTTACTTGCATAAATTTGTAGTGGTAGAAGATGTGCAATTTATATCTCATATTTATACAAGATATGTGCAACTGAGATATTTTACTTCCACACTCAAGAATCTGATGTACTAGTAGTAGGAACGGAGGTAGCGCAAGGCTATGGAAATAGGACCTAGACTTTTGCTTAAGCATGTCCAACCCAATCCAACAACCTTTATCAACCAAAACTTCACCTTTATGGGTAGACCAAATATTAGAGCTACATATCTAGAGAATATTAGAGAGAGTGTGTCTAGCTTTCAATAATTTTATAGGAATAATTTTAATAATGCAATGGCAACATGTAAGAGCATATGGGATGAAATATCGATTTCTCTAAGGAAAAGAGAATCCATCATACCTACAAATTTGATGTGGTCTCACAAAATATTAGTGGTAATTATAGATGTCATCTTGGTAATGCAAAATTAGTGGATAGGCCTTTGGTTTTGGCCACCCAACATCCTTACACCTATACCTTTCTATTTTGACTCAGACCCTGAACCAAAATAGCAATTTTCGAATTGGTTGGTAAAGATAAGGAGAAACAACGGTATCAATCAGTAGACCATAAGTTCTAGGAAAGTTTTCATAGGGATTTGGATCTTAATTGTACTATATAAAATTATAATGCATGAGTACATACATCAAGTTAAGTGGGAGGGAATGCTGAGGTACTCAAATACCTCATTATTTCATCTTTTTAAAAATGAAAAATGTCATATTTTGACTTATAATATAGTTAATTTACCAAACGTTTGATTAAATATGTATTAATATGTTAGTTTTGACATGATAAAATGATAAGAATTACTATGTTGCTATTTAGTCGGTTTTCTACATTTTCTATTATTATGCATGATTTTAGCAGTTTTTTTATATGAATAAATCATTATGAAAAATAGTTATCAATAGAAGTTTGCTAAAAATTGATTGGTTGATTATATTTATAGGTTTTTCCTACCTTAGAAATTTTTTTGAGATGAGGTGGCACTTTGAAATCCATGTTGTAGCTAAAATTGAGTAAGAAACATGCTGGAAACAGAACCTATAGGTTTTGCTCTAAAACATCCAGGCAACAACCTACAAGTTAATAGGGAGTTGAGGTGAAATACCAAATCTGAAGGTGAAACACTTTGGGAGCATAAATAAAACCAAGGAGGAGATATCCAACCATTTTAATATGACTCAACATGACCGAGTCCAAGCCAACAACATCTATCAATTGTACAAGCGAATGTTTTGGAGTAATTGCAGAAATAGTTGTAGAATTGACTGAAAATATGCTTTTTCACCAAATTCCTAGGAAAGTAAGTGATATGGCATATGGATAATATCAACCAATTATTTTCCACCTATTTCAAGCACATTCGTAAATATTTGGAGACCAAAAAACTATTGCAAACATAATTCTATCCAATTTTGGACATAATTACTAATAACAAAAACTACAAATTAGGTTATGACAACAAATGGATGAAGTTGTATTCATCAAATGTAGACTGTAAATGAGGGATAATTTGTCTAAATATTCCCAACCTACCAACATTGAATATAATAGACAAATTAGGCAAAAATAAATTATACATAGTAGTTGTAGGAAATTGTCAATAGTTTTTCTTGTAAAAATAGAATTTGTTAATAAAGTGTAGTTTATTTCCACATGTATTTTTTATAAGTGATTAGTTGACTAGAGCTTAGGACTTGGTATTTTAATCCTTCCACTATACCTATGAGCAAGGGCTCACTCTCAGGGTTGGTGGAGGGAGTGCAGGTTTTTTTTTTGTTTTGCTATTTTTTATCAAAAAGTTGTTATTTTCTTGCTAGAATGTTATAAATTGGAAATTGCTCTATTTAGTTCTATTTTTCCTCTTTTTTCAAGTGTGCATGTTTGTGTGATATTTTTAGCTATCTGAAATTCATATTTTCTATATTTTCCATTTCATTTAATGCAATTTCATTTTTAGTGGTTCATTTATAGTTTTAGCATAATTTATTGTTTCAACAGTTTTAGTTCAATAGTTTCATATTCCAACATTGTCACTTTTGTTATTTTATTTCAAGCATTTTTATTTCATGTTATTTCAATTTAGTAAATTTAATGTAGTTTATTTCTTCCTTCAGCATAGTTCAATTCTGCAAAAGTAAATAGGTTTCAATTCTGCAAATTAGGGCTAGTTAAAGTTTAATTTTTGTAAGGACCTTTATGAATCTTTGTTCCCACCAGACAAGAAAGTACCCTGATCTCTGAATTGTGAAACCATAAACCTCCTCTATTTTATATAGCCTTGGAAACCACCCTAGATTGATAAAATTAATAAAATTAAATTATGAGCATTAACAACAACCCATCAGTTGCACTAGTTGATCACTCCATGTCAAGGAACCAATTGGAGGAAACAATGCCAAGATGCAAAGGCAACCATTAAAGTGAATTCCATGGGATAACTCTAAGTCCAAGAAGTTCATACCCTTTTAGAAAAAATATGGTATATTCAAAGTTAATTATTTTTCCACTCATTTTCCCAAGTGCATAGAAAGATATTTCTATGTGAATGGCCTATTATGAGAAGAGATTTGAATAAGCATGGCATAACTTGTAAACTTGATCTAGTTAAAATAATATTATCTATTTTTACAACTTGAAAAAATTATCCATACATAATTATTAAAGCCCAGTATCTCATGAAACTTTTATCAAGGAGTGTACCGACACTATAAGCAATCAAGATACTATATAATTAGATGCATTGTGATATCATCAATATTGACAACATAATATGATATAAAGGTTGATTTTTTAGACAATATCAGTAGTTGTTGAGCCTCAATGGTTCAACTGTAAAGACTATAGAACACTTTATGGGTTGCTACATGCTTTTTCAAGGAAAAATTATGGAAGCTATGGGATCATACAAAAGGTTGAAACAAGTACACAAAATTGCTAAAGGTTACATTCAACATATGCATCCCATTAATCATGACAAAGAACTTATGGTAAAAGAAAAACTTGCAAGGAATCTAGGATTTGAACACAAAGAAAGAAATTAAAAACATAGAAATGTAGAAAAATTAAAGAATCCTTATACAAATTTATTCCCATCACTTTCAAGACAAAAATTGACAACCAATCAATTCAATGGTCAACATTGGATGCATGGTAGCACATACTTCACTTGAAGACATTGGAGGAGATACATAATTCATGCATTAGAATAAGTATTTGTATTAAATATATTTTTAGAGTGTGTAATCAATGGAACTTGACACTCCTAAGTATTTTATTAAATAGTCTTTATTAAAAGATAAAATTTCTCTCTCAAATCTATAGATTCTAGCATTACCCTAGAAAGGGGGTGTATGTTAGGAGTTATTACATCATAGTCCATGTGAAGTGACAAGTGGTATAACCACCCATCATAAGGTCTATGCATGTAGTAAAGGAGATAGGTAGTTACAATTTTGGTTAGGATTTTTTTATGCCTAAAATAGATGTTCGATGTATTTAAATACCTATCATTTCATAATGTAGTTAGTGAAGCACTGAGTTCTAACATCAAGAAAGTAAATATTCACTTTTATTTTTCACATATTTACTTATGTTACAATTAGACTATGAATTACCTTTCATGCTTCTATTTTACTTGGTGCATTGCTTTGAACCTTGTATTGGATGGAGGAATTGGCCCTAATGAAGTATGGAGATGGCTATTGAAACTTTTGAGGGATTTCTATTCAATGTTGCATAAATTATTTTTGTTTTATTAACTTGATATGCATAGTAAGGCATAAAACATTCCAACTTAGCTAGGCTATTGGACAAATTATACTTCAAAGTTGTGTAATAGAATAGTGCATAACAATCTATAACATGTATGATGCAATAAAATCCATGGGTATAAAAATAAATGTAATGTTCTATTTATATGTGAAAAATAAGTGTAAACACTACAAAATACAAAGCTCTAATGTAGCAAAATTGACAACAATATTAATGGTTAGTTACCAATGCAAGCAAGATATTACAAATACATACTAGACAAAAGCTATATGCTTCTAAATGTGAAAGAAGTAGAAAAAAAGATAAATAAAGAAAATAGAAGTTTGAGGAAGAGAACCTGCTATTTGCCTAAACTTTTAAGATATATACATGTACAAGGTAGTTGGAAAATAAAATACTTCATATTCCAACTAATGAAGATATTTATGAAAAATAATTCAAGAACTATTTGCCTATATCCTTGTTGTAGTACTACGTAACAAGATTGATTGCATCATCTGAAATCTTCTAATGTGGGATGTTGTAAAGATATTATATTTATATTTTAATAATTGATGATGATACAAAGTTTTTGCACCAAGTGTCCTCCTATGTGGTGGTATTGACACCACAAGTATTAATGTCACCATATGGTTGGAACCATAGTGTGGACAATGCCAAGGCTAATGTTGGTGGGAAAAAGTTATGACATCATATTGATACCTAAAGAGTCATAATAGATGCCAATAATCCCAATATTTGGTCAATATACCATTTGGATTTATGAGTACTTGACCAACCCATGCTTTGGTCCAATAATTTGACCTATTGCTTTGTATTCCTTGTAGGAAGTGTTATACCTTATTGATTTCCTTGACCTATGTTAGTTCCATAGTGCTAAAAACATTATGGAAGGTAACGTTATGGACGCAATTGGATGAAACAAAAACATACCTAATATAGGTTGTAACCAATGGAATTATGTTAATAATTATTGTATAAATGTTATATTTATACATATCTTTATCCTATGTGCAAGGATGATTATTATTGTTATATCTGAAAAGATGCACCATAATCCTATTTACTATATTAATCTATGGATGGAAATCTGCAAAGTTGTTTAGGCTTATGTCCATTGGATTATAAATATGGTACTAGAAATGAATGGTCAAGAAAGAATCATAGTCTAACACAATTTGAAATTCTAAAATATATATAAATATATCAAAGAAGTGGTTGTAAAAGCAACATGCATCAATGCTCTTCTTATAAGGAATCATGATCCCAAACTTTAAAAACCTATCCATAACAACAAAGAAGTAATTTTTTATGTTTAATGGAAGGAAAAACTAATAAAAGATTCATTCAAATATATTTCCATAGATTAGAAGGAACAAAATATGGTGAATGTAATCTTGGTTTCTTGTTTGTTAGCTTGAAAATGTTTCATGTTACACAAGATTTGACATAACACTCTATGTCTTAACTCACGTATGTCCACTAAAGGTACAAGTTTAACACTATAAGAATTTTACTAATACTCAATACATGGATATTTTTAAGTAGAATACTTCCTAAATTAGTTGTTGTGATAGATGTTAAAAGGTACATAAATCTTGCCTAATCAGTATAGTAAATCATTGTTAAGATAATTCTCAAGCATTGCCTTACCTATTATCAACTATGATATACTAAGTGAACTTAGCATCATTAGGGTATGTCATCTACAAATTAGAGAATATATGGACTTTGATTTCCAAAACTATTAAAATAATATGAATTAGTGGTCAACCTAGATAATTAGTTGCTTGATTCTCCTTGTCCTTACAATGTTTTATCACAAGATGGAATTGTTGCAAGTATTTAATCCGTTTTATCTGACACATATTTTCTACTTTAATTTAGATATAGAAACATTGTAATAATTTATTGCAAAGTGAATGATTGTTTCCATATGCATGATAAAATGGTTCCATTATCAAATGGCTTAGACAATGGCATATGAATATTTTAAATAGGTGGAGTAATGATGAACTATAATGTTGGATTCTCATAGGATGGCACTAAGAACTTAGTTAAAATCCTCACTTCTAATGTTAAGAGGTTGAGTGATATTTTTAATGGATAGCAATATAACTAAATAGATGAATCTTTAGCTCACCAAACACCTATTGTTGTTGATAAGTCCATCAAAATATAAACTAATTGTATATGATTTAGTTGAGTTTCCAATATATGTAAGAACCCATGGACAAGTATATAATAGAAGTTGAAAATGACCAAAACTATCTTTAGATAAGTCAAAATATTTAGAGAAATAAATTCCTAGATAAAAAATATTTTTGTAGGTCCTACATATATGTTATTACAATCATGATGAAAAATTTACACTTTCCCAAATTATCTTGAAGCTTATGTTGACATAATATACAAATAACTCGGCACGTAAGTTGTAAATATTCCTCACATGTATTACTAAATATGAGAATGTCATCTAAGTAGACAATGATAAAGGATATAGTGAGCCATATAAGAGCATTATCCATTAAGGATGTGAATGTTATAGTTGCATTGATTAAGCCAAAGAATACAATTGAACACTTAAATAATCCCTTCTTGGTCTTAAAATTGATTTTTAATAAGTTTGATGGTTGACAAGAAGTTGATAGGTTGAAATACAGTCGATCTTTGTGAATTATAAAGTTACTTGAATTTGGTCCAAAAACCATCATGCAAAGTAATAGGTACCTATTCTTCATAAAGAAAATATTAATATCTTGATAGAAAATATAAATATTCCATGCACCATATTTTTTATGTGCTAGAATGATGGGACTATTACAAGGGGAATGATGGGACTATTTCATTTTTCCAATCAATTAACTCATGAATCTATTATTAGATTTTATTATTCTCCTAAATAGACCTATGATACAACGCAATGTTAGATAAAGGTAAACTAGAGATCAAAATAATCTCATGCTTTACAAAATAGTTAAGTGGAACTCCCTAAGGATATCAAAATACATCAAAATATGGTTAAAGAAATATGTTCATCTATGAAAATTACATAGTGTCTACTATCTTTGACATTGAAAGGGAAAATATCTTGGTGCTAGGATATTCTAGATGAGCCATTAGAAAGACAATTTTTTGTGCCTAAGAAATCAACCTCTTATGTAGCTTAGCTAAAATAAGAGTTACCTCTTTTATAGTAGGTATTATAATTAATGATAAGAGATCCATTTAATGTACATTATCCATTGTTAGGGATAATATCAATAAGTCACTTAGTATTCAAAGAAGTATCCAATAGTGCCATATCATAGATACCATAATTTAGAGTGCATTGGCATTAAACCTCTACTCTTTTATTTAAATAGATCAAATTGCATAATAATTTCTTTAGTAATTATGTTTTTCCAATTTCTAGTATCAATAATGATATGAAGGCATTGCCCTTTCACCTAACAATAAGTGTTGAATAATTTTTCTCATTATTTATAGATATATAATATTGAGGCTTTACTAATCTTGTAACTACTAACGCTTATGTGTATAATATCTTCCTTCTCATCACTCTCTAATATTGACATACCATCATCGACATATATTTCGACCACCAAATACTTTTATTAAGCTTTGTAGTCAACATCACTATGAGTGTGACTCTTATTATTATAGAAATCATTAGTTCCAACATTTTTTTTACCATTTTCCTAAGCGATAAGGAGATTATTCATTTTGTTGTGTAGAAGAACCCTTAATATATGGTTCCATAGGTCTCCTTGTAATATTTGGCTTGTGTTTTAACGTAGACTATGTCTTACATATTAAGGCCAAATTATCTTTCTACCTTAATTAAGAACTCTCCTCTAGATTAGTTATGGAATAAAATTTTTGTACCGAGGAATAAATGGAAATAAATATCATATCCAAGTACATATGGTAATGAGTACTGTATATGCAAAAGCAAAACACCACAAAATAGATATAAAGACAAATTGAAATCAAACTCAATATTGCACAAGAAGAAATAATTTTTATTATTAATGGGGGAGCCTCAAATCTCCAATGTTACAATGAAAGAATTGATTTCTTTGATACAAATTTTTATAATAGCTAGGGTTCTCCGAAACCCTAGCAAACAACGTGGTGGTGTCTTCAATATCGCTTCTGATCCCAATAGATGTGAGTGGGCTTTATGTTATCCAATACTGGGCCACTCCAGCTTAAGCAACTGCACAATGCTTATGTATCTCTAAACCTGCACATAGAAGATAATAACGAAGGGTTAGTAATAATTGTGAGGGCTCCACTACGTGAGACCCTTAGATATCAATAAAACCCTAGTTATTAATGAATGAAATTGCATACAAATATGAAGATACTGAAATGAATAAAATAATAGAAATATTTACCTTGTTGAATTTGTTGTTCTCTGATCTAATATAACTAGTGTAGGAAATAGGTGCGACGATGCCCTAGCATCGCTTGAGGGCTAGTAGGGCTGCAGAGCTTTGGTGTAAGATGTTTGTGGATGCTCGAAAGTAGTATAATATGCTTGTGGGAACTCAAGAATGGAGTAATATACCTAGAGGCACTTGGTATCAGAGGAGAAGCACTCGAAGGCGTTCGATAGTGATAGGGAGTGCCTAAAGACATTCAATGACTAAAGGGAAATATGCAGAAGTAGATCTGGCTGGGCAAGAGGGGCAGTGGTGGATGAATGAGTTATGGTGAGTGAGGACGAAAGGCGAGAGTGCTTGGGTACTCCAGGGAACTAGGGCATGAATTGCTCAAAAAACTTTGGGAAAACTTCCATTCAGGGGTTGAGCCATCAAAATGGCTCCTATTAATAATCCACACTAGGGTGTGTTAAGGTTTGAGCGACACGAATTGTGTGGCTCAAATTAAAACATAACGGAAAGTGGATATTAATTTTGGGTGTGTGGCATGGATTTTTTTTTTATTGATTGAAAGGGTGTGTGGCATGGATTGATGTAGCTAGATGGCTAGGATTAAATCAAATCAGATGGCTAGGATCTATTCACATATATAATATTTATATTTATTAAATTTATATAAAATATTAATATTAAATATATATTTAACAAATATGCCTAGATATATATAAATAAATAGGAAAAATGGTGGGAAGACCTGGATGAACGACAAGTGGCTAGATTTTGGTGTCTATAGATACCCCTTTTTGTACTGTGTTGCGTGAAACACAATGTAGTGCAAAAATACAAGACACCTATTTTGGCTAGGTGAAACACAATGCAGTGTAAAAATACAAGACACTTATTTTGGCTAGGTGCAGAAACAACTTTCTCTTGAAATGTGAAACATGAGCTTGAAGACAAAAGAATGAAAGAATTTGGATTTGCATAGCTTACCCCCTCAATTAGCGAGTGAGTTTGTGGATGAATCTCATGAGCCAATTGAAAAATCTGTGCAAATGAATTATGGAAATGCAATACCATTTTTTTTCCAACGATATGAAGGGGATTGGTGAAAAATGTGAAATGATGCATCTGTTTTTGCCCCAATAGATGAAGGGTTTTGTGGAAAATATGATTAAAAATGTGTTTATTTTTGCTCCAACATATGAAGGATTTTTTGCCAAGTATAAATGTCATGATCATGTAAGATGTATCCCATTGTGGGAAAGTCAAAACCAAATGTGGTTACCCCAAATTTGGGGCGATTCTATGTTGTTGATGAATTTGCCTTCTCGAATCGTTATATGCAAAGATAAAAATGCAAAGAAAAATAAAAAGAGTCAGCTTTGGAGGGCCTGCTAGTGACTGTTGAATAATTCCCATGATTGGAACCAATCATCCTAGCTAGTGCCTATCTCTGTGATGACTGTCAGGGAATTGTGAAATGATGAAATGTGATTTTTATCCATGTTTTAAGCCCCACGAACTAGGCCATCAATGACAACTTTTGTGCAAAATCATTCTTGGTAAGGTTTCACACAAAATGTGAAGTACTAGATATGATTGTGATTTCAAACAAGAATATATCGAATGATGAAAATGACCAAGTGTCCTTGTTGTAGGTTATTCATCTTACCAAATTGCATGGATGCAAATCGTTGCAATCACCAAGTATATAGAATAGCCCACTAGATACAAGGTTCACTTGAATGTTGTTTTAACTTGGCAAATATGTAAATAATGATATGGAATGATATTGATGATGTGAAAATGATGTATTAATGATGAGAATGATTATTATGATTGTTTTATGAATATTTTGATCATTTTGGAGTGCTTTTGTAACTTGTTAAGAGGATTTGCAATTTATGGTCGCAAATCAAAATTATGCATCCAAATCAGTTGGAACCTTCACAAAACCTATTGATATGATGAAACATATGCATGAATGCAATATGAAGTGATTTGGTGGGGATAAGCCACTATTTTGTAAAAAAAAATCTTTTGTCAAAATTTATGCCAAATGTTGGTTGGCGCTTTTGGCATGCATAAACGCCCATCAGTGTTTGGGCATTTTGCAAATACCCTGGTGTGTTTTAGTGTGTAGGAAACACCCATGGGCATCTCAAGGTACCTGAAGAATCTATAAATGGATTTTTGGGCGAGATTTGAGCTCATTTGCAAGTTTTTTGAGTTTGAGAAGCTACATATGGGAGAGTTGGGTGGAGTGGAGTGGAGTGAGATGAAGTGAATTGGGCATGGAAGCTATGGTAGTGGAAGGATCAGATGCGAGGGCTGAAGCTGGAGTGTGAGCGGTTGAGGTAATGTCCTTATTTTTGTGTAAATTTTTATGTTTTTATGTTTTTTATGATTTGTTAATGACAAATATTTTGTGTTGTGTTGCAACTTAGGATTTTGGAGGCTCGACACCGATTCTCACCTTACATTCCTAGTATGAGGAAGGTACTGGTGGAGGAGGATTAGGAGTTGTTGGAGGTTGTGGGGCTAGTGAAGGTAGCCCGAATTGATGTGATTAGGGCAGATGACGGGTACCTCTCTTCCTTGGTGGAGAGGTGGGATCCGGATAGGGAAACTTTTTAGCTCCCCATAGGAGAAGTTACCCCTACATTTGAGGATGTATACCACATCCTCAAGGTGCTAGTGGAGGGGATTCACATCGAGGTTGGATGCAATCGAGGGACAGAGATGAAGAAGATATTCGAAGATGGTTTGTAGAGTGTGAGAGTTGAGAGTGGGGGTATAACCTACTTTTCTATGTATGTGGATAAGGATTTGGATGCCCTTCATGCCTTGGTGATGTTTGTGATGGCCAACATTGTCTTCCTAAATAGTACTGGATGTAGGTTCCCTTAGAACCTGATAGGGTTAGTGAGCGATAGTCTCACTATGTAGTGGGTGTATGCATGGGCTCCTACCTTATTGGTGTAGACATATTAAGAGCTCTATGAGGTGATGAGGCATACCAAGAGTACTTCAACATGGCATGATCGGGAGGCTTACCAATGGTAGGTTTGGGTAGGATGCAGTCCTATGTGAGGATATGGGCAGTGGTTGACAAGGTACAACTGAGTCAGCCTCTACAAAAGAGCTAATGGTATCAATATTTGTGGTCTAGATTGACATCTGCCTAAGTGATATGGAGGCCATGGTGGGGTAGCAAGTGGACTGAATATGGACAGCATTTGCGATGAGTGTAGCAGACTAGGTGGGTGGTTGGGAGATATCAGAGGGAGGTTGAGTATTTTTAGCTCTCACAAGTAGTCTGATAATTTGGCTTGAGTTAGGGGATTCTAGAGGAGCCGATGCTTTATAGAAGTTATCATAAGGAGACAGGTTTACCATATGCAGAGCCATGGAGGGAGGTGTATGAGGATGATGAGGAGATGGACCTCCCTGATATAGATAATGCAAGGACTACTTCAGAGTACGATGTATGGTTTGCTACACAGTCACCATGGGTATTAACTCTAGTAGCAACTAGTAGATATGGGGATGAGTCTAATTATGAGGGGACCCATGAGTCTCCCAAGCAGTAGTGATGACTTTGATTAGATAGTCGAAGGAGGAGTACAAATAGTGTGGCTAGGCAAGCTCCTAAGAGTGGGGGAGACAACAAAGATGGGGATGAGGAGGAGACTTTATATGGGCCTTCATATCAAAATGAGGAGTATTGGATGAGTTTGGATTAGTAGGTGGCAAAGCAATATGTGATGGTAACAGCTCGATATGAGAGGATCATGAGGCTCCAGGTAAAGTTGCTAGAGAGGGAGCATCAACATAATGTTGACATAGCGTACCTTTGGTATCATCATAGATATATTGAGGCATTGGAGGATAGGTTTATGGAGCATCATATTCCACTTCCTGATCCTCCAACCTCATTTGTATTCAAGGCTTCTAGGCATAGCGATTCTAGGCATAGCTCTAGGTCTAGGGCTCCTTCTAGGTCACAGGGGTCCTCTTGGAGGGTGTAGCTAGTGCTTAGATGCACTTTTTGTATATGAGCCTTGGTGCTCCATAGTAGATGGCCTTTTTGCACTCATTGTACATGTGATATTTATACATATATATACATACATATATATACATGGCTTTTACCCTTTTGTATTATATGTTCTTGTGAAAGCTTTTTGTGTAATGATTTTGTGGAATGCATGTTTATGTGGATGATGAATGCATATGATATGTTATGGATGATTAATACCAAGTGAAATATGGATGATTAATGCAAGGTATGGAATGCAGATGTTCTAATGATCATTCATAGTTTAGATCTTGCTTGACCAGTTTCTAGCATTGTTGTTTAATCAGGGGCACCAAACTTGGTGGTATGTGGGGTGAATGACTCATGAAGTGACATGTATGTTGACATGGAATAAGATACAAATGTTGATATGGAATAAGATATGGATGTTGATATGGAATAATATATGGATGTTGATATGGAAAAATGACTATTTTATAGAGACTCAAACATACTAGTGGTATCAAACAAACTCACTAAAATTGCCTAATACCTCTAGGACTAAATGTGTGTGCAGTGTATTCATTTGCTGAATCATGAGCATGGTAATGACTCAAGGCAATCAAGAACCAATGTGTGTGCAAGTGAGTTAATTAACTCATCTTGAGTAAATTGGGTGTGATCTATTATGGATGAAACCAAGAAGCTATCTTGTCTGTATGTGGGGTCAGAGGTATCTTTAAAAGAGACATGCCATCACGCATGAGCGTACTCCACTGCCAATCAAGCATCTATATCTTTGATGGAAGCTAACTCCATAGTCCATGATTTATTTTTTTGATCTCTTAAGTTTTGGGGATGACTACTTAAATGTCTAACTGAAAATGTAGTATGATCCTTACAACCCAATGATCAGTGGTGTGTGATGTACAAGATTTAGAACTTTGGGGAATTGGATTATCAACCTAAGTGTGATGAGAATTGTACCTTATCCTTACTACTCTAACTTTTGAATTTGGAAGCAACTATGATAGTGGTGAAAACCACTATTTTTGTGGACTATGTTGCATGAATGGGACTAGCAAGGATGATCCTTTTCACTTTGAGGTTTATACCAAGGATGGCGTTATCCCTCTTTGACAAAAGATGTTTTTAAGATGTGAAATTATGTTTGGTTAAAGAATGTTTTGGAGTCAATTCTCAAAAATCAAGATTTTCTTAATGTATATGTGTGATGGTCCTAAAAGTAACTCGACATGTATTTTTAGAGGTTGCTTAAAATATTAGGAGTGGCTAAGTGATCAAAAATACCTAAGCAAGCTTTGCTAATGATAATTTGGCTTTGTGGAAGAATGGATGATGATGTGAAGGTGCCCCTAATTAAGGCAACATAATTTTATTGGACCAAGTAAAATCTTGAACTTAATAAAGGATCTTTATTATGAAATTTGAAATGGGAATGGGATGTGTGAAATGAAATGTATGAAATGCAATATGAAATGTGTGCTAATATAGTGTGTTGGCATGAAATGTATGCAAATGAAGTGCAATGTTTTTGGAATGAAATGTATGCAAATGAAGTGCAATGTTTTTGTGTATTAGCCATGTGTGTGTGTGTGTGTGTGTATATATATATATATATATGTATGTATGTATGTATGTATGTATATAGATGTATATGAATCTCATTATGCATAGAATTCTCTTAAGTGTATAACATTAAGTTCTTCCTCTCCCTCTAGACTAGCAAGCCTATAAGTACCATTACCCACTCTTTGAGTAACAATGTATGGAGCCAACCAATTAGCCATGAATTTATCATGAAGATGCAGTATGGCATTGGTGTTTTGATGATTCTCTTTAAGGACAAGATCTCCTACTTGTAATTCACGTAGATGAACTTTTGTGTTGTAAGTATGCTTTAGGTGGTCTTGATAAACTCATAAATTCTCTAAGGTATTGACTCATATCTCATCAATAAGTGTGAGTTGGTCAAGATGTGATTATCTAGTATTGTTGTCATCTATGAATTCTTGCAAAAAAATTCTCAAGGAGGGGATCTCAAGCTCAAGAGGCATGATTTCTTCGGCTCCATAGACCAATGAAAATAGTGTTTCCCCTGTACGTAAGTGGATGCTTGTTCGATAAGATGCCAAGGGAATTTATGTATGCCAATATCTATGATTTTATTTAACAAGTTTCTTGAGAATAACAATTAAGGTCTTATTGAAAGCTTTAGCTTGTCCATTTTCTTGTGGGTAATAAGGAGTCGAGAAACTGTGTTGAATGTTATATTTCTTGCAAAGTTATCGAACATCCTTGTTCTTGGAAAACTTGTCATTATCGAAGATTATTTTCGAGGGGATACCAAAATGACAAATGATCTGATGAAGTATAAACTCCACAATTCTAGGTCTTGTCATACTGGTTAGAGGAATTACCTCAACCCACTTTGTGAAGTATTCAGTGGCTATGATGATGAATGTATGTTGTCCCACTGAAGGAGGCAAAAATTTTCCAATTAGATCTAGACCCCATTGTGAAAAGGGCGAAAGACTTTGAATAGGTTGTAAGGCTTGTGATGGTACATGAGTTAAATTAGCATGTTCTCGATATTTCTTGCAATGTTTAACATAATCACAACAATCACATCCCATTGTGGGCCAATACTAACCCATGTGTAAGATACGCTTTGCAATGGCCATTCCACCAAAATGACCATCACAAGTACCATCATGGGCTTCAGTTATGATTATTTGTGCCTCACTAGACTTGAGACAACAAAGGAGGACTCCATCATAACCATGTTTGTACAACACATCCTCCAAGAGAACGAAATGGGCTAATTTTATTGAATGTGTGTTTAGCAGTTTGAGACATGTCAAATGGGAGTGTTCCAAATTTGAGAAAGGATACTATTTGGCTTGACCAAGGCTCATATGGCTAGTGGATAAAGCAAACATCATTTTCATCTTTAGATTTAGCACAGACAATTGCAAATTTAGAGATTGTTGAAATTATAAGGGGTTGTACCTCTCCAAAGGAGTCTTTTGGAATCAATGATCCAAGGGAGGCCATCGCATCTACAAATATATTAGTTGAACGTGGTAAACTATTGATTTCATACCAATAAAACTTAGAGAGAAATATCATTGCTACTTCATGATAAATTTTAATGGTAGGTTCTTTGCATTGGTATTCTCCATTGATTTGCTTAACGATAAGTTGAGAATCACCAAATATCTTGATACGCTTAATAATCATAGCTATATCTGATTGAAGATCTAAGATTAAGGCTTCATACTCTGCAATTTTTTTTGTGCATTGGAAGTCAAGTTTGAATGATAAGGAGATAGGTACCCCCTGGGGTGTATGAAACATGACTCCAGCACCTTGACCTTTCATGCACTTAGAGCCTGAGGTAACACGAAAGACACATTTCTTGGGTTTCAACCTTACATTATGTTCTAGAAGTCAGTCAAAAACTTTTTCCAATACACCAATGTGCTTTTGTTGAGTTTTAGATTTATCCAAGAGATCATCCACATAATATTCGATAATCTTATGCATGTAGTCATGGAAAATGTATGTCATGGCACGTTGATAAGTGACACCTACATTTTTGAGGCCAAAGGGCATCACCGTGTAACAAAATGTTCTCCAAGGTGTAGTGAATGCTGTTTTATGTTGGTCATTAGGATTTATTCGAATTTAGTTGTATTCTGAGAAACCGTCCATGAGAGAAAGCATTTCATGGCCAGCGTAAGTGTCAACAAGAGTATCGATGTTTGGAAGAGGAAATTCATCCTTAGAACACACTTTGTGAAGATATCGAAAGTTAGTGTAAACGCGTATCACCCCATTAGGCTTATGAATGGGTACCATATTTGAGAGCCGCTCGAGATAATCAATGGGTACGATGAAACCCACATCTAGAAGCTTTTGGAGCTCTTCTTTGACCAAGAGGGCAATGGTAGGATGCATCCTTCTAAGTTTTTGTTTGACCGGCTTAGCATCAGGATGTAAGGTGAGATTATGGACAACCAAACTAGATTCAAGACTAGACATGTCTTTATAGGACCATGAAAAATTTCCTTTTTCCTCTTGAGGAGAGCAATTAATTACTTTTATTCATTGTTAGATAAAATTTTACCAAGCTTGACAATTTGGGGATTGTCTTTTTCTGAACTAAGGTCCACATCGATGGTATCTTTAATGGACATATGAGAACCTTACTCAATTTGATGGGGTGTAGGGATCATATGAATATCATCTAGGATGTCATAAAACTCTTTTGACTTATCCTCATCTATTTCTTCCTGGAAAACCTCAGGATTCAAAGGTGAAGGTGAAGGCAAAGGTGTAGGAGATGGAGGAATGTTGTCACGACCCATCCCCATGGATCCTTTCCAAAAGGCTACTAGTTAATTAGTGGGATGAGTTATTGACCAACAAAAGGGGTATAGACCCTAAAGAATACTACAAAATTCCAACTAGGGAATTTTGTAAAATTTAGAGAAGGATTTATTATCTTTCAAAATAGATAATTAAAAGTAATTTAATCAAAATATAAATAAAGCCTTGGTGAAAGATGAAATAGAAAATAACCTTTTACAAAAATTTACTACAATATAGTAAATTAGGTGTAAATAACCTAATTATGTTACAATTAGGTACTCACCAAGCTTGTCCAATTTTAATTGGACTAAAAAGGATTCTAGAATTTTTAAACAAAATATGAATTATTCTATTGTTTGAAAATCTATCCTTATTTTCTACATGGCCTATTTTCATTAATGGAAAATAGGTGGAGATTATTTCCTTTGTCACTACACTAACCTAATCTCTAATAATAGTGTTAGTTGGTAATGGTCTCTAGAAAACAAGGCCACCTACTCTTTGTGGACTCTTTTCTACTCTTTGAATTTTCCCTCCACAAGAAATGTCTTATTTGAATAAAGACATATTTTAATATTAAAATAATAATGCCACTATTTGGCTCATGAGAGGATAAGTCCTATAAATTGGGTGCCTCTTGGAAGAAGGAGGCAGAAAATCTTGAAGGGAAAAAGTCTTGAAAGTCCAGGTAGTATGCTCTCCACCTTGGTGGATCAGAAACTAGAAGGCTTGAGATATTTCTTAGTTGAAAATGAGGTATTCTCGAAATAATAGAAGGATTCAAGGAAGGAAGAGCTTGGGGAGTCTAACCTTACAAGAGTATAGGTTGGTTTTTACTTGCTTCTCTTGTAGAATATTACTTCAGTAGGGTAAAATCACTTTACCATTTAAAAGTTTGTTCAAAGTTATTGGAAAAACTCTAATGATCCTAAAATGCATAGGTAGCTTAATTTACTTACTTATTTATGGGATTTTTAGTTTTCCATTTAAGAATGTGTGGAAGCTTATTTATTAAGCTTTAATTGTAACCAATTTAATATATATATGAATTATTTACTCATAAATGTTTTAGAGGCCAAAATTCAGATCTAATCTAGTAAGGCTTCTAATAATAAATCAACAGTCCAGCGAGTCAACCTTTGACTACATAGGTAGCTTTTTTTTATATACCCATCAGAGGGGTGGATACAGTCTATCATGCACGAGTCAAAATTATGTCATGAACATGTTTTTCTATGCATCGCTTATGGGATGCATTCTCTTCTACCTGAACCTACATTCCTTCGATGACTTTATGGAAAATGTATTTTAGACTTAGAGTTATATTGACCAATATTTAACCATAGGTTGTAGATGATGCTCGAATGAGAGCTCTGCAAACTTCATTATATGTATATAATACTGTATTTTATGTTGATGGCATCTATCCTAGTCCAAAATCTTAATCACTGCACCGGCAATCGTGAGTTCTGAAACCCTTTGAAAGGTATATATAAAATTTTGACATTATCGTATCACTGCCCTAAGTAGTGCATCCGCGCTCGGGAGATGTGGACGAGAGGCAGGCCTTCCAAAACCAATATACCACATGGGAAGCATGGGATTAGTAGGATATTTTAAAAGAGATATCACATCCATAATATATGTCCATGAATCAATGGGCATAGTAATCTAAACGATTGTGGATGACGACCTCTCTTTCGACACGTGTATTACTATCAATTTATAGGTTTGTCGTATAATTGACGGTGGAAGAGTGTTAAATATAATCTGATTTCCTCCTAGTTGAGCCAGTTGTTGGGCTATATCGAAGTTTCTATTTATTAAAACCTAACATTATATGATTAGGATGGCTACACCATTAGGGGATGGGTCCATTCAAAAAATCCTTTCAAAATAAGATTTAGCATAGTTAGGTTTAAGTTAAATCAAATACTTTAAGGGGGTTATCTAGGATTTAATTGAGTTAAACCCCCTTTACTAGTTAATATGGACCTTTAAGATAATTAAAAAAATAATAATTGCCGAAAATAACCATTGGGTTTCACCCTTATCAAATAAATATTTGAAGGGGGTTAAATGAATGATTAAATTAAAGAGGGGACTAATTCCCCTATAAATGATAGAAGCAAGGAGTAAGGCTATTTTTATGACTACTCAAGGAGTTGTACCTTTAACACTATGAATGATTGGTAGTTTAATTGAAATTTAGTATGTCTCTAATTGAAAAATAGAATCAGTTTGGTACTATAATAACAAAGCCAATGGAAGAAATTAGAATTAGAATTTTGAGAGTATGATTTAGAAATTTATAATATAATAAATTGATAATCAAGGATGTAGATATATGGTGTTCAAATATGATATAATTATGTGAATTAGTTTTAAATAAAAGGATGTTATTCCATGAATTAAAGGTATGGAACTTTAGTTTATGGAACAGAGGATTGTTTGTGAATCAATCTTGGGAATGGATTTAGAATTCATTCTCGAGGGAATTTATGGGGTTCCCTCTTTAATAATCGAATAATCTTTCTCCTCAATATGCATCCAATGATCATTCATAGACACATGTAATTCGATAAGAAATTATAATATTCTTACACAATTTTTTAGATGGCTAAGAGAAAGGAAATCAATGTTTCCTTAATTGCATCTGGATTTGTCAAGAGATAAAATGGATCTCTTGAATTTGTATAAATGATATAGGAAAGGATCTAGGAGATACCTTTCTAAATTGTAAATATCACATTCTTGGTTTATGAATAAGAGGAGTAAGACATATTTTGGAGGTTGGGTTTATTCCCCATGAGGGTTCCCAGGATAAATATGTGTCACTACATTTGTGGTTTGATTTGATATTTTCTATGAATGTTGCATTTACTTTCAATATGTTATTGATATATGATTTGGTTAATATAACGAATATGTAATCAATCATTTATTAATTACTATTCAATTTGAAGTCAAGTTATGATGCAAGGAATGTATGCTTTTCTCTAATATGTTGTTGATTTAATAGATTATGAATATGACATTTACTTTCTGAAATGTTATTGATTAAATGAATTGTGAATGATGTAATCAGCTAGATTTACCTTTCAATGAGTAGTATTTGATATATTCAATTGCTGGGTAGATTCAAAAAGTATGATGTAATGAAATATATGCCTTGCTCAAATGGTTATATCATGTTATTTACCTTTCAATGAGATGTTTATTTTGTAAATAATCTCAAGGATTGTAATGTAATGGGTTCTATACTTTAATGGATAATTGAAATATGTTGTGCTAATCACTTCATAAATACTCATGGATGGTTTAACCAGAAACACTATAATAATAAAATGATAACTAATTTTGGAGTAATCTGAGTTGGAGCTCGGAGTGGGTTGGAGCCCACAAATGGCAATTTGGGCTTGAATTGTAGCTCAAGCCAGGCCTTACATTATGATTTGGTGCTCGAATGTACATGTGGAGTAGGTGCTCCCATGATGATGAAAGAATACCTTTTTGTAATGAACTTAATTGATTCATTTATATAACAAAAGGGATGCCCTAAATGAAAAAGTGATCAAATAAATCCTGAGAGGTATAAGGGAAAATAATCGTGCTTAAGATGTCTATTCCAAGGATTGTGTAAGTTAATCACATTTAGTGATATATATATATATATATATATATATATATATATATATATATATATATATATATATATATCTTAGTGGTCCCATCATTGAGATGAGGGATTTACAACTAAGATGATGGTTAACCATTGGTGTGGTTCTCCATATTCAAGGCATTCGCCTACATACTAATCTTGGTGGATAGTATGGTGAAATGTGATTCCCTTTGGTGAGGGATGAAAACCTAATGCTTTGGTGAGCATTCTCATACCCTGGTGGTATGAGGGTTTTGTAGAAGTTGGTCACTTCTACTCAAGAGTGACTCTAACCAAGTCTTAATATCTCTTGATGATGATTGCCTTGGAAACTTACAGTCTAGTTGGAATTATTCTATCTTAGATCATGATTATATCTCTTACTCTTTGGAAAATATATAAATGATCAAAAAAAATTGGAGTGGATGAGTAGTAAAAATTAGGGTTGTTACAATTGGTATCAGAGCGCAGTTCATAGGGATAACTGCATCTGTGAGGAGAAAACTCAAAAGCCTAAATTCCATAACTAAAATGATACATACTTGGTATGGACAATGTCAGTACTCAAGATTACCGATGTTCGAGTTACTTTCTCCCACATATAGATCCATAGTCATTTGAAAGTGGAAGAGCTAAGTGAACCCTCCACCTTCCATGGGTTTTAAGTGGTGTACCTTAGACTCTTTTAGAAAATCACTTGACATCTATGAATTTTGACTTACTTACTCCTTATTTTCAAGTGTGGATAAAAATCAACTAATAGATTCTAGTTAGAAAAAGTTATGGGTAAAAAGAACCTTGGGTCGGTTCAAATGTATTGGCTGCTCACTTAAGCTATGATTGTAAAACTTATATTAACAACTTGTTAATTGTTAATATTATAGGCTAAATGGTTATAGGCATACTTAAAAGTGAATGATAGAGCTTGGGGAGCTAAATATAGCCACTAGAGATGGCCTAATGAAGATAAAAATCTCCTATGTCAAAGTAATTTTGTTACAGTCGAAAGAGCATAGTCATAGAACTACCAATCATCGGACTATAGATGTTCTTGGACTAAATTCTAGTTATATCTAAATTTGGCATATTATAGTACACAAGACAAAATAAAAGGATGTTTTCTCTTATTAATTCTTGTTACAATTTGACCTTTGGTCAAAGAGCTAAACATCTCAACCACAACAAACTCTAGAATATTACTATTTTGTTCTGTAATAGTTCACCCAGAGTTGGCCGCAACATGAACCTTTACCATAGTTGAAAATATTATTTTTCTTTGTTGTAATATAATAGATGTGCTTTGCACTATTTATGCATTGAAATATGTCGTAAAGTAGTGCATGTGGCATTAATATCTATGCATAAGAACCCGATGATAAAAGCTAAAATTCTAGTTGTATATGACTTAACTCAGTTTGGATTCATTAAAAGACAATAAGATATACATCACATTGTGTGAATACAAGTTATTTTATTGAAATTGAAAACTAACTACTCAAAATTTAGGATCAAGAGCAAAACAAAACAATGTTTTCTCTATTTATATTTTTTATCAATGTTACAATACACTTTGGGTTTTTCCAATCAGAGGCTATGATGTAGGAAATGGTGGAACCCTTGTACACTCAACATAGTTGAACATGGAAGTTTTCCAACAACACTAGAACCTGAAACCCTAGTATGGTGAAAGAAAGCAAGGACACATTTAAGCATGGAAACTACCCCAAATCTCACCAGAAACATTTTCTTGATATGAAATTTTGGGGTGAACTGTATCAGAACTCCACCAAACAGCTTTGATAATCCGAGTATCTTGGATTAGTAGTAAAATATGTCACCCGACCACCCAGGGGTGGTCGAATGTATTGAGGTGTGCTACACTATTCAAATTGGAGCATGCATGTGGTATTATTTTCTTAAGAAAATTAGAGCATAAACCTACAACAGTTGGTTGAAACACATAAAACCAACCATGTGGAACTAAATATGATCAAATAACCAACAACAAAATATTTTATTGATGAAAGAAATTAAGCAATCTTTGAATACAAATATGACCATGGCCATAACTAGGAAGCTAAACATCTTAGCCATGGTAAGAGAATGCAAGATGAATAGAAAACCATCATATCCTCAGTTAGAATCTGAGCTATCATAATCTTCAACTGGAGAAAAGTCATGCTCTGAATAGATAAATGGAGGTGGAACATTGTAGTAAATTTTAATATATCTATCAAATACATAATATGGCCAAGGAGTACCATGATGTCCATACAAGATAAGATCAATTTTTGTCAGACCCGAGTCTGAGAGAGTCTATTCTAAATTTCCCATGATAATTTAGTTTGCACATATCTTTGGTAAAGAAGACACTGATAAAGCTTTCTATTAAAAGCAACCTTTCCAGTGGGAACATACTTATTGAAAAATCTAGATAACATTGAGGCGAAAACTCAAAGGAAATATTTAAAGGATCTCTTATAGGAGATAACCAAAAATATCCAAATTAGACATGGAAAGTTTAGTTTGGCCAACTGAAGAATCTGTCAAACCATTCAAAGTGACTTAAAGGAATTTCATTAGCAAGATAATTCTATGAATTATTTCTTATTTAAACATCACAATGTGAATCTTGAATAAAGGTTTCACAAAATATTTGATCCATGGATATGAGAGCATTACAAGCTTCAATAGCCTGACCTTGTAGTGAATTCTACAACTCTTCCTTTTACCAAAGAATATTTTGGGGAATCCACAAAAAAGAGTCATAAAACTCATATTGATCCTCTTCATAGCAAAACATGTTGGCTGCTTTTGGAACTGGATACCTACTGATAAAATTTATGAGAATATTTCTTTCTTTCTAGTAATGTGCGTAATGTCAACCAGTAATATTGGCTAGATTTAAAAATGGTACCTAAAGATAAGACTCCTAAATAAGTGTGTATGAAATCGACTAATGGAGCCATTAAAGAGATGATGATGGGACTCTACATAAATTTAATGGTTGTTATGAAGGGACACACACTACCTCGAGAATTGAAGAGGTATAATGAGCCCTTGATCAGTCAAAACAAAATCATCAGTAGGACAATCAAGCCAAATAATAAATGCATCATGGAAGTTGAATGATCCACCTCGATATCATCAAGATGTGATCAGATAAATGAATGGACAAGATCGATATATTGAAAATCAAACCAAATAATCACTTGGATCGATGGTGAAATTCTATCTCGATGATATAAGAGAAAATGGATTGGATGCACATAATAACTTACAAGATTTTAATCCTTTCAACTACTCATGATGTCTAATACAATTATATTTATGGCAGGATTTGCCTGGATGATATTGGTTATAAGTGGAGTAAATCCCATTGTGTGTTTCATGATCCTTTTACTTTTAATTACCGATCTATTGATACATATACCCTAAAAGGAAGGAATTGATCTCTAGTAGTTCCAGATCTATTCAGGTAGTTACAGAGAAAGATATAGTTATGGGAAAAGCTAGGAGAGCAATTAAAGAAACAACGAGGGAACCTCCTGTGCAACATGCCCAGGAAGATATATGGGTATAAGAAATAATAAGGTTAGAAGATGAGAGAGATGTTGCCATAGTAGAGTGAGATAGGCTCAAATCGGAGATAATACAAAGAATTAATTGGAGAGCAATAGTAATGGCAGCCTTTTATATAAAAAAACCACAAATTCGCCAAGCAAGGGTAGAATACAATGTTGCATTCTTGGTATCCTATTTTGAGACATTGGTGACCCATGGTATGCCCGCCCATCTTAGTTAGCTAGAATACAGTGTGGGAGAAGGAGAACCACATGTGCAACTTAGAGAACAATCTGAGGTAGAAATCGAGCAGTCATTGGAATACTTGCTCCACCACCCTCTCTAGCTAAAAGTATCACTACAACACAAAGTGAGGAACAGATCCAAGAGCACCAACCCTAAGATCCGTTCAACCACCACTTTGTAGGCCATAAGGAAGTAGGGTATGTATGCCAAGGAATGTGGCATAAATGTAATTAGCAAACCTTTAAAATTTTATACTCCTGTATGTAGAAATAGAGAATAAATATTGTGTGTGCATATTAAATGAATTTAATTAGTTTAAAGTTCATATTGTGAAATTCAGAGGAACTTATTAATATAACCAATAAATGAATATGGATTATAGATTTTTGTTTGTATGTTTTCAAAATCATGAAAAGTGAACTTATTTAATTAGAAGAAAACTAAATGAATTTGAAGGATGGATTGGTGTCCATTCTTAGAGAAGGTAGGTACTTCTCCATGATTTTATGATGATGAAAACTAGGAGATATCTAGGTGGATGCTCTGGTGATGGCAAACAGGTTGCCAAAATGAATTTTAGGATATGTGAATATCCTAAATTGAGATTATGAAATTATGATTTGTCTTTGATGACATCTAATTTTATCAGGTTAACTCATGGTAAGGGTTGACAAATTATACTTTGATACTCCTTGGTGGGAGTTTTGATGAAATTAATGAGACTTTTTATGTCTAATATAGTACAAAAGCATAATTTCATGATATCTCTATGACACCATTTTGTAAATTCTATTATTGTAGTTCTCTAGATTTAGTGATTGTGCAGTAATAGATGATTTGAAGCTGTAATTTTGTGATGAAATTTGTTTATTGATTATGTTTCCACTACTTATTGCTATGCAAAATGGATGTTATGTTACTTTAAGGATATGGTGTTGTTGATATTTTGTATTTTTGCAGGTCCAAGTACTCTCATGGATGGAAGATGTTGCTTACCATCAAGAATGAGATGCTGAAAGTAAAATAAAAATCTGATGACTCAGGTTGTAAAATAGAAGGATAAATACTAGTTTTGTAAGGTTTATGTACTCACTAAGGTAATTGTTCAAAACATAGAGGATTGTGTTTAATCCAAGGGGGGTGTATGTCACGGCCCATCCCCATGGATCCTTTCCAAAAGGCTACTAGTTAATTAGTGGGATGAGTTATTGACCAACAAAAGGGGTATAGACCCTAAAGAATACTACAAAATTCCAACTAGGGAATTTTGTAAAATTTAGAGAAGGATTTATTATCTTTCAAAATAGATAATTTAAAGTAATTTAATCAGAAGATAAATAAAGCCTTGGTGAAAGATGAAATATAAAATAACCTTTTACCAAAATTTACTACAATATAGTAAATTGGGTGTAAATAACCTAATTATGTTACAATTAGGTACTCACCAAGCTTGTCCAATTTTAATTGGACTAAAAAGGATTCTAGAATTTTTAAACAAAATATGAATTATTCTATTGTTTGAAAATCTATCCTTATTTTCTACATGGCCTATTTTCATTAATGGAAAATAGGTGGATATTCTTTCCTTTGTCACTATTAGTCCTAATTCTACAACTAACCTAATCTCTAATAATAGTGTTAGTTGGTAATGGTCTCTAGAAAACAAGGCCACCTACTCTTTGTGGACTCTTTTCTACTCTTTGAATTTTCCCTCCACAAGAAATGTCTTATTTGAATAAAGGCATATTTTAATATTAAAATAATAATGCCACTATTTGGCTCATGAGAGGAGAAGTTGTCCTATAAATTGGGTGACTCTTGGAATAAGGAGGCAGGAAATATTGAAGGGAAAAAGTCTTGAAAGTCCAAGGAGTATGCTCTCCACCTTGGTGGATCGAAAACCAGAAGGCTTGAGAAATTTCTTAGTTGAAAAGGAGGCATTCTTAGAATCATAGAAGGAGTCAAGGAGGGAGGAGCTTGAGGAGTCTAACCTTACAGGAGTATAGGTTGGTGTTTGTTTGCTTCTCTTGTAGAATATTACTTCAGTAGGGTAAAATCACTTTACCATTTAAAATTTTGTTCGAAGTTATTGGGAAAACTCTAATGATCCTAAAATGCATACTTACTTATTTATGGGATTTTTAGTTTTCCATTTAAGAACCTGTGGAAGCTTATTTATTAAGCTTTAATTGTAACCAATTTAATATATATATATATATGAATGCCTTACTCGCAAATGTTTTAGAAGCATGTTGTGGGGATTTCCTGCTTACCTCCTTAAGCTTTGTCACGTCACAGGAATCCCAAAGATCACAATGAGTATTGTAGACTCTGGTGGATCTACCGCTTTGACCTAGGAATAGATTATCAGAATGACTCTAGACAGACCGGGTCGGGTAAGGAAACCCCAGACAATGGGTTCATATATTTGCCATTTTAATGCAATCACCCATGTATTACCAGATTAAATGATATTGTATTATTTTGATTATTTTGTGACCAAACCAGGCATTGTTAGAACACATCAAGACCAGACCGGTGCCATGTCCATTGGGTAGTCATAGCAGATTTATATTTAATGACTCAAAAAGAAAAGGAAAGGAGAACTAGTTCATTTTCATTCATTCAAATAATGTAATCAATAAAAATGATTTAACTAGCGATAGAAGGCATCATTCATACATTCAGATTGTTGTAATACATAAATGAGCAAGACACATAAACCAAATACACAAAGGAAGCCAAGAATAGAGTTGGAGTTTCTATTAATATAAAATGATTTACATATGAGGAGACCGATAGAATGCTCGGCTCTTATATGATAGTGATTACAATAAAACCCCAGTTCGAATGTCGTAACATGGGGTTACTTCTCTCCATCCTGATGGTAGTGATGTAAGAGCCTCCAACTCTAGCTCATCCACAGGAAATGATCTCGGTAGACAAAGCATCCTGGATAGTTCCTGGATAAATGGTAGAAGAAAAGATGGTGTAAGAGACACAGGGATCAACACAGAAAAGGGAAATATGACTAACACTTAAAACATAGCTATACCTAGACTTAAGCTTCTCTCTCAGAGGTTTGATAAAAAATTTATTGTTGTAGTGGTCTCCCTTATATAGTGTTGGTTGATCGAGTAGGGTTGTAACCATTTCCTCCAGCTGGCCCAATATCGCTTCCTCCAAAAGTAGGATGTAATAAAAAATGGGCACGTAGCCCATGTCTTTCTATCTAAGCAGGTGGTATTGAGGTTGTGTACTATCTCTCCCACTATCTTGGGTAGGTGGTTATGCTGCACTCAGCTCATGTGCTCTCCTTGGTGAGTTGGGCCCCACTTCTTCCCTTTCGAGGTCTTGTAGACTTTGGTCAATGTAGCCCCATGCTTCATCATGGAAGGTTAAGGTGAATATTAATAGGTTGAGATCTTGTGTGACTTTTTTCACCCTTTCTTTGGCCCATTCCATGGTATTTTTGATGAAGACATATAAGCGATCCACCATTTGCACCAAAGTCATAAACTATTTTGATAATTTTCCATCTGGACCAAAGTCAAAATTTTATATTTTATTGAGCACAAACTCCTTGATGTCAGGAGTTTGGATGAATTCATTCAATGTGAACCCACAATCATTTAATTCATCCTCAACCTCCTACTCGGCATCGACAACTTCTTGATCCCAGAGGAGCCAATTGGATCTATTTTATAGATACACAAAAACTTTAGAGTATTCCTCTACAAAGAAATAGATAGTTCCATCTCCCAAGGTAACTGCTCCCCCATTGATTTCTACATAGCTTTCCCTAAACCTTTTGTATACAGGGAATATTGCATTTACTCTCTGATCTGCTTGTTGCAATCGTTCACATAAGAGGCCAACAATGTGCCTAGTGGCATAGATGTTATAAAATATGGAGGTAAGATCCTCCATCTTCTCTAGTATCTTCTCCTTCATCTCCTATTTAAATTCTTCAACAGACCCAAAGTGATCATTGGCCTATGTAGCAATGGCCTAGGAAGGAGCTGGCATCTACTTCAATTGATCGACCTCGGCTTGAAGCTGCTGCACTTGAAGCTATAGTTGCCCCACCTCCATAGCCTTGGTCTTTAAAACTTCCATCTCTTTCTCCACTATTGCTGCCACCTGTACTTGAGAGGCTACGTGGGACTTCATCATGTCCATTGGACCAACCTCCACCCTTATTACACCTTTACTGATATCAATGGTGGCTTCTTTGAGGCTCGATGGTAAAGGGATGTCAAATGTAGTGGTGGACACATCACACATTTCTGTACAGTTGTCTCCCAAGGCCTGCTCACTCCTTTACTAGGAGATCTTTGCTCCTCTATATCTTGTATCTGATCTTCTTCATCTATAGTGAACTGGAGCGTGTCCCTCACCCTTGCCAATGTGAAATTTTTGGTGTCCATAGTAGAAGACTCAGCTCTGGCTTTCTTCCTAGTGGGGGACAATGAGGAACTTCTTTCTTGGAATTCATATTCCCTGAGCACATTGGATAATCCCCTCACTTCTTGTATTTTCTTCAAATCCTTGGGGGGAATGGGATGTTCTTCTTGGTTGATTACCAAGGTGGCGGAGAACAAAGAGGGTTGGCCCACTACCACATCGATCTGCTCAGATGGACACATCAACGTTTGAACCGATGAAGTGAAACTTTGTGATTATTGTGACTTTGCTCCTCCTTCTGTGCTTCATCCACTATTTTCATCATGACCTCAAATAGGTCAGTATCTTGATGGACAACCTAGAAAGTGGGGTCCTGGAATTCCTCTAGGGGAGCAGCTGGGACCAGTGGCACCACCTTATCCACTAACAATTCTCTATGTAATCTTAGCTCGGAGCCATAATCTCCAACTACTTCTAGCTTGCTATAAGGCCTCCTATCCATTCTCCACACCAATTCTAATGATCGATTTTCTTTGATGGCCTTCTGCATATCATCTTCAAAGTCATCCCCCCTATGAGTAACTTGCAAGAGAGCAAGCTTATTAGCAACAACTTGCCTATGGTGGCCATCGAGGTCATAGGGTCTCCATGTAACTTCAAGGAAGTAGTATGTATCCATATTCCATATGGCCCGCAACATTGCAAAATGGC
This sequence comes from Wollemia nobilis, assembly GCA_028583015.1. Lineage (NCBI taxonomy): Eukaryota > Viridiplantae > Streptophyta > Pinopsida > Araucariales > Araucariaceae > Wollemia > Wollemia nobilis. The sequence goes on from JAQPPZ010016985.1 coordinate 464,716, forward strand.
CTAGATATGTATAGGGGCCCATCGAGCAAGGAATGGGCAGCCACGACACACTCCCCTTCTTTCTGAGGAATCTGATTTTTACCTCCTCAACAATCTATTGGGTTATCTCTAGGATAGCTATGGAGGTAGGGCAGTGCTTTGGTAATGCCTTTGGGGGTAATTTAGAACCATATATTCTGATATAAGAGAATTCTTCTATATAGAAGAAATCTCCTACCCTAGCTTCATGCAAAAAGTTTCTCACCCCAACCCCAAGTCTATCAGGTTCAATGCCGCACAAGCGGGTGTGTACCACTAGGAGGACATTTTCAAAGAAGGTTGTGTAACTTGAACACCCTTCTTGTATACACAACAATGCATCCTAAATAGTAGCAGTTATTACTCCTCCCAATCGAGCCACCAAAGATTTATCAAATTGTGCTATAACTAAATGAATAAAAAATGAATAATAGGAGAATGGGGGGAGCTCTTCCTTATCAGCCAATATGGCTTCCTACAATTTCACTAATTCTCTATCCATGTTGTCACTTATGACATCCTCCCATCGGTAGAGAGGCATCTTATCTATCCTATTACACTGGATAATCAGGAACATAACCTCCTTTGTAATAAGCTCCAGATTTTTTGTGCCTAGCACTAGGTTGATCATATCTACGTAATCTTGCACCCAGGGCCTGAGGAGGAATTTGTGAATTGGGAAGCCAGGAGACCTATGCTTGCCTCTCTTCAAGAGCATATCTGGGAATGTAGTGTTCAACATAAAATTGGCCTAGAGAGTGAGCATGTGAAAGTCTAGAACATGCAAAGTTGTGGTGAGCCCGAACACTTGCCTAATTCTATCGGTTATCAACCTAGCCATGACCTGATTCTTGTGGTCATGAATGGTTCTGTTCTTGGAGTCGTAGGCCACTACTAACCATGCTAGGAGGTCTGAGGAGTGGTAAACCTTTGGGTAAGTTAACCAGCCTAGGTTGGTGTTCCATTTATTACAAATTGGGCTTGGCTCACTACTATCCCATTATGCCCTCATAAATAGACTCCTCAATAACATCGGGTGGCATTGGTTATCCTCCTCAATAGGGTCAAAACTATAAATTATCACTCCTTCCACCTCCCATTGTTGGTCTATTGTAATATCTCTACTCAAATTTGATAGATTTCTAATAACCTTTGGATCCTAGGCTCTCCCTACCCTTTTGGTAATTGGCCACACCCTTGTAATTCTCCCAATACGAGCCTTAACATCAAGTACTCCTACTATAGCCACGCTAGTGGAAGCCATTGAAATGCATCTTCATGGATAGAAAGGGGATTTTCAAAATTTTGTACTTGACCTCATCGAGAAAGCACTCTGCATGTGCATTTATGCTAATGGCATGGGGGAGGTCCACCACCTTTCATTTAAAGAGCCTGCATTAATTTTCTTAGGTGGGGCACATGCTTTTTCATTCACCAAGACTTTATGACTAGTCATGCCACAGAGCTGAGTGCACCACGTCACTCTCCTTATTGGCTATAGATTGGTTATTTTTATGCCCACTTGATTGAATTACGATACGATGGGATCTTAGGCCACATGGTAACTTTTGATTAGCTTGGGTGGGGCACGTTTGAGTGAGGCACACAACTTTTTGGGATGAGCACAAAATTTGTGCCTCATTAAATCTTTGTGTGCCTCAAATAGGATTGCGCATATGGATTCATGTGCCTGATAAAACTTCGTATGCTCCATTGGGTGAATGGAGCACACGGACCCCAAGGTGGATGCACAACCTTGTGCACCCGTAAAAATTTCACATGCTCCAAGGGAATTGATCACGTGGACCATAATGGGATGCACAAGACTGTGCACCCCTCAAGACCCTTGTGCACTCCACCCTTCAGTGGAGTGCATAAACCCAGAGGTGGGTGCATGGATTCATGTGCCCAACTAGACCCTCGCATGATCCATCGGAGTGGAGCATGTAGACACAACTTGGGGTGTACAGACTTGTGTACCCTTCAAGACTTCGTGTGCTCCTCTTGAGAGTGAAGTGTGTGGATTGGGGACTGGGTGCACGACCTTGTGCACCCCAACTATTCTCGTGTGCTCCATTGGAGTGGAGTGCACGAAGGTGTGCACCCTTGAGACTTTTTATGCACTCCACTTTATAGTGGAGCACATGGACTCTAGATGGGTGCACGACCTTGTGTGCCCGTAAGGACTTTCATGTGCTCCATGGAAGTGGAGCGTGTGGACTCTATTTGGGGTGCACGAAGTCATGCACCCCTTGAAAACTTTATATGCTCCACGCTCCCATGGAGTGCATGGACTCAAAGTGGGGTGCATGAAGTCATGCACCCCTTAGACACTCTTGTGCGCTCCATTCCCCAATGGAGCGCATGGACCAAAGTCGGGTGCATGGCTTCGTGTGCTCGAAAAGGCTTTCATGCGCTCCACTTGTGGAGCGCGTGGACCTGACTTGGGGTGCACAAGCTTGTGCACCCTTGGAATTTTTGTGCACTCCACTAGAGAGTGGAGTGCACGGGCTCGGACTTGGGTGCACCACCTTGTGCACCCTTAAGAAAAAGAGGGAAAAAAACAAAAAAAAAAGGAGTTGCCCTCCGAGGCTAACACCGACTCTGACTAGGATAGGGGGATGGATGAAAATATTTTTAGACATCGACCTGAGAACTCCAGAATCTCCGGGTGGACAAAAACGATGATGACTATTTACAAGAGATTTACACACGCACCCTTTTTTTTTTGTCAATCACTCCTCGTGACCTCCGTGAAGGGGGTCGAAGGATTTTAGGTGTTGACCATTTACCGGTATGGGCATCTCTTCTCCCTCCATGTCTTGGAGCCTGTAAGTGTGTTGGTCGATCACCTTAGCAACCTGATAGGGCCCTAACCACTTGGGTTCAAATTTGTCCTTCTCATTGGGCTTATCATTCTTTGGATCCCAATAGAGCACTACTTCACCCACGAAAAAATTTTACCTTTAGCCTTTTTGTTGAATAGCTGAATGGTCTTGTCGGATTGAGTGATCATCTTAGCAACTGCTTCTCTCCTATCCTCTTCCAATTGTACAAGCTGGTCCATTCTCCTTTGCAATACATCTAGTTTTTCATGGTCCTGGAGTAGTAATGAGAGGGTTGTTCATTCCAGCTGAGGTGGCAGGAGTGCCTTTTCCCCATAAACCAACTCATAAGGTGATTTTCCAGTGGCTCTTTTTATTGATAGCCTATCTACCCACAAGGCGTACTTCAGTTCACTATCCCAACCTCTTTTATTCTTTCCAAGTGATCTCTTGATTCGGGTGATTATGTTCTTATTTGAAGACTCGCCAGTCCATTCCCCTGAGGATAATAATTTTTTGAGTGGGCCAGCTCTATATTGTATTGGGCATAGAAGTCAACCATCTCAAAAGAGGTGAAATATTTAGCATTGTCTATAACAAGTTTCCTGGGCACCCCGAATCTGGTTAATATGCTTTCTTCCAGGAAATTGATGACAGCTGATGTTGTTGACCTTCTGAGAGGAGTTGCTTCAACCCATTTGGTAAGGTAATCTATGGCTGTGATTATCCATTTATGGCCTCCTAAAGAATTTGGGTTGATCTCCCCTATCAGATCTATTCCCCACTGAGAGAATGGAGTTTCAATGATCACAGGCTTTAGTGGCATTGCAGGCAGGTTTTTCTTGCCAGTAAAAACTTGATAGTTGTAACATTTTCTGATAAATTGATACACATCCTTGAACATTGATGGCCAATAATAACCTACCCTCATAATATGGTTGGTTGTTGCTTTTGGAGCGAAATGACCACCACAAAATCCTGTGTGAAATTCTTCAATGATTTTGGGGACTTCCTTTTCTATCACACACAAAAGTAACACTCCACTTGGGTGTCTCCAATAAAGTCGATCTTCTTAGAGGTGATACTTTTGAGCTTGTTGTTTAATACTCCTCATCCTACTGGTAGATTTTTTAGGTAAAAAGGATAGGGTCTTCAAATAAAATAGGATATCCTTATACCAGTCAGATTTCCTCATGCTCAGGATGCTCAATCTATTGTGCCCCTTGCACTAAAATGGCATTATCCATATCCTCTTCTCCTCTGTAGGCCATGTATTTTGCCAACCCTTGACCTTTAATTATTTTGATTGCCTTAAACTCAACATCATACTGCAGTAGCTTCACCATCCATCTTGTTGAACTTCCTGTGGGTTCGGGCTGGGTGAGGACATATTTTATGGCTATGTAAGGAATGTAGGCAATCACTTTACTAGAGCCAAAGATACTTTTAAAATGTTCCAAAGCTTGAATAAGAGCAAAGGCCTACTTTTCTATTGGCTTATACTTCAGTTGGACCCCCTTCATTCCCAAACTCATGAATGCTATGGGTTTTTCATTCCCTTCTTCATCCTTCTAGGACAACACTATGGCTATTGTGTGCTCTGAAGCAAAAGAGTACAGGTTAAAATTCTTTGAATGATCTGGGCAGGTTAGCACAGGTGTAGTGGTAATGGCCTCTTTGATTCATTGGAAGGCTTTGATATTGTCTTCATCCCACTTTATCTTTGCATCCTTCTTTATCATGTCATTAACAGGTTTAGCAATTTTGGAAAAATTTGGGATAAATCTCCTGATGAAGTTTATCTTGCCGAAGAAGGACCTGACTCCTTTGAGGCTCTTGGGGGTGGTATTTTTGCGATAGCCTCTATCCTTTTTGGATCAATGCTTATCCCTTCCTTGGAGACCACATGTCCTAACAACTTGCCATGGGTGGCTCCGAATAGACACTTCTTTGGGTTTAAGGATATCCCATACTCTTTGCACCTTTCAAAAACTTGAGATAAGTGAGAGAAGTGATCTGCAGGATTCTTTGAGAAGACTGTGATGTCATCTAGATACACCACTACAATTTTAAACATTAGCCCTTTGAAAGTGAAGTCCATAGCCCTCTGAAAAGTGGCTCCAACATTCATTAACCCGAATGGCATTCTTTGGTATTCGAAGGTTCCCCATGGTGTGGTAAATGCAGTTTTGAATCGGTCTTCTGGGTTGACCAAAATTTGATTGTATCCTGAGAAGCCATCTAATAGGGAGATCCTGGATGACCCTACTACTACCTGCAAAAGTTGTTCCATATTGGGGAGGGGGTAGTTGTCTTTGAGGGAACTCTTATTCAAATTCCTAAAATCTACACACAACCTTATTTCTCCATTCTTTTTCCTTACAGGCACCAGGTTTGCTATCCAGGAAGAGAACCTCACCTTTTTTATTATTTTTGCATTTAGCAATTTTTGGACCTCTTTTTGCATGACAGGATGTAGAGTAGGATTAAATTTTCTTTGTTTCTACCTAAAAGGTTTGGCATCCTCCCTCAAAGGAATAACATGGGTCATGACCTCAGTATTGAATGTCCTTAAGTCATCATAGCTCCAAGCAAAACTATCCCTATTCTTCCTCAAGTATTGGATGTACTATTTCTTTTCCTTTGTTGATAATGCCTTATCTATCCTGACCATTTTTGGTTCCCTAAGTGTCCCAACATTAACTTCTTCACCTTATGATTCATGAGGAGCAGTCCTATGGGCCTTATCAAAATCATCAAAAAGGGATTCTAAAGATACCAAACCCCTAGGGATCTTATTGGTTTTTAGTTGTATTACCTCTATTGGACTCCCTATGATATGCTACAATTTTTCCTCATCTTCTTCATCACAAATTACCCTAGAAAAGTGATTATGCATAGCCATAAAGTCCTTGATATCAACATCATCTTGAAAGACCTGTAAGTAAACCACATTATCGGGGACAGAAGGATGATACACAGATATGGTGGGGAACCTATCCATGTATTTTATATCTATCTCAGGATTATCTACCCCAGAAGCATTTACAACCAGTAAATTAGCAACATGGTTCTTTTCTCTGGGTATATGAGATATGTTGAAGGCCAAGAACTTACTAATTTCATCTAACACTGCTTGCTTGTATTGTTTCAATCTGGGGTGCTTAGTTTGATATTTCCCTTTTATCTATTGGATAATTAGTTCAGCATCTCCATAGATAGTGAGGTAGTTTATACCCAGTTCTTTGGCTTTCCTAAGTCCTAGCAGAAGTGCCTCATATTCTACCACATTATTTGTGTAGGGAAATTCTAATCGGTAGGGCACACCTAGATAATTTCCTTTTATGTCTATCAAGTTAATTCTAGCTCCACCCCTGTTTGTGATTTTGCCCCATCAAATGTCATTGTCCACATTTTAGTGGTTAGGACTCTATCTGACTCAACATCCACTACTACTTTTACCTTGGGATCCATCCCATCTACATTAGGCACTTCCTTGAGGAAAGGTGTATGCCAGATAGAATAAACACCTAACTCCTTCTCTTCAATAGAGCTGACTAAATTGATAGTGGTGTTATCAGGCCTCATTAACTCAACTGATCATTTATTGAATGGTTCTCTCCTCAAGGTGGCATGTTCTTTGGATGAGAGGGGGATGGTGGCATATGACCAATCTAACTGGATTGACCCACCTAATTGTTCTGCCCAATGTCTGGAGAGTAGTAGAGAGAAAAATGGGTCGACATCTACCACAACCACATCCATTACAATCCCTTTCTTTGGATATTGATCTAAAAATACCAAGAGGCCTATAATTATCCCTACACAAGGTACCTGCCTATTGTCCATGATAGAAATGGGAGGGGAATCCTTTGTACATATCAATCCCAATTGATCAACCACCTATTTTGGCATAATATTGTGAGATGCCCCACTATCAAGCATGCAATTGTGTATCACATAGCGGTCACCATACCCAGATGTATAGCGAAGGGATATATAAAAAGGCCTTACTGAGGTGGGGCTTCTGCCAGATGGATTAGAAGTTGAAGCCACGAGGACATGACCCTCCCCTTGTTCAGTTAGCCCAAAGGCCCTACAAATCTGATCCCTATATTTAGGTACTATCATCAATTCCCCAAAGGTTATATTTATCTTCTATTTTGCTAGTTCTAGTCCTATGTCAAATTTAGATTTTTTATTTTTTGACCCACTATTGACTAGTTCAAATCTTTCGGGAGGGGGTTGTTGATGGCTATCATTTAGTTTCTTTACATTGGCATGCTCCTTATCCTCAATTATATTTTTCTTATCAATCCTATCAGGTATGGTCCTACTATGTAGCCTAGTAGCATGGACTCTTTCCAGAGTTTCAACCTCTTCAACTATGGGGATTAGTTTACCTTGCTTTATTTGTTCAAAGTGGTTATTTGGGGGCCTCTTTAAAATATTCACATCATCAAGGGTGAAGGTCGTAGGTCTATTATTAGGACTAGAAGGTTGGATTGGTTCTTCTTGAGTTGGTGGTGTTTTAATGGTCTCATCCCAAGTCCAATAGGTGTTTACTCTGATTTCATCTTTTGATTCCTCCTCGAGGTCGACACCTGAATGGAGACTAAGGTATACACCATAATCAGCTGGATTGTGGGGAGCATCACATGCTGGATAGAAGAAAGGAAAATCAAAGGCTACATTGATAGAGGTCATGGGGTTTGGGATAGCATCCTGATCTTTCTAGACTTCCTTCCTTTTCCAATTATTATTTGAATTTCTACCCCCCTCATTATTCCAGTTTCTATTGAAATTCCTTCTAAAAGGTGGTCTACCTTCATTCTGATGTTGTGAGGGTTCTCCACTATCAACTTTATCTCTTTCAATTTTAGACAATTGATTGTTCATAGACTAAAATATTTATGTTAACTATGATGACAATTTTTCAATTGGATCAGGTTCTAATTTTTTTAAGATGCCAAAGCCTACCTTCTTAGGTTTTCTTTCGGCTTGGCTTGGGCTAGGGTCTACTGAGGTTGGCTTCATCTTCCCACTATCTATCATATCCCTTTCTATTACTATTGCTCTTTCCATACAAGCATCAATGGTAAGTGTGGGTTGTTGCCTGAGTTCGTAGTTGAAGTCACCAGGGAAGGCATTCTTGTAGAAACATATGGACTGGTGATCATTAGGCCTTAAAGCCATAGGGATTCAGTTTCTCAGCTTGGTGAACCACCTATTAAAATCATCTATAGTTTCATTATCTTTCTTTTTCATGATTGCCAACTCGGTCAACAAGGACTGTTCATTCTTTTTCTCCCCATATTTTCTGAGAAATGTAGTTTCTAAATCCTGGAAAGTGCCAATAGTATCTGTTGCTAGGCTATTAAACCATTCTCTGGCATCCTTTTCCAGGGTTTGAAGGAATAATATGAGGACAACATCCTCATGCTCCACCTCTAGGCTATCCATAGCATATAAAAAGTCTTTAATATGGTCTTCACCGATCATAGTATTATCCCCCAGGAACTTGGGTAAGTACTTGTGGGCTTTTGGGGGTAATGGGTTTAGGGCGAGTGGTAATATAAAAGGCCTATATCTATTAATTCACCAATTATTTAGAGGTGGATTAGCCATTGGTGTGATTGGGCCCCTCGAGATAGGAGGTACAGTGGGTGGGATAGTACTTGATAGGTGAGAACTTTTAGGAATAAAAATAGTATTGTTACTACCCTGATTACTAGAAGGAACAGAAACCAAAGCTTTCTTTTTGCTTTTATGTGTTCTAAAAAGTACCTAAGGATTTGGAAGTTTAGGGTAGAGCTCTTTCCCACTACTTCTTGTGTCCACCAGATCAGCTCCTCATTGATATTGGTTCTAAGTTCTTCAGAGTCGCCAACACGGTGTGCAAAGAGTAAGAGGTGCTCTCTGGCCAAGATTGCTCAACCCAATATTTTAAATCTCATAGTGGGAATATGTCGAGGGGAGTAAGACAATAGAAATATTTAAAGGATCCTCCTCAGAAACGATGCCAAAAACTATTGTGGGGATTTCTTGCTTACCTCCTTAAGCTTTGTCACATCATAGGAATCCCAAAAATCACAACGAGTATTGTAGACTCTGGTGGATCTACCACTTTGACCTAGGAATAGATTATCAGAATGACTCTAGATAGATCAGGTCGGGTAAGGAAAATGAAGGTAAACAACTGAGTTTTAAGAATGGCTGCTCTTGGCAAAGTAGGTCAGGATGGGAGGTAAGGATGGGTAGTATGGGACGTCCATCTAGTCCATTGAGTGAGTAGTAAAGTGATGGCTCCTTGAGAAACTCATGAATAGAAATAAATCTAGCAAGAAAAAATGCTAGATGAATCCATGATGGTTGGAATGATATAATTCATCACATTATTCATAAATTTGATAAAAGAGACCATGTCCAGTGTTAGGTGATTGGCATGGCCTTAATTGTTTCCACGATACTAGACATTAAGTTAAGGATGTGGTCATCGATTAAGCACTAAAGTATTTACTCTATTTAATATTACCTGTTATCTTGACAAAAGATGAGATTAATTAAACTCGGGGTTCAACATAAAAGATAACATGTTAAGGATGGGAAATAAATCTTTCTCCTTATAAATTTTATGGGCCTTAGAGGATAACCCCAAGTTATGGTTCTAGGATCTCATACCAGGTTAGAGGGTGAGAAAGGAGGAACCACTAAAGGCACCTCTTATGGGATTTGGCCAATCTTGTCCACTTGGGGACCAACTGCAGTGGCCATAATCCAAAAGTGGCTATCAATGCTTTGTATTGATTACATAATGGGTGTAAATTAAAAACTAAAATGAAAAAATACCCTTGTAAAACCTTTTCCCTCATTAGTAGGTTTTGTTTGTTGAACCTATGAGTTAGACTAGGTTGTTACAATTAGTGTGTCAGACTTTGTTGTTATAGTTGGTATCATAACCTAGGGAGAAAAATCCTAGGATGTAGGGAAATAGGGCCCAAGAACTTCATAAAAAAAACCTTTTCTACCTTAGTAAGCCAAAGATAATAAGGTACTAACATAGATATTTTTTTACTTAGATGACACCAATGCTCAAGGGAGGATCATCCAAAAGCCCTACATCTATTAAGCAAGAGGAAGATGAAATACGACCTCGAAGAGAAAAGCAACTCGAGCAAATAAATGAATTTTCCAGGGAAGTGGAGAACCTAACAACAATAGTTAACTTACTTTAGGAATAAATGCAACAACAAAAAGAACATATGGAGCAATATCATGAACAAATAAACCAACAATAGAGGATGTTGGAAACTCCAATAAATCGGGAAGTCAGTGGTAAACATTTTGAAGCTAGTCATGAAAAGAGTCCTCTTAGACAAGCTGACTTAAGAAGAACCCAAGTTTGGGCAAAATTGGATAAGGACACAAAGAATGTAAAGGTTTTTAAATTTAATGGAAAAGAAGGTGGAGATGTCACAAAAATATGGCTAAATAAGATAGAAACATATTTTTCTATGAAGAATTTATCATCTGAATCCCAAATTTCTTGGGGTACCCTCCACTTAGTAGACATGGCCTTGGAATGGTGGAATACATACAAGGCAAGGAAAGAAAATTCAAGCCTCAAATCTAAAATGGGAAGATTTTGTGGAGGAATTTAAGAAAAGGTTCTTAACCAAGCAATTTTATGTGGAAAAATTTGAAGAATTTTTCACTCTTCAACAAGAATATTTATATGTTGAAGAATACTACCAAAGATTTGTTAAATTGTTAAAATATGTTCTAAAATATGAGAATAATGAGTAGTTGAAGGTACAAAAATTCATTTTTGGAGTTCATCCCAAAATTAGAACAATAATAAACTTGCTCAACCCTAATAACTTATAAAAAGCATACGATTTGCCTCGTCAAGAAGATACAAATCAACAAAAAAAAAAGGCCTACTTCAATTATCAAAAAATGATAGATGAAGAGAAAGAGGGACTTAGAAAAAGAAAAAGTGTCGGTTTTATAAAATGGGACAAGGAGTAGAATAAAAAGATCAAGGAAGTGTTAAAGAAAAAATCTAAGGCTGAGATCAAAGACAGTAATAGATCCTATATTAGCAGAGATAGGAAGGGCTATTCAAAAATGAATAATCAAAGACCCTCTCTCTAGAGAAAAAATAACAGGTCTACACCAAAATACAAGGCTAAAGAAAACAAATTCGATAATAAGACCCCTAAATTAGGATGTTATATCTACAAATACTTGCACTATGAAAATAAATATCCTCAAAGAGTTGATCGTAAGAAAGCTCCAACTAACCAGCCTTGGTGTATTTACACAGCAAAAAGTAATTCTAGCTTACATGGTCAAACTACGCCCTTTCTCTTGAAAGGTAAACTATTTAATAAAGATATGAAAGTTTTGATTGATAGTAAAACAACAAATAGTTTTATTTCTACTAGTATGGTCAAGGATATATCGAAAAGACCTAGATTTTTGGCTAATGGGTGGAAGGTAGAATATGGATATGGATAAACCTATTCTATTAACCAGTGTCTGTTTGATGCCCACATATTTCTACCTAATGGAAGAATTGACTGGCATTTGTATGTAGCTCCCTTGCATGCTTTTGATATCATGCTTGGACTGGATTGGCTAAACATTCATGGAGCCCTTATTAATTTCCAAGAGAGGTGGATAAAATTTATTGATGATTCTAATCAGTGAAAAAATTCCACTATGACCAACATCCCTTTTGGCCACATTTGTTATTTACATTACAACTTAATAAGGCAATGAAAAGGGGTGGAACAATATATGTAGTCAAAATAAATAAATGTGAAGAGAGTGAAGCTAATTTGAAACTTTTCAAGAATTTTCCTATACTAAAAGAATTTAAGAATGTATTTCCTAAAAGTTTATTGGGTCTTCCACCAGAGCGAGAGTTTTATTTTTCTATCGAACTCTTACCTAGAGCTGAACCCATTGCTAGATCACCTTATCGAATGACTCCAATTGAGCTACAAGAATTAAAAATATAGCTCAAATATTTGTTCAAAAAAGGATTAATCAAGCCTAGTGTGTCACCTTGGAGTGCCCCCAGTATTATTTATGAAAAATAAATATGGATCCTTAAGACTATGTATTGACTACAGAATGCTTAATAAAGTAATTATCAAAAATAGATACTCCTTACCAAGGATTGATGATCTATTTGATCAGTTAAAAGGAGCTATTATATTCTCAGAAATTGATTTTAGATATGAATACCATCAATTAAGAATCCAAAAAGAGGACACTCACAATACTGTATTTAGAACAAGATATGGGTATTATGAATTCACAATCCTACATTTTGGGTTAACGAACACTCTAGCTGCCTTTTTATGAATCTTATAAACAATGTCTTTCAAGAATAGCTAGACCCCTTTATGCTCATATTCCTGGATGACATTTTGATTTTCTCGTGAACTAAAGAGGAGCATGATCAACACGAGAATTATGCTAGAAATACTTAGAAAGAATCAACTTTATGGGAAGCTATCTAAATGTGAATTTTACACTTCACAAGTACAATATCTAGGGCATGTTATATCTACTGATAGAATTTTCATTGATCCTAAAAAGGTTGAAGCAATAACTAGTTGGCTTGTGCCCACCAATGTTTCTAAAGTGCATAGTTTCATGGGAATGGCAGGATATTATAGGCATTTTGTGAGGAACTTCTCAAAGATTGCCTATCCAATCATAAACTTACAAAGGAAAGGGAAAATGTTCAAATGGACAAAACAGTGTGAAGAAGCTTTCAACATATTAAAAGAAATACTGACAATTGCCCCAATACTCAAGATACCTAACCCTTTGAAATATTTTACAGTTTTCTTTGATGCTTCTACTAAAGGGTTGGGAGGAGTACTAACTTAGAATGAGGCAATCATAGCCTATGAATCTCAAAAGCTCAAAAAGCATGAACTGAATTATGCTACCCATGATTTAGAGTTGGCAGTTGTTGTCCATGCACTCTGGAGGTATTATTTGTTGAGGAATCTCTTTGAACTAAAGACAGACCATCAAAGTCTAATATATATCTCCATACAACCTCTTCTTAATGCAAGACAATACTGATGGATGGAATTTCTAGTTGAGTATGAATTCAAAATTGAATACATAAAGGGTAAAGAAAATATGATAGCAAATGCCTTGAGTAGGAGGCACATAACTGCTATGTCCAAATGTCATGTATACTTGTATGAAAAAATCAGAGAACAACAATAGGGGGATAATTATTGTGGCAAAATTCGAGCTTGGATTGAGTTAGAACCCAATAAGGGCAAGGACTTTGCTATTAAGAATGACTTATTTTCAATAATAGGCTAGTGATTCCTAAAACAGGTGGATTAAGAAATATTATTTTACAAGAAGCCCATTGCACTCATTATTTTGCATGTATAAGAGGGATAAAAATACGAAAAATATGAGGAAGACTCTTTACTAGCCAGGAATGAAATGGGATATCAATAATTTTTTGGCAATATATCTCGAATGTCAAAAAGTAAAGGCCAAACATTTACATACAAGTGGAAAGCTATATCCTCATGATATTCTAGAACATAAATGGTAAGTAATTGTTATGGATGTCATTGTTGTTCTACCAAAGACTAAGTTACAACATAATACAATTCTTGTAGTGATTGAAAAATTAACCAAATTAGAATGATTTATCCCTGGAAATATCAAGGATAATGCATCTGTCATTGCTAAAAAAATTTCTAAAGAGATTGTTTGACTACATGGAGTCCCTCAAGTTATCATTTTAAATATGGATTTAAAATTTACCTCAAAAATTTTGTAGGCTTTGCATCGAGCCCTAGGTACAAAACTAAATATTAGTTCTACATATCATCCAAAAACAGATGGCTAAATTGAAAGATTTAACCAGGTCCTTGAGGACATGCTACACATGTATTATATGGACCATAAAACTAAGTGGGAAAATTATCTCTACTAGGTTGAATTTAATTATAACAATAGCCATCATGCTTTCTTAGGAATGGCTCTATTTGAGGCCATGTATGGGAGATGATGTAAAACTCCTCTATCTTGGGACAATCCGAAGGATCAAGTAATGATCGGATCAGATACTATAAAGGATATGGAGGAATAAGTGAAAATGATTCATTGAATATTGATCGACAAAAGAGCTATGCAAACTTGAAAAGGTCACTGAGGGAATTCTTTTTGGGAGACTGAGTCTTTAAGTGTGAGACCTAATAAAAGCTCCATTAAATCCACTAGACTTGACCCCATATTTTTTGACCCCTTCAATATCATAAATAAGATCAATCATGTGGCCTATAGACTTGTCCTACCACCTAATTTGTCAAAAATCCATGACACCTTCCATGTTTCCCTACTTAGAAAGTATGTTTTTGATCCATATCATATTTGGAATGTGTCAAAATTGTAGATGACAGATCCTTTGACCATTAAGGTCTACTCGATCTAGACTCTATCTTTTCAAACTAAAATATTAAGAAGTGGAAATATAGATCAATGTAAGGTCCAATGAGACCAATACTTAGAGAAACAACTACCTAGTAAGATGTAAACTCCATGAAAGAACAATTTCTTTATATTTTGAATAGATGTATCTATTCATAAAAACAAGGGACTGTGTTTAAATTAGGGGGAAGGATGTCATGACCCTTTCCAAAATGGACCTTTTTTTTGCTATTATAAATACCTTTTGATAAAAATTAGTATTTTATGCTTTGATGCCTTGGACATAGTACTGCTAATGAATTCTATGTTGCAGGTGTAGGTCCTTGAAAGATAAAAATGGGAAATGATGGCGGTGAAACTTTCACCCAGCAGTGTAAGTATTCAACAACGACTCAAGGGTAAAATAAAACCCTTCATATAGTTTCATTGCATATATGTATTTTTTTATTTACATTTGAAAATCCTCCAATGGGCAATGAAGTTGTTATAACGCAAGAGAGTCATCCTTAGTAAGCGAGAGATAAGATTTAGTTATCACAAGACCATCTGCTAAGGAAAAGGGTTGGAGGTACAAATTGCTAAATTTCATTTCAATTGAATATGAATTTTTTTCATGTATATGTGTTAGATTATTAATGGAAAAAATAATATATATGTGTGTGTGTGTGCGCGCGAGCATGCATGTGCACACGCACAAAGGTATATTTTCATGAGATAACATCATACTTGTAACATTCAAGTAATTCTTAATTAAAAATTAAAATAGTAATCAATCCTTAAAAACAATAACTAATTAAGTTAGAAGTGGGAAGCTCACTTAGTTTAAATTAAAGCTCAAACTTATGTGAATATGAAATCTTTGTGTACACCTCCCGTTGAGCTGGTAAGATGAATGAATGGCTAGGTGGCGGGTGAGTCATAATCCATATGCCTATCCTTGTTCTCAAAATCACTCCTTAAATTATTTTTTGAGTGGAATAAAAAGGGAGAAAAGAATCAATTGTTGAAGGAAGAGTTGGAATAAGGACTGACGTAGAAAGACGAAAGGAAAGGATTTTGGGCAAAATTTTAACCAAATAATTCAAGTCGATTCTTTCTAATAATGAGTAGAACTATATGATAATAGTTAATTTATTTTTTTAATATTTTGTATTGAGTTCCTATACGTTTTGAATTATGATTGATTTTTTTATTATGAATAATAAAATGTTGAAATTTGTGTGAATGTTTCCTGTGTATTGTCATTAATCTGCTTTATTTCGGTTGTTTTGAAAATATAGTGAAGGATGTGTTAGTTGTTAACTTGCTAACTTAAACTATGTGTTATCCAAGTTCTTTTGTAAAGATTAGTTAGTATGTCTTAGCCATGTCATAAATGGTAAAAATTTGAGTTCTTCCTCTATAGAAGTCGTTTGTCTCTTAGACTGTATATTTTCGCTATATATGTCTCCCTATGTCGTTCACAGTAAAATAATAATCTATGCCTCCTTGTTCTTCACACATGATCTTATTATCCTAATATTCTTGAAAGCGTTGTCTCCCAATTTTGTATTTTTTTTATATATAAGGTATGGTAACATTGCATTCACCACCTTGTTATATTAAATCTATGGGAAGAAATAAGAATAATAATTTTGTATTTATATTCCCTTTAAAAAATAAAAACAAAGAGTAATGCTTACCTGTGGCACTAACTACTCATAATCATTATCAGGATACGTCTACAAGTTTAGTATTGTTGTGAAATTTTGGATATTGGATTATGTCCGTGTTTATTTGAAAATGTTGTAATTCTGCTAGAGACAGTTAAGTGAGACAACCGCCTTCTCCTGATCGAACCTGTTATGGCATCTTACCTAGGCATCAACTTATTCGATTAATTATATCAACTGAGCTAAATACCTTGAAAAGGCCATCTGGTATAACCTATATTAATTCTTGAATAAAAATTGAGAGCTTTATGAGTTTATTCTATCTATCTATCTATCTATCTATATATATATATATTCTTACTTTAAAAAATGCATTACGTTCTTGAATGTTTGCTAAAATTCAATAGATTGCTTATTTTATTTCATTTGGTAAAACTATAGTTGCATTAATTAAACGTGGAGATTCGTTATGATCCTAATTAAGCTTTCAATCTAATATACTGGGAAAAGCAAAGATATTTTGGAGAGGTCAGTATATCTGAGCAATTACGTTTCTTTTTCCTTATTCATATACGTGCTCTTCTTCAGTTTGGTTGCACTGAAGGAACTTTATTTATTATGTCGATAGGGTAAAATATAGTTAAGTAAAATGAAACCTTAATCATGTTTTAGGCTTGTATAGATTATAATTGGGGAATATGTTTTTCTTTAAGTAATGTCATCTTATTGATTATTGATCAAAGTTATCTTTAATTAATGATAAATTTATAAAGTTTCCCTTTATTATTTTAGTTTAGATTATGTGACTTTAATGGTTAAGAGTTTCTTTTATAGCTTTCCCTTATTGAATTTAATAAGTAATTTTTACCTTGATCCTTATTTTCCTTAGTAAAAATAATCAAGGATTACTTTGTTCATACTAAGGTCCCTTTTATAATTTAAATTAAGAATAACAAGAACTTCTATTCCATGCTTTGTTTAAGCTTATTTTTGTTGCCTTTAATATTTTTTTTATTAGTTGGATTAAAGGAGTTTTGAAAGGACCTCCAAACCTTATAACAAAAAGAAGCTAATATCCAGCCACTAGGAGACTGAGGACACTTCAAACATTTAAGCGAACCAGCCCTTGGACAAAACTACCTACACCCAGACCAACATATACTACGCGAACAAACCCAGACACATAAGCCAAACAAAGATAAAATATGGGCACGCAGGCCTGCATGAATAAATAGAGACAAAAAATTGGGCACACAGGCCCAACCAAAACAATCAAAAAGCAACATCTAATGGGGAGGATTCCAGCCACCCGCTCTAAGTATTCTGACTCGAGTTTGACCTTTGTCTAAATTCATTGTCCAACGATCTAAGGCCATCTAGGAAATTACCTGACCAAGTGTGAAGATCTTGATGTGTAAGACCTTGAATTGAACTTTTAAATTTTAAACCATTCTCCTAGCTTCAATTATAAAATTTGCAACAGTCTAGGAGGGATTTTGGTTGCCATTAATCATGTTGATAACATTGAGGGAATCTCCTTCTATGACTAGTTTCCTGTAATTCACCCAGTTCAATTGGGAAACACCCTGAAATAATACTCGAGCTTCAGCGAAATGGCTGGTTTGATGACCCAAGTTTTTAGCAAAGGAAAGAAGGATTTTGCCCTTTGTGTTTCTAAACAAACCCCCTAAACTCGTTGGACTCGAGTTCCCTTAAGAAGCTTCGTTAAAGTTGAATTTCATCCAACCCGGTGGAGGGGGTTCCCAAATTGTGCTACCCTATCCTGACTCACCCTACTCACTATATTCTGAGGCTGAGTTAAAAAATCCAACGATCTCTCCAAACCGATCTCCCCTTCATAAGTTATCGAATCTAGTTTTAAAGCTTTCACATTTTCCATTGTATCTACAATGGCCCTCGAGGAGACCGATGACTCAGGATGGCAAACATTTTTAAAGACACAGGCATTCCTTTCCTTCCACACCCACCATCAAATATAGGGTAATCCATATTTCCAAAATTGACGTAGGTGGGGAGAGGAGAAGGGGGGACCCATTGAGGTAACTTAAATTTCCAAAACTAGTATAGGTGGGGAGAGGAGAAGAGGGGACCCATTGTTGCCTTTAATATTAATATCAAAGAAATCATTAATTTTGCTATCATTTGGGAAATGGGCATGAATAGCTAAATTATGAGTTTAACTAGTTCTACTTTTAATGTTTTAAATTTTGAAATCATTAGATTTATTGAGTGAGCATTGTTTTCAAAACTAAACATCATCCTTTTTAGAAAATAAGTAGAACTAGAACCTTTTTCTAAGGAATTGCAATAGAAGCCATAGGAAAAATAATCAAAATAAGGTAAACTACCTTCCATTAGTAAACAATACAAAGTATCTCTTAATATTAAAAGAGTGTCACAAAAATTTATTACAATTAACATTAATCATTCACCATTATGTAGAAATATCAAATCATTAATCCACAAATAATTGTCCATAATAAAAATCCAAAAATGAGAGAGAGATAGATAATACCTTAAGGTAGAAAAACACCAATAATAATCCTTAAGGAAGGAATAACTGTATAATATCTCCCAATATGAGAGAGCCACTTAAAGAGGGCAAAGTTCCATAAGCCACTTCGTGGGGAAAGACGATTACATATGATTCTTCTCCATGATGATTACAATGATAAATATATCTTATTTATATATCCATCTTCTAATTCTACTTTGGGGAGCTGACTCTTAATATTATATTATATTATAATATAACATAATATTATAATCCAATCAACCTTGGGTTATGTGCGGCCCATGTCAACCGTTATACAATATAATAATATATCCCCAAATATCTATTCCTAGGTACCCTAACATGCCACCCTCCTTAAAAATGTTTCATTCTCGAAATATATGAAGAAACAATATAATATGATTTGCCAAGCAATGTTGGCAACTGATACGAATCTCGATAATCCATCCATCCTAATGAAAAATTGATCGGTGGTGGTGGTCGTTGATGGTGGTATGTCATTTTACCACTTGAGTAACCAAATCTGATTTGTTGGCTCCATGCTTTTGCTGGTTTATTTTGATAATTTGAATTATGGATCCACTTGTTCCTTGATGGTGATGAACCAATTTGAAAACCAATATTACTATGCTTTCTTTGCCAAACATTGTCATACTTTGTGCCCTTCTGATTCCATGTAGAACTATAATATTGTTGTCTTGATCCATGCCTCCAAGATTGTTGTCGCTCATGGTGGTGTGGATGGCGATATGGTGCAACCTTAATTTGATGTTCTACTACCTTTGACTCCTCAAAATTTAGCTCCATTGTTTTATAATCTTCTACACATTGTTCTTCCATGCTCCCTTTGGTTTTTGTTTCCTTGTGCTCTTCTATCAAATCTTCCTTAGACTCTACTATTATTTCCATGGGCTCAATTATTGTCGCTTCTTCATGGAATGTGTTGTTGCTATTGCCTTCTTGGATTCTATTTCAGGTTTTATTTCTTCAATTTGTTTCTCTGTAGCCATTCCTTGATTTTCCTTGGATCCTTGCCTCTTTTTTTTGTTTGTTTTTTGAATTTACATGGTGGAATCGATAGCCACCATGAATTCGGGCAGGCTATCCGACTTTTTATGGCTGCCATAGTATTCTGCATTGTCCACCCCAAAAGCCGCCACATAGATCTTCGTGCAGTCCGCCCCTATAACCACCATGCCACAATCATTTTAAACCTTTTACACCGCTAAAAGCACCAAGAAAGGGACAAGCGTTCAATCCGACGAGGCCCGAGATTTGAACCTTGGACCTCCGCCCCCTTATGGGGTTTGGATGAACCAATTGGTCTACACCTCGGACCTAAGGATCCTTGCTTCCTAAGCTGAGAAATATCTTGCAATATTATCTTCTCTTTCTTGTACCATAACTTCATAAACTTATTTTACACATTAATGTTAACAATACCCAAAGAATCTAACCAAGGATAACCAAGAACAATATCCTCATCCATCTCAATAGCATAAAAAATTGAATTTAAAACATATTTATCCATGGTGATCTTCAAATCTTCAAAAATATGAACATTCTCACCCTCCAACTGTATGTCCTTAATTTTTTTTGCTTGAACCTCCAACCTCTTAGCCAAAGCAATATTAATAAAAATAAAATATGCTACTAGGGTTAATGGAAATAATAACATGTTTCTTTTGAATGCTTCCATGAACCTGCGAAATAGACATTTTAGATTCAAACGAATCATTTTTTTCACATGTTAATTTATCTTCTACCAAAGGTATGGTTTCCTCTATCTGCATACTGACATATTTTTTATCTTCTACCAATTCTTTGAAATTTGCTAGCTCTCTTTTTATTTCCTTTTGTTCTTTTTGAAGCATTTAATTTCTTCTTCATATCCCTTGATGGTTACCTTCAAACTAGCTATCTTTTTATATGGGTCACATTTACTCAAGAATGCATGCTCCATTTCATCCCAAGTGTACCCTTTATTCTTTTCAATCACACTTAACAACCACTTGATAGCTTCCTTTTCTAAAAGTGTAGCAAGGTGGATTTTCCAATAAGGATCATAAATTATGAAGACTTAAAATATGTCCACCATTGTCTACTATCAATATCATCTACTCTAGAAAACTTTTGAAGTGCCATGAGTTCAAACCCCAAGATAATGCAAACTAGGGTTTCATAAAAATATATATCATGCCCAATGCAAAATAGGATTTTAAAAATATATATCTCCTCACTAATTTGAAGCTAAAATTCCACATAAAGCATTAGATTTACATTTCTTCTTTCTAAATAAATTGCAACTGATTTACTTACCTGAACTAACAAATTTTGTCTTCCAAGAAACTCGTGATTTGAAATTTGTCACTGCGCTTGTTCTAGACAAATGACTTCAAAAGGTCATATCTTCATCAATATTGCTTAGATTCCTTCATATGACCACACATTTTAAATTTCTTAAAATTTCACACAAAATGATCCAAGAATCATTTGAATCGAATAAAATTTCATAGAGATATGGCTCTTGAAAGATGAGATGTTTTTCCAAAAAAAAATTTGCCCTAATTTTGAAATTCCACAAAACAAATCTTCACTTTTCCAGAATCATTGCTCTAATACCACTTGTTACAAAACTTTATTATCATTAACATAAATCATTCACCATTATGCAAAAATATCAAATCATTCATCCACAAATAATTATCCACAATAACAATCCACAAATGAGAGAGAGATAGATAATACCCTTAAGGTAGAGAAACACCAATAATAATACTTAAGGAAGGAATAACTTCACGAGATCTCCCAATATGAGAGATCCATTTAAGGAGGCCAAAGTCCCATAACCCACTTCATGGGCAAAGACGATTACATATGATTTTTCTCCATGATGATTACAATGACAAATATCTCTTCTTCATATATCCATCCCCTAATTCTACTTTGGGGAGCCGACTACTAATATTATATTATATTCTAATATAATATAATATTATAATACAATCAACCTTGGGTTATGTGGGTCCATGCCAACCTTTATACAATATAATAATATATCCCCAAATATATATTCCTAGGTACCCTAACAAAGAGCTTATCCAATAACACCTAGTACCAATTGTTTTACATGAAGGTAAATAGTTGAGTTTTAAGAATGTCCACTCTTGGCAAAGTAGGTCAGGATGGGATATAAGGATGGATGGTATGGGACATCCATCTAGGCCATTGAACGAGTAGTATAGTGATGGCTCCTTGAGCAATTTATGAATAGGAAGAAATATAGCAAGAAAAATAGGGCTAGATGAATCTATGATGGTTGGAATGGGACAATTCATCGCATTATTCATAACTTGGACAAGTGAGACCATGTCTAGTGTTAGGTTATTGGTATGCCCTTAGTTATTTCTATGATGCTAGCTATTGATCTAGGAATATGGTCATCGACTAAGCACTAGAGCATTTACGTTATTAAATCTTACTAATTACCTTGACAACAAATGAGATTAATTAAACTTTGGGTTCCACACAAAATATAAAATGTTAAGAATGGGGAAGAAAGCATCCTCCCTCTAAGTGCTATGGTCCTTAGAGTATAACCCTAATCTGTAATTCTAGGATCTCGTAATAGGTTAGAGAGTGAGAAAGGAGGAACCACTAAAGGCACCTCTTACGAGATTTGACCAATCTCATACACTTGAGGGCTGACTACAACAGCCATAACCTAAAAGTATCTATCAATGATTTGTAATAATTACATAATAGTTGTAAATTAAAAACTAAAATGAAAAAAATTACCCTGGTCAAACTTTTCCTCTTGTTAGTAGGTTTAGTTTGTTGAACCTGTGAGTCATATTAAGTTGTTACAATCAGTGTGTTAGATTGGGTTGTTACACAAATCCAAGAGCCTGAGCCAAAAGTGAAAGCTTGAGCCATGATCCAAAGCCAAGATCTAGAGCCAAAGTTAAGAGCTAAGAGTTATTGGAAATATGAGCAAGTTTTGTTGTCATTGATGTCAAGAGTTAGTTTCAGTGAGCAGTGCAAAAGGAAGGATGTCAAGAGTCAGTTTTGGTAAGTAATGTAAGAGAAAGATTGTTTCTAGGCCTGACGGAAATAATATTAGAATATCTCTTATTATAATATTCAAGGTGGTCAAATAAGGTCTAAAGGAGCAATAGGAAGGCCCAAGAAAAATAATATTATAATATTTTATTATAATATGTAAGGTCTAATGTTAAGACCTAAAGTTATTAAATTAATTATAATAATTTCATTATAAATTAATTTATAATTTAATTCAACTAACCCTAAGGTTAGGGTTATAAGGGCAAAAGGTTTAATTTTTATTAAAGCGTCGATGTCATATGTATTTTCCCCCTCCGTCGACGTCCAAAGGGAGATGGCACAATGGTATAAATACCATGTGCATTTGGTTACCTAAGCTCCTACCTTCGATCGATTAATATTGCTAGTGCCTATGAATTTCCACGATCTGCGTGCAAGACAAAGGATAATATTTTTTATTGTTTCGACGACCATCGAAGGGATAAGACAGTGGAGGCTTAAAGCCTCATTACCAACCTGGCGGTTGGGCTAGCGGTAAGTGGTTGTGCGTTGAAGCGTTGATAGGTGGGAGGTCCCGCGATCGAATCTCGATGGTAGGCTTGGGAGTGTTTTGTTGGTGGTCCTTTTGGTTTTGGTGCCTAGCACAGGATACAAAGTGCACAAGGCACTTTTGTCTACCAATGTGAGCGCCTAGCTCACACGGTAGTTTGGTCGCGGCTAGGGCGCTGGTGGTAGCACAGTGAGGGATCGAATCTCACCGAGGGCAATAGAGGTATTTAATTTTTTAATTAAATTTTGCTCCTAAGGTTTTTAATGTGGCATGAATTTTTGAGTTAAAGAGAGGTATAAGGTGTTTTATTAAAGTTTAATTTTTGTATTTTTGAGCATATTAAAGGAGTGATTTAATTTTTGAGAAAGGAGTTATAAGGACATTTTTGAGGAGTTTATTTTTGCCAATTTAATTTGAGATCTAGGGTTTTGAGTAGTGTTTAAGAGTGTGGAGATTATAAGGTGTAATTAAGGAATAATATTGCTATGTATGTGTTAGATGTTGTTTTTGAAGTAGGAGTGATAAGGTGTATTTAATATTGAACATTGCATTGTAATTCTTGCATGATTAAAGTGAATTTTCCAGTGGAGAGTTTTGAGGTAGATTGTTACTATCTAACCTGGAATTGGCAAGAGTTTTTGGTTGAGAGTAAAACAGGTTTTGAAGATATATCTCCATAAAAGCAAAAAGGTATGGGCACATTCTTCTTTGTATGAGGTGTATGGTTGATTGAGGTTTTTTGAATATAAGGTGGAGTGAAAATGATTGTTTGATAAGCATTGCTGGAAATATTGGAGTAAGCCTTCATGTGCATGATTAGGGTTTATGAAAGATCATGAGTATCATTGTTATGTGAGATTGTTTGATAAGCATTGTTGGAAATGTTTGAGTGAGCCTTCATGTGCATGATTAGGGTTTGTGAAAGATCATGAGTATCATTGTTATGTGAATTTGAAAACTATCTTGAACTAGGGTTTGTGAAAGATCATGAGTATCATTGTTATGTGAGATTGTTTGATAAGCATTCTTGGAAATGTTTGAGTGAGCCTTCATGTGCATGATTAGGGTTTGTGAAAGATCATGAGTATCATTGTTATGTGAATTTGAGAACTATCTTGAACTAGGGTTTTGTGAAAGATCATGAGTATAATTATTATGTGAATTTGGAATCATCTTGAGTCAAGGTTGAGTTTCATAGTGTGAGTTGTTGGAAGCATAGTGAAACACTTGGTTAGGGTTTATAAGAAAGTTGTGTTTCATTGAGTGAATGGTTGAATGAAGTTGGATGAACATTATTGATTGAATGCATTGGAGTGATAGTTCAAGTTCTATGAAACAAATTGTTCTTTATTCTAAATTGATTTGAAAAATAAAGTGATAGAGTGTTTTGTGAGTATGAAACATATTGAGTCTCTAACCATTCTCTATATTTTTTTGAGGGTAAATAATATTCTGAGTGAAACTTGTTTGAGTGATTGAAGAAGTTTTCTGAAAGAGATTGAGTTGATTTTTGTATGAAAGTTCTGTAATATATTTGAATAAGCTTTTGTGAAATCTTGTGAGATGATTTGAATAAGTCCTAGAGTGGACTTAAGGACCAAGTCGAGTAAGCTTTTGTGGAAACTTACAATGCAGATTTGAGGTAAGTCTTGGTGAAGACTTTTTGAGAATATTGAGCAAGTTCTAGTGAGAACTTGTTGGGCAGATTTGAGGTAAGTCTTGGTGAAGACTTGAGAGCAGTTTGAGCAAGTTCTAGAGAGGACTTGTGGATAAATTTGAGGCAATTCTTTGAGAAGACTTGAGAGCAAAGTTGATTGATTGATTTGTTCAAACCTTGAGTTAAGGTTTGAGGCAGATCTAGCAGAGTTGATTTATGATTGGATCAAGCTTTGTGTTAAGGCTTGAGGATAGATTTGAGACAGAGATTGAGAAAATTTATGCTAGATTGAAGGACTATGTTTAGTGCAGATTTGAGAAAAATATTGAGAATATTTGTGCTAGATTTAAGTACTTTGTTTAGTTCATATTTGAGATAGAGTTGAGAGTAAGCTTTGGAGGTGACAAAGAAGAGGACAATAGTCTCTAGTGGATAGAGATCCATTAGCCAAGGTAGTGAGGACAGAGGTATTCTGAGTGAGGACAAGAGTCTTTAGTGGAGAGAGATCCACAAGCCAATGCAGTGGAGGTAGTATTCTTCTAGCAGATCATCAACCAAAACAGTGGAGAAGGAGTTCTCCAGTGGATAGAGATCCATGATCTTGATTAGGGGATCGGTGTCTCCTTTGGACAGAGGTCCATAAACATTGTAATAGGGAAGGATTTCCAAGATATTTGTTGAGGAAATTTTAGTGAAAAATTTTCTCCGTGGAGTAGCCGACATTGGATGAACCACATTAAATCATGTCTCTCATGTGTGTGATGCTTTGTGTAATGTTTGCTACTTTAATATTATTGATGTTATCATATGAATTGAAAAGTAAAAAATTTTATCTTATACTGTTCACCCCCTCTCTCAGTATAAGTACACGTTCTTCAATTGGTATCATAGCGAGTCTCTCTATGAAAATACTAACAGTTTGGAAGAAGATCCATCATGAACACACATGACTTCAGAGAATGAATAAGAGACCATGTTTGACATAAAAGAGGAATTCTTTGCTGCTCTCAAGAACTTGGAAAATATTAGAAAGAAGAACTTAGTTTGAAGGATCAAATTCAATAGAATGAAGAAGGAAATATGGAACTTCTACAGAGCCTCACAAAACTCAAGATAAAGTAGAAGAAGGAAATAAAATTGAACAGGATATGACAGATATATTAAGAGCAAGGAAAATGGAGAGTGAAATATTGGAAGCAGAAATTGTTTTCGTAAGGCATGAATTTGAAAATACCAAGCTACAACAAGATATAAAGTTAGGGAAATAGAAAGAGGAGTCCACCCTTCAGGAAATAGAGACATCAAACAAAGATAAGCTCGTGACTCATACCTTGAAATAAAAATATATCAGGAAAGAAGAAGGCAAAGAAGAACCATGGATGAGAGTTAATCACAAGAATAAGAGAAGGAGAAGCCCTCGACCGTATCTCCCAAGACGTCCAAACAGGTTACATAATTTCTTTAATGGCTATTGTTTTTCATGTAACAAATATGGTCATAGAGATGTACATTGCATATGTGAAAAATGATGTCAATAGAAATTTCAACTCTTTTGCATCTCTTATGAATGATGATATCATATGTTACAAATGCAATAATTTTGGGTACAAGGCTAGATGGTGCAAAATGGTACTTTCTGAGTCAAGTAAAAAGAACACAACTTCAACAACTAGGAAAGAGAAAAAATGGCATGAGAAATTTAGATCAATGTTAGTTCAAACAACTCTTTATGTTCAGGATAAGGAAAACAATGGTTTCTTAATAGTGGATGTTCTAGTCACATGATAGGAGATAAAAACAAATTTCTTATACTCAAAGAAACTAATAGAGGATCAGTAAGTTTTGGTCATAATGGATCAGCAAAAAATTGTGAAAAAAAAACTCTGAGTTTAGACAGTGGGAAAACAAGAACAGAAAATGTGTTGTATGTCAAGGGGTTGAGGCACAATCTACTAAGTGTAAGCCAACTTTGTGATCAAGGTCACATGGTTACATTTCATCCAAATAGATGTGAGATAAGAAAATCTAAAACTAGAAAGATCATTGCAAATGCAAGTAGAACTACAAACAACCTCTATGTGCTTAATGAGATTAAAGGATAAAAGTGCTTTCTATCACAAGAATATGAGATTTGGTTATGGCATAGAAGAATGGGTCATTTGAATTTTGACAACATTGTGAACATAAGCATTAAACAGGCTGTCAGAGGTTTACCCAAGCTAAAAAGGCCACAAAACACAATATATGCACCTTTTTAGCATGGAAAGCAAACTAGAACAAGTTTCAAATCAAAAGGATTTATGTCATCTGAGCCATTGAAACTTATACATACTGATCTATGTGGTCTTACCAGGATAGAGTATTCAAGGTGAAAGTTACTTCATATTGTTTATAGATGATTACTCCAAGATGATTTGGGTAGCCTTTATGAATTATAAGTCAGAAGCACTTGATAAATTAAAGGTGTTTAAAGAATTGGTTGAAAATAAATAGGTAAGAGGATTAAGTGTTTAATATCAGACAAAACGCAAGTTTTGGGCTAGCGGCAAGTGGTTGTGCGTTGAAGCATTGATAGGTGGGAGGTCCCGCGATCGAATCTCGATGGCAGGCCTAGGAGTGTTTTGTTGGTGGTCCTTTTGGTTTTGGTGCCTAGCACATGATACAAAGTGCACAAGGTGCTTTTTTCTACCAATGTGAGCACCTATCTCACATGGAAGTTGGGCCACGGCTAGGGTGCTAGTGGCAGCGCAACGGGGGATCGAATCTTATCAAGGGCAATAAAGGTATTTAATTTTTTAATTAAATTTTGCTCTTAAAGTTTTTAATGTGGCATGAATTTTTGAGTTAAAGGGAGGTATAAGGTGTTTTATTAAAGTTCAATTTTTGCATTTTTGAGCATATTAAACGAGTGATTTAATTTTGAGAAAAGGAGTTATAAGGACATTTTTGAGGAGTTTATTTTTGCCAATTTAATTTGAGATCTAGGGTTTTGAGTAGTGTTTAAGAGTGTGGAGATTATAAGGTGTAATTAAGGAATAATATTGCTATGTATGTGTTAGATGTTGTTTTTGAAGTAGGAGTGATAAGGTGTATTTAAGATTGAACATTGCATTGTAATTCTTGCATGATTAAAGTGAATTTTCCAATGGAGAGTTTTGAGGTAGATTGTTACTATCTAACCTGGAATTGGCAAGAGTTTTTGGTTGAGAGTAAAATAGGTTTTGAAGACATATCTCCATCAAAGCAAAAAGGTATGGGCACATTCTTCTTTGTATGAGGTGTATGGTTGATTGAGGTTTTCTGAATATAAGGTGGAGTGAAAAGGATTGTTTGATAAGCATTGTTGGAAATATTGGAGTAAGCTTTCATGTGCATGATTAGGGTTTGTGAAAGATCATGAGTATCATTGTTATGTGAGATTGTTTGATAAGCATTGTTGAAAATGTTTGAGTGAGCCTTCATGTACATGATTAGGGTTTGTGAAATATCATGAGTATCATTGTTATGTGAAGTTGAGAACTATCTTGAACTAGGGTTTTGTGAAAGATCATGAGTATCATTGTTATGTGAATTTGAAATCATCTTGAGTCAAGGTTGAGTTTCATAGTGTGATTTTTTGGAAGCATAGTGAAACACTTGGTTAGGGTTTGTAAGAAAGTTGTGTTTCATTGAGTGAATGGTTGAGTGAAGTTGGATGAAAATTATTGATTGAATGTATTGGAGTGATAGTTCAAGTTCTTTGAAAAAATTGTTCTTTATTCTAAATTGATTTGAAAAAGAAAGTAATAGAGTGTTTTGTGAGTGTGAAACATATTGAGTCTCTAACCATTATCTATATGTTTTTGAGGGTAAAAAAGATTCTGAATGAAACTTGTTTGAGTGATTGAAGAAGTGTTTTGAAAGAGATTGAGTTTATTTTTGTATACAAGTTTTGCAGTTGATTTGAATAAGCTTTTGTGAAAGCTTGTGAGCTGATTTGAGTAAGTCCTAGAGTGGACTTAAGGGCTGAGTTGAGTAAGCTTTTGTGGAAGCTTACAATGCAAATTTGAGGTAAGTCTTGGTGAAGACTTGTTGAGCAGATTGAGCAAGTTCTAGTGAGAACTTGTTGAGTAGATTTGAGGTAAGTCTTGGTGAAGACTTGAGAGCAGTTTGAGCAAGTTCTAGAGAGGAATTGTGGATAGATTTGAGGCAATTCTTTGAGAAGACTTGAGAGCAGAGTTGATTGATTGATTTATTCAAACCTTGAGTTAAGGTTTGAGGTAGATATAGTAGAGTTGATTTGTGATTGAATCAAGCTTTGTGTTAAGGCTTGAGGACAGATTTGAGACAGAGATTGAGAAGATTTGTGCTAGACCAAAGGACTATGTTTAGTGCATATTTGAGATAGATATTGAGAAGATTTGTGCTAGACTTAAGGACTATGTTTAGTGTAAATTTGAGATAGATATTGAGAAGATTTGTGCTAGACTGAAGGACTGTGTTTAGTGCATATTTGAGACAGAGCTAAGAACAAGCTTTAGAGGTGACAAAGCAAAGGACAGTATTCTCCAGTGGATAGAGATCTATTAGCTAGGGTAGTTAGGATAGAGGTCTTCTAAGTGAGGATAGGAATCTTCAGTGAAGAGAGATCCACAATCCAGTGCAATGGAGGTAATAGTATTCTAGCAGATCATCAGCCAGAGTAGTGGAGAAGGAGTTCTCCAGTGGATAGAGATCCACAAACTTGATTAGGGGATTTGTGTCTCCTTTGGATAGAGGTCCATAAACATTATAATAGGGAAGGATTCCCAAGATATTTGTTGAGGAAATTTTAGTTAAATATTTTCTCTATGGAATAGCCCACATTAGGTGAACCACGTTAAATCATGTCTCTCATGTGTGTGATGCTTTGTGTAATAATTGCTACATTAATACTGCTGATGTTATCATATGGATTGAAAAGTAAAAAGTTTTATCTTATACTGTTCACCCCCCTCTCAGTATAAGCACATGTTCTTCAAGAGCCAAAATTAGAACCAGGAGCATAGTGATGTCATTTCCAACATTGTTGGTAATCCTACCCATGTTTGGATCATGATGTATTAAGGGGGTAATTTCCCTCTACTCTAAACACAAAGAATCAAGCATCGCCCTCACCGAAGAAAATATTTTTCTTCTCATCAAAAGTCAATTACAGAGCCAAAGATAAGATGTAGAACCAAAGCCAAGACTATGATGTAATAGGGGGAAATGTTAGGAACTATTACCATCATAGGTCGTTTGATAATGAGTGGTATAACCACCCATCCCAAGGACTATGCATCTATGTTGGTTAAGGGTAGTTGCAAGTTGGTTATGGTTTGTTATGCCAAATTTAGGTGTTGCATTGTATTTTAATATTCCTCACTCCATAATGCAAAATCGTTGAAGTATCTAAGCATTAGCAATATCACTTGGGCGGTCTAAATCAATGAAAATTTTGACTTTAATTGTTAATTCCAATGGCCTTTGGGATCCTATACCTTTAATATTTCAATCTACAAGAAATATAAGTTGCATCAAGAAAACTCATATAGAAGAAATACTGGATAGATTTATGTTATTCAATACATAGTTACAAATAGAGTATACAATCTCTTCAAACATTTTATTGCAAGCAAGATCAAATCACAAAACCATTCTCTTGAGATGTGATTTACTCAATAATTGTCATCCAAAGCCATTTTGATTTAATTCTATATGGATTTAAGACCTTGATTTATTCTATATGGTTATGTTATAGTGGAATGAAGCAAAGTTTGAAGGATTATAATGCATTGTTTTATTCAAAAGCTAAAATATCTAAAAGAGACAAATGAAGATTTGGAATTTCAAATCTTTTTGTAACCTATTTAAAGAAAATAATGAAATTGAATTCAAGCTCAAAAATTTACAAGAAATATTAAAACCCAATAGAATGAACTAAGATACTTATGTGAAATAAAAACGGTTACTATATCATTATCATAATGTATTGAAACAAAATTCATATTGATCTAAACAATATAGGATTAGATGGCTCAAGGAGATAAAAATAACAAATTCTTTCATGATATAGCCAATGCAAATATTTATTTTCATTATATCAAAATTATTTCAAGTTTGAATGGAATAAATATTGAGGAAGGGAAAAATATTAAGGAGGTAATTAATTATTTCAAAAATATTCTCTATGATGCTAAGCAAAATAAAAAAGATTAAGGTAAGCTTTTGCAAAATATTCCATCAATTATCACACAAGGATAAAATGAAATCTTGATGAGGAAGAACTATATGGAGGAGCTACATGAGGTAATTTTCTCTTTCCATCCTATCAAGGTACTAGCCCTAATGGGTTTTCTACAATTTTCTTTCAAAAAAATTAGGATTTGTTGAAGAGCGATATGTAGTCTATAGTTGAAAACAATCAAGAAAAGAAGGCTACAATAAGTGAGATCAATGTCACCTCTATTAGATTAGTTTCTAAAAAAGGTGAGATAAAATATTTTAATAATTTTCATCCAATAAGACTTTGTAATACAATTTATAAGACCATTTAAAAATTATGGCAAATAGATTGAAAAACATTATAAATTGTGTTATCTTTGAGGAACAATATTGTTTTGTTCATGGTATATGAATTTTTGATGGTGTAATTGTTGCATAAGAGGTCATACATTCTATTTTTTCCATGAAAAAGGCAACTAGGCTTATGAAATTAGATATTAACAAAGAGCATGATAGGGTTTTCTAGAGTTTTCTAAAAGGTATTCTCAAAAAATGATTTTGATCAATATTGGTGTGAATGGATTAGATGGTGTTGTAATACTCCAAAATATTCTTTCGATCAATGGATCTCCTATTGGATACCTTATAAATTTCCATGGACTCTACCAAGGTAAGACAATATCTCTTTACCTATTTATTATTCTTGTGGAGGCAATGGAGAGAACTTTCTTAAAGGAAAAAATAGAAGGAAAAATCAAAGGTATTAAGTTGCAATAAATAGTCCCTTTGAATCTCATTTCTAATTTGTTGATGATACATTTCTTTTGGGTTGCCCCTCAATCAGTGACATCATAGAGTTTAAATCAATATTATCATACTATGAGAAGGTTGTTGGAAAATTAGTTAATACTACAAAATCCAAGATCTTTTTCATTAATATTATAATAAAATTATCATCAATGCTATAAAAAAATTTGTATGGGGATTGGATAAAAAATAACATTGTTGCTAATGTTCAACTATTGTTGGAGGTAATCTCTTGGAATTGTAAGCATATATATACAGAAGGAAATCAAGTATTAATTAATTTAGAAAATCACAATGTTAATATTTGTGTTGGCAAAATCCAAATTTTAGAAGGCAATTATCTGAATAAGATTTTATCTCTTAATGAAAATTATGTCAAGAAATTGATTGTCAAAATATAAAGTATGAATAAGATGATATATATGTGTGTGTGTGTTATGTGTGGCTTCTATTGGGGGCACTCCCACTAAATAACAAAATATTACATTATTCTCATTACATTGGTATAAGACTAATTAAACCATATACAATTGGTCTTTTTATCAAATATATTCTTTATTTGCCTTTCTATCAAAGATATCTATCATCTTCCTCAAACTACTAAGTTTTTGCAATCAACTCCTTGATATAAATTTTATTAAGAGAAAATCTCACTCATCAAATTGCCTTCTAAAATTTGAATTTTTGTCAAGATGAAAATCAACACTACAAATGGCTAAAATATTTAGTACTAGGTTTTCGTATCTATAAGTATGTTGTCTATAACAACTTGTTAATTTCCTAACCTCTTTTTTAGGAGTCTTATTCATGCCCCTAATATTCCAAGATATCATTTTTATCATCATTTTTTATTTGTGGGTTTAGCCCCACTTCTTGTTAATACTTGAGATATTTGCTTTTGTTTTCCCATATCAATATCCCTTATAGTTTCTTTTTCTCTTTATTTTTATTTCTTGGGTCTTCCCTCCTTTTTTTCATTTCCACTAACACTTTCATCTTTAAAGTCTCTTCAATTTTTCCATATTGATCATAATGAGACTTATCATCTATAGGATTGTCTTGCCTTGAAGGATTCAAAGTGCAAGAAATAACCTTAAATGCACTTTCTTCTTTGTGTTGCTCTCAAAACCCTAAAGTTCAAGACACTCCTCCATAGAAATTACCTTCTATGCTAACCTAAAAACCCTAAATTTATATGGATTTAATCCATCCTCATTTCCTTATAATGTTTCTCTTGAAACCCTAAATTGTAAAGGATAACCTCTACGCTACTCTCATTCCTATTTCCAAGAGAGGATTATATACTAGATGAAAACAAAGACAATTTACATGGAATAAACTAAAGCTATTGTGTTGTCTTTTTTTCCACACATCCCTTTGTACCTTTAATTCCTTTTGAATTTGAATTTAAACATTGTACTTTCTCATCCCTTGTATCTTTATTTGTTTCTTCTTTTTTTGTCTCTTTGTTTGGAGTGGAATATCCTTGATCTAATCTAAATTTTATTACATTATAATTTCCTTGTATCTTAAAGTTTGTCTCATCACCAAAAAAAATTATCTTTCTTCATCAATTTGCCTTTGCAATCTCTTGCCATACGTCCAGTCTCATAACAATTGCGACATCAACATGCAATGTTTTCATAATCTACTTATCATATTTAATCTTCATGGATTGTAACAAAAGACTTGAAATATCCATAGCAACACATATGCAAGTATGTATAGAATGCTTTCGCTTCTTAGTAGTTCATCCCTCCTTGATGAATTCCTCTAGGGAATTTCTAGAATTTTTCAAAATATTGTTATTGATAAGTTGATATGGAATTCCAAAAGGCTTGATCCACATTGGAATATTT
This sequence comes from Wollemia nobilis, assembly GCA_028583015.1. Taxonomy (NCBI): domain Eukaryota; kingdom Viridiplantae; phylum Streptophyta; class Pinopsida; order Araucariales; family Araucariaceae; genus Wollemia; species Wollemia nobilis. The sequence continues at coordinate 498,400 of JAQPPZ010016985.1, forward strand.
TTAATACTTTCTATCTTGATAGAAAAATTCTCACTCTATGGTCTTAAATAAAGGGCATCTCTCTCCTTGAACCATGGGATACCACCCACTATTTTATCCTCAATTTTTGAATTGGAAAAGATGATAAAGAAAAAACCTTTAGGAAGAAAAGTCAAAGTAATTTGAATTTAATCCTTGCTTCCACTTGATCCAGTTTTAATTTTTGAAAAACCTAAACCAAAACCAGTATCTATAGAACCTTTACTTTTAAGAACTATTATATCATGCTCAATCATATCATCCTTAATAATCACTTTTGGTGTAACATTTATTCCTTATATACAACTTACCATATATTTGTTCTTCTTCTTATCTCTAGCTAGAGCATCTTGACTTTCTGTTAGGGCTTTCAAATGAATTTCCTTACTTGCTACCTAATGGGACTTACTCCTGACTTGCACTCGCTCAATTTTTTATGAGGAATATATTTTGATAGAAGATAAAATAAAAATATATTTTATAAAAAGACAAAATAAATATAATAAATTTTAAATAAGCTATGTGTGGCTTCTATTGGGACCACTTCCATTACAAAACCAAACCATTACATTGCTCTCATTTTATATCTAAAAAGTTAATTAAACCATATCCATATTGTCTTTCTATCACAGATATTTTTTATTTGCCTTTCTATCAAAGATATTCTCCATATTCCTTAACATGCTAAGTTTCCATAATCAACTCCTTTATATCATATGCCTTTTGAAATTAATATTTTTCAAGATGAAATTCAACACCATTAGTGGCTAAAATATTTTCTACTCAATTTCCATATCTACAAATATCTTGTCTGTAAAAACTTGATAAATTTTTAATACCCTTTTTCAAGGTTCTTATATATACCCCTAATATTCCAAAATATTATTTTCATTATTATTTTTTGTTTTTATTTGTGGGTTTAGCTCTACTTCTTGTTAACACTTATGATATTTGCTTTTTTTTCTTATATTAATATCCCTCTCAATTATTTTCTCTTTGTTTTTGCTTCTTTGGTCTTCCTCTCTTTTTTTATTCCCAACAATACTTTCATATTCATCAATCTTTTCAATCTTCTCACACTGATCATAGTAAGACATCATCTTTAGGTTTGTCTTGCTCTAAAGGATCTAAAGTGCAAGGAATAACCTCAAAAGCACATTCTTCTCTATATTTCCCTAGAAACCATAAAGTGTGAGGATGCTCTTTTGTAACAATTATTTTTATGTTCTTCCCTAAAAACCCTAATTATTATGAATTTCCTCCATCCTCATTTTTTAATTATGCTACTTTTGAAAACTTAAAGTGCAACATAACATCTACACCACTTTCACTTTTATTACCAAGAGAGGTTTCTATACTACTTGAGAAAAATGAAGATGATTTGCCTGGAATTAACTTGACCTCTATTTTTTCAATGAGTTTACATAGGTTTTTATGAGGGGTCGCGGTCCCCTCATACTCGGTGAGGTTTGAACCTTGGACCTTTCGAAGAGAGGCCAAAGCCCTTACCATTGTAGTAAGCTTGCAGCTATGAATAAACTTGACCTCTTATGTCATCTTTATTTTAGGATTTTCCTCCACATCTTCCTTTGCACCTTTAATTCCTTCTAAACTTGTCAAATGATGTTGTAGATAGGTTTTCTTTACCTCTTCTTTTGGAGTGGAATATCCTTGATTCAATTTAAGCTTCAATTATTGTGTGATGTCCTTGCTTCATCTTGAAGTTTATCTCATGACCAAAAAAAATTATCTCTTTTTTCATAGTTTTCACTTTGCAAACTCTTGCCATATGTCCAATCTCATAATAATTATGGTATTGAAATGTGATATTTTTATAATCCACTTGTTGATCCCATTCTCTTTATTCAAATTTAATCTTAATGGATTGTGGCAAAGGTTTTGAAACATCTATAGCGACACATATTCAAGTATATATAGCATACTTTCATTGTTAGTCCCTCCTTGATGAACCCCCCTAGGGTATCTCCAATATTATTCAAAACATCCTTAATGATAAGTTGACATGAAAGTCCAAAAAAGGCTAAACCACATTGGAAGCTTCTTTATAGTTTTTGTCTCAACAAAAAAAAATTATTCCATGGTTTCAAATAAAGGGTATCTCTCCCCCTAAACCATGGGCCACCACCCATTATTTTATCCCTAATTTTTAAACTAGAAAAGATGAAGAGGATAAACCTTTAGGAAGAAAAGTCACAAATTAATTTTAATTCAATCTCCACTTCCATTTGATTCAATTTTGAATCTCCAAAAACCCTGGCCATGATTTTTGGTATAACATCTACTACCTAGATTGAACTTGCCATGTATTCGCTCTTTCACTTATCTCTAACTTAGGCCTCCATACTTCCAGCTAGGGCATCATGATTTTTGGCTAGGGCATCTTGACTCTCCATTAAGGATTTCAAGTATGAATTTCCTTCCATACTAGCTAGTGGAACTCGATATTAGCTTGGACTCTCTCTTGTCTTGACCTCCTTCCTTCTTCGCACTTACTTCTCATTTGCACTCCCTCTCGACTCACACTCACTCCTAGCTTACACTCCCTCTTGTATCTTTTCCCAATGTTCCTTTGCTTCGAAAATTTTCTAAAAATAATGTTCCACACATTCATGGTAAGGGTTTGAAGCATTGATGCACTATGGATGAACCTGTTGCTCTTTTTCCATGATTGAATATTGGTTCACACTCCCTTTTGGCTTGCACTCTCTTCTGGCTTGCACTTGCTCCCGACTTGCACTCCATCCCAACTTGCACTTGCTCACTACTTGCACTCTATGCCAATTTTCACTTGCTCCTGGATTGCACTCCATCCCAACTCACACTCACTTCTATCTCTTCTTTCTCCCAATATTCTTTCACTTTGGTGATTTTCAAAAAATAATGTTCTGCACATTTGTGGTAAGGGTTTAAAGCATTGATGCACTTTGGATGAACCCGTTGATCTTCCAACATAATTGAACCCTGGCTTGCACTCCGTCAATAAAATAAATATAAGTCAAATGACCTTAAAATAAATATAATGATGAAAATAATCCAAATAAAATTCATATATAACTTATTACAAAAATAAAAACTAAAAACTAAAAGAATCATTTAACGAATAAAATAGAATAATAGTATAAGGAAGATAAAGAATATATATATATATATATATATATATATATATATATATATATAGAGAGAGAGAGAGAGAGAGACAGAGAGAGTTGGAGAACAAAGGGTTGTACTCGAGTCCCCCACCCTTGACAAATCACAACTCTCTCCTTTAGATCTTGAGAGTTTATAGATAAATTTAATTCTCATATTAATTGAGTTGTTAGACCTAAATACCTATATTATTTTTCATAAAAAATATAAATCTTGATTTTCATTTTTTGGAACTTTTTCAATTTTATGTGTGAATACAAATATTTCAAAATTCAGCATCCTTCTCGACATTTTCTTACAATAGCCTTCACTATACCAAAACTCCACCTCTATTGTCTATGCATTGCTTCTTAATACTTTTAATATTTCCAAAACTTCATGTTATTATAATCTGCTTTACCACACCTAGACTGCTAGTTTACTTCCTAAAGCATAAGTGCAACCACAAGAATTGTACTAAATAGTTTATATAAAAACATATTAACGTTATAAAATAAAGCAAATATTACTAATGGAAAACATGAAAGTAAATCTTAATCATTATTTTATTCAGGCAATCAACATTTTCTTGTCATATTTAGCTAAACTTACTACTTCCTCCAACCATGGAAAAGAGTATTTAACTTCATGATCCCCAATTAAAATCCCTCTATTGGCTAGCCTATCTGCACATTTTTTTCTTCCTTAACATATGTCTCAACCTGATTTCTTCACACTTTGTAGCAAGGTCTTGTATTTCCATAATTATCTCTTGTATGTTCCATGGAGCCTTTGCTTTCCTCAAAATTGCATTTATTACTATTAGTGAATCACCTTCCATCCATAATTTATTTCATTTCATTTGCCTATATAGTTTTAACCCTTCCAAAGTCGCCCAAGTTGTAGCTTCATTATTTGTCTCAAATCCACTATTGAAAACGTAATGAGACAAAATATTTCCTCTATTATTTCTAATTATTCCTCTTTTCCTACTGGTTCTAGATTTCCTTTAGATGTTCCATCAAAATTCAGTTTGACCAACTCCACTTTTGGTGGTTCCCACTTTATATTATTTGCCTTCTTTTTGGTTCTTATGTACCCAACATCGCAATTTTATTTTATGACTTGACTCCATCTATCAAGGCTCTCTACTTCAAGAAGATAAATAATATATTTTACTATAAAAAGAAACAAAAATATCTCTAATAAAAGTATAAAATGAATAATTGGCATTAGAACAAACATTACGATGGAAATGATTGAAATAAAAGTTATGTATAACTTATTATAAATTAAATTAAATTAAAAAATTATTTAATAAATAATAATTTAAGAAGACAAAGAATATATTTTAATTATAAATAAATAAAAATATTTTTTATAAAAAGACAAAATGAATATAGTTTAATTGACCTTAAAAAAATAATATGATCAAAATCATTTTAATAAAAAGGCACACATAACTTATTATAAATAAATAAAAAGTAATTTTTTACGAAGTCATATGAAACTATCCTTATGAAAGATGTTGTTTACTTAATATTTATTAATCCAACCATACTTAATTATTTTTTAAAATGAGATATATGTGGTTTCTATTACATATTGCATTTGTTGTTAGGTAAATTAAACTATATCTAGTTTGCCTTTTTATCAAATATATTTTTCATTTCCTTTTATATTAAATATATTCTTTATCTTTCTTAAATGCATTATGTTTTTGCAATCAACTCCTTAGCATCATTTTCATTAAGTAACAAAATCTCATTCAGTTAGTTGGCTTTTAAAATTTGAATTTTACCATGATAAAAATCAACACCGTGATTAGTTAAATTATCTACTACCTGATTACCTTCTCTATAAAAATACTCATATTTTCAAGAGATTGTCTCCAATAATAGATGATGAAAATCAACAATAATATTACTTTTTATCTAATCTCCACATCCATTTTTGTTGATAGCATTAATGATAATTTGTGAACCTCCCTCAATTAAAACATATTTCCATCCCTTTTCAATTGTAATTTAATCATTGTAAGAAGTGCTCTAGCCTCTGCATAGTTGTTAGTTGAAGTTCTATATGATTATGAGTAAGTGTTAGTTGAAGTTCTATATGATTATGAGTAAGGAGAGTTTTGCCTTCATTATTTTAGAAAAACACCACCTCCACTAGCTTTTCTTGGATTTCCTTTCGAAACACCATCAAAATTAATTTGATAAACCTAATTTATGGACATTTCCATTTTACTATAGATTAAAACAGATCCTTTGTTTTAATACCATTGTCTAATATGAATTTTCCATGTATATTCAAATCACGTAACCAAGTAACTAGCATCTCTTTTTTTGCACTTGAGACTTCACATGATGAGCATCATATCTCTAAAAATTCTTTAAGAGAGGTAATAATATGATTCTAAACGTGGGCATGATTTTGAGATTTATTTTTAAAAATTCTATTATTTCTTTCAAGCTAGAAATTTCAACAAATAATTACAGGACCTATCTTGCATATACTATATAATGTTTTAGCTTTAAAATAATTATTCCAACATTTCATTAACTCTTTTAATGTTGATGGAGCAATCCAATATATTCTCATATTTTAAACAAATTAACCCCAAATAGTGTGAGTAAAGGAACTATGAAGAAGTAAATGGTTTTATGTTTCTAAATATTTCTCACACAAGGCACATCTAAATGGTCCATGAAATCCTCTTCATTGTAGACTCTCTCTTGTAAGAATCTTACTTTGAATATTTAACCAAAGGAATGTTGAGCCCTTAGAGAGAGCTTCTAGTGACCAAACAATCTTCTAAGAGTAAAACAAATTGATTGTTATAGATCCTCATATTTGAACTTGACTAAATATCCACCATCTTTTGATAGCTTTCAAAACAACTCAACCTTTTGTGTAAAAATACGCAATTAAAACTCTTAAAGTATCTCATGAAACTCATCTACAATTTTTTTGAGTTCCTCTCCTTCAACCAGGTTACCAATAGAAATCCATGATTTGGAGTTTTTTCTCGCATTAATATAATCTTTGGCATTTGGACCTTTACAAGCTAGGCATACCTAAGCCAGTTGTTGCCATTTTGAGTCAGAAATAAGTGGATAAGGCTTTAACCAATCATTAAACCAAAAATTTGCATGATTTTCCTCATTGTCTGACCATCTAATATGTATCATGATCAATTTCAAACTATCATATATAAATTTCCATGTTGGCAATTCTTTCGATGGGACTATTTTCCTAAATAATTACATTACATCAAGAGAACCTATATATTTATGAATTAATATTTTTAACCAATTGTTTCCTTGATCTTTGAATAATCTCCACCTAAGGTTTGCCCTTATGGCTAAACTCATATATTTTTTTATTTGCAAACTTGCTCCTCCAATATTCTTTCCTTTACAAATCATATCCCACATATAAAGAGAAAACCTAATTTGTTTCTCACATCCTTTCCAAAAAAAAAGTCTTTTTAAATTTTATTAATATATGATGCTATACTTAATGGCAATCTTGAAAGTGACATCATATAAATAGGAATGGATTGCACTGTAGTATTTGTGAGTTATAGGCTTCTTGCCATGGTTAAGAACTTACCCTTCCAACTTACCAAACAAGATTTTTTAATATTCAAACTAGAGACCCAAAGCTCTATTATTTCCTTTATGAGACAAAAGAATACCCAAGTAGGTTGATGGATTGTTTTCAAGTTTAAACCTTAAAATAACCACAATAATTCATATAAATATTAGGCAATGTTGATGGAAAAAATCCTTAGATTTTATAGTATTAACCAATTGTCCAACTGCCTTCCCATAACATGATAATATTGATTTAAACTTGATGGCTTCATTGACTAAGAGATGGCCCAAACAAAAAACATCATAAATAAAAATAGATGAGATTCAAAGGGACCGTTTTTTGCAACCTAAATACCTTTGAGTTTTCTTTCCATTTTTGTCTTTGAGAAAGTTCTCCCTAATGTTTATGCCAAAATAATAAATAGATAAAAAGACAATATTATATCTTGGTAAGTCCACAAGATGACTTAAAGTGACCAACAAGAGAACCATTGATCAATATAATTTTTTTTGAAGTGCTATAACAACATTTAATCCATTCACACCAACCTTGATCACAACTAAACTGTTTGAGAATATCATGTAAAAAAATCTAGTAAACTCTATCATATGCTTTGTTCATATAAAAAATCATATGTATACTTGGTTTTTCCATGGAATGAAGAGAAAATGTGGTCTCTTATGCAATGATTAAACCATTAAGAATTCATGTCGCAATTTCGCGACACTTCTTTTCTTCTGGCACCAACCTTGCAATTTGTCACGATATCGCGACACTTCTTCTCTTCTGGCAGCAACCTTGCAACATGTCGCGATATCGCGACACTTTCTCTCCTTTGGCTGCGATGCTGCTTTTTGTCACGATTTCGCGACATCATTTCCTCCTTTGGCTGCATCGGTGCAAAATGGTGCGATATCGCGACATTTTTTCCTCCTTGCTTTCTCCCTATGCTGTGGGCCGCGAAAATGCAACTGGTTGCGATATCGCGACACCTTCCCTCTTATGGTGTTTTGCTTCCTCTTTGATCTTTAGACCTTGGGCTTCCTTGGTCAGCTTGGAAAACTTGTAAAAACCTCTTGTACAAGGTTCAGGGACCTTTCAACACCCTTTCAACCAATCAAAAAAAAAACCATTAAGAATTTGTTTACCACAAACAAAACCACCTTATTCCTTTGAGATAACATAATTTAGAATGCTTATCAATTTGTTTGTCATACTTTTTAAAATGAAATTATAAATCATATTACAAAGGCTTACTAGACAAAAAATATCAAAATATTTTGTTTTGCCTTTCTTAGGAACCAATGTAATAAAAGTGATACTAATTTCACTTATTGTAACCTTCATTTTCTGGGCCTCTTTAATCACAACCAACATATAATTGTTCAATAAATCTCAAAAAAAAAAAAAAAATTGCAAGAAATCTATCAAGGCTAGGTGTTTTAATTGGATGGAAAGAGAAAACTACTTTATGTAGCTCCTTCATATATATCTTCTTCATCCAAATATAGGGCTAGGTGTCTTATTAGGTAGGAAAGAGAATTATTTTATGTAACTCCTCCATAAATATCTTCTCCATCCAACTGTATTTTCTTTTGTATTATATATATATATATATATATGGTAAATACAAGGTTTTTTGAAAGGGCTCGTGTCTTTTTTCAACTAGGGGCACATCAAGGGCCCTCCCCATGATTCTAACTTAGGTCTCTTGGATGAAAGCCCAAAAACATCCCAATTCAATGTCATAATAGATTGTGAAGAATATATTTTGATAAAAAAGAAATAAAAAATACTTTTAATAAAAAGACAAAATAAATATAATTTAATTAACCTTAGAACAAATATTGCAATAGAAATGATCCAAATAGAAGCTACTTTTAACTTATTAAAAAACAAAACTAAATTTATAACTCATTTAACAAAATAATAAATTAAATTAAAGTTTTAAAGAGGTCGTAGGTCATAAACTATCCTCATATCCAATATATTTATATCAAAGTGTACTTGCTTGTTTATTTTTTTCAATGAGTTTACACAGGTTTTTATGAGGGGTCTTGATCCCCTCATATTGAGTGGGGTTTGAACCTTGGACCTCTCAAATAGAGGCCAAAGCCCTTACCACTCGTAGTAAGTACTTGCTTGCTTGTTACAAAAGCATGGTAAAATGTTTAAAAAAATAGTTTTTAATATCCAAAATTCTCAAGATAACTTTTAAAGTCCACAAGTTATATATAAAATTATGTTAGTGGAGAATGTTGTATAATTTATGAAATTTCTCTCTCTCTCTCTCTCTCATATATATATATATATATATATATATATATATATATATATATATATATATATATATATATATATTTATTTATTTATTTATTTATTGGAGAACAAGGGATTGTAATAAGGTCTCCTTTAAAGCTTAAGAGTTTGCAAACAAATTTAATTCTCATCTCAATTGAGATGTTATAGCTAGATACCTACATCATTTTTTATAAAATGTCGGAATTCTTGATTTTCATTTTTTGGTTCTTCAATTTTTTGTGTGAATACAAATATTCCAGAATTCAACATCATTCTTCTTGATATTTTCCTACAACAACCTTCACAAAACCAAAACTCCACCTCTATTGTTTATGCATTGCATCTTAGTAGAGTAATATTTTTTAAACATTGCACTATCATAGTCTGCTTTACCATACATGGATTGCTAGTTTTCAAAGTGCAACCACAAACTACACCTCTATTGTTTATGCATTGAATCTTAGTAGAGAAATATTTTTAAAACATTGCACTATCATAGTCTGCTTTACCATATATGGATTGCTAGTTTTCAAAGTGCAACCACAAAAATTGTAACAAATAATTTTATATGAAAATACACTAATGTTTTAACATATAGCAAATATTACCAATGGAAAACATTCAAGTAAATATTAATCATTATTTGGTTCAAGTTGTCAATATTTTCTTGTCGGCTTAAAATAAACTTACCACTTCCTCTAACCATGGAAAAGAGAATTTAACTTCACGATCCTCAAATAAAATCTCTTTGTTGGCTAGCCTATCTACACATTTATTTCCTCCCCTTAATGTATGTGTAAACCTGATTTCTTCAAACTCTATAGTAAGGTATTTTATTTCTATAATTATCTCTTATATGTTTCATGGAGACTTTGCTTTCCTCAAAATTGAATTTATTCTTATTAGTGAATCACGTTCCATCCATACTTTTTTCCATATTTGTTTGTGTATTTTAACTCTTTCAAAGTTGTCCAAGCTTTAGCTTCATTATTTGTCTTAAATCCACTATTAAAAGCAAAATGAGATAAAATATCTCCTCTATTATTTCTAATTATTCCTTCTCTTGTTGATCTTGGATTTCCTTTAGATGCTCCATCAAAATTCAATTTGACCAACTACACATCTAGCGGTTTCCAATTTATTATCTGTCTTTTTTTTTTCTCCTATACCCAACATAATAATTCCATTTGATGACTTAACTCCAGGTATCAAGGCTTTCTACTTCTAGATTTGGTATTGGATGAGTTAATAGGGTTGGTTTAGACTCCTCTATTGTTAGGACCCCATCCTAACACTATTTTTATAATTCTCATATGATTATGTAATGATCCCCTTTCAACATGAGGATTCCTTTATAATGTTATTTTGTAATACTTTGTAATGGTATGTGGCAAGTGAGATGCCTAGACAAGTGGGGTCATTTCATGTAATCATTATCAAGAATGTAATTGATGTTTGGTAGAAGATTCTAGCTCGAGTGGCACTTTGCATGTAAGCCAACTCTTGAGCATTAGGTTAGGGTTGCTTTAAGTGTATCTTTAAAATACAATGGCCTGTGAAATAATGTATATTTTTTACAAATTAATGAAAGTATTGAAGGATTTTTCCCCCTTGAAGAGGCTTGCAATTTTATGTTGTTTTGTGAGATTTCTATAATTCTGCATTTACATTTTGTATTGCAATATTTTGTTCTTTCATAAAATTTTGTTTTAATTGCAATATTTATGTGAATGAGTTTATTTTTATGAGAAGGTTCCTAACAAGTGGTATCAAATCCAATCAAATTATGCAAATGATATGTTCACCATTTTGCATGTGGTTAATCATTGGAGACCCTATCTCATTGGGCATCATTTTTCCATCAAAACAAACCACAAAACTCTCAAATACTTCTTAGAGCAATGGGTCGTCACCCTCAAACAACAAAAGTGGGTCTCTAAATCAATGGGCTATGATTATGAGATTACATACAAAAAGAGCAAGGAGAAAATTGTGGTTGATGCCCTTTCTCGATAAGGATCAAAGTATACTATGTGCTATCTCTTCACCCATCCTTAATGGATTAATTCTCTTAGAGTGGATGTTCTTAAGGATTTCAAATTGCAAAATTTGTTTGCCACTCTTCAAACAAAGCCTACCTCATGCCCAAGATACACTTGGGATGGACAAGATTTGAGATATCTTCAATGCTTTGTTATTCCCCAAACTTCTCAACTATGACAACTCTTCTTAAAGGAAATGAATGCTTCACCAACTACAGGTCATTCTAGGTTCCTCAAGACTTATGAAAGCATTAAGTGTGCTTTCTTTTGGAAGGGAGTGAAGAAGGAAATTTAAAAATTTATGGTAAAGTATGACATATGCCAACAAATGAAAGGAGAAAAGGTGCATCCCCTTTAACTCTTTAGCCCTTGCACATTCCAGAATAAGTATGAACAAATATTTCCATGGATTTTATTAAAGGGTTACCTAATTCAGGAAATAAATCAATTATTTTGGTGGTAGTGGATCATCTCATAAAGTATGTTTATTTTTGTTCCCTCTCCCATCCCTACATAGCCTTAGTAGTAGACCAAATCTTTTTGGATTCCATTTTTTGCCTTCATAGCATGCCCACCTCCATTGTGTCTGATAGAGACCCTACCTTCACTAGTCATTTTTGGCAAGAATTGTTTAGGTTGTAGGGAACTCAACTCAAAATGATTTCAGTGTATGATCCACAAATGGATGGTCAAATAAATATTGTAAACAAATACTTAAAAATATACCTTTGTTGTTTTACCTCTGATCATCATACATAGTGGATGAAGTGGCTTCTTTTGGCCGAATGGTGGTATAACACTTTGTATCACACTATGACCAAGGTTACTCCTTTTGAAATAGTTTATGGTTGGCCTCCATTATACATTCCTCCTACATTATAGGAATCTCCAAGGTTCATGTTGTTGACATTACACTCAACCAACATGTCGTAGTCCTCTATCAACTAAATATGAATATGGAGTTGGCCTAGAACTGTATATACCAACAAGCTGATAAACATTGTTCAAAAACAACTTTGAAGTAGGAGATATGGTTTTTCTCTGCTTGCAACCATATACATAGTCCTCACTCCAACTTCACATGTACCAAAAATTAGCTGCCAAATACTATGGCCTACCAGGTTTTACAATGAATTGGTGTAACAACTTATAAATTGGCCCTTCTATCTACATAAAAGCTCCATCCTATCTTTCATGTCTCCTATCTCAAGAAGGTTGTGGGAAATTAGGTACATGTTTAATCTATTTTATCATAATTGGATGAATAGGGTTCTATGTTGCTCAAGCCAAAACAACTATTGGATCATAGACCGTGCACTCGTTGGAACTATGTCAACATTGAGGTTCTTGTTCAATGGCATGGGCTACAACCAGAAGATGTCATTTAGGAGTCTCTCCAATAGCTACAACACTAGTTTCCTCATCTACATCTTCAAGGAAAAATATTTTTGAAGGAGAATGGCATGTTAGGACCCCATATTAACACTATTATTATAATTCTCATATGATTATGCAACATAGAGACCCCTTATAATGTTATTTTGTAATACTTTGTAATGGTATGTGGCAAGTGAGGTGCCTAGACAAGTAGGGTCATTTCATGTAATCGTTATCAAGAATGTAACTAATGTTTAGTAGAAGATTATAGCTCGAGTGGCACTTTACATGTAAACCAACTCTTGAGCATTAGGTTAGGGTTTCATGAAGTGTATCTTTAAAATACAAGGGCCCATGAACAAATGTATCTTTTTTACAAATTAATGAAAGTATTGAAGGAGGTTGCTCTCTTGAAGAGGCCTGTGATTTTGTGTTGTCTTGTGAGATTGTTATAATTCTGCATTTAAATTTTGTATTGCAATATTCTACTCTTCCATGAAATTCTATTTTAATTTCAATATTTATGTGGATGAGTTTATTTTTATGAGAAGGTTCCTAACATCTATGGCTAAACAAATATTGCTTTTCAATACCTTTAAACTACTTTACTTTCCTTTAAATATTCTTCTATTTATTTCTAGCCATACAATCCAAAGTATTGTATCTTTTGATATATCCTGGATTGTTTGTAAAGCCTCACTTTTAAAAGTGCATTGACATTGCTTTAATCATTCTTCAATTCTGACATTCTTTACCATGCATTTACCAAACATATTAAGAATCCATTGCCATAGATTCTAGATTATTGAGCAATGTCCCAAGAGATGGCCTATACTCTTCTTATTTTTACAAAGAACACATTATGAGGGGCCATGAAAACTTCTATTCATAAGGTCATCCTAAGATAAGATTCTTCTATGAATAAATAGCCAAACAAACATTTTGACTTTAGGAATGCTTGGGCTATCCCAAATAGCCCTCCATATTCTTGCGATGTTCCTATTTTGTTGGTGCTTTACATTATATCCACTTCTTGTTGTGTATTCTCTTAAGCTATTCAACTCCCAAAACAACTTATCCTTGGCTCTCTTTAGAACAATCATTGTTGTTATATTTTTGTTCAAATGCGTCCTAGCTTTAGTGTCTTGTATACTTGTATAAATATCTTCTTTCCATTTTTTTCTTACTTCCCGATCCTTGTACATAATGTTTGAAAGCCTATCACCATATTTGTCTTGATGTAATCTCATCCATGGTTTCAAAAATGGATCTAAATTGAGTGGTTTTTTATCACACCAAATATCCATCCAAATAGATTTTTTCTCTAGTTCCCACCCCCCATCTAAGACTTTTAACCACTAAATCAATTGATTTTTTCAATCCATTCCATAGTGTAGAGTCATTTGGTAGTGATATTGTAGTAAATATTAAGCTCGGGTTATTGGGCTCAACATATTTACTTAGAAGAATTTTTGCCCATTGTTTTTTACTCTTTTTGTACAATCTCCAAATCACTTTTCCCCTAAGAGCTAAGTTTTCATCTGTAAGAGCTCTTAAACTAATACCTCCTTTAGTTTTATCATCACATACCTTACTCCATTTCACCAAAGAAATTTTTCTTTTATCATGTAATCGTAACCACAATGATCGCATAATATAAATCAAAAATTTCTCTATTGATTTTAGCATAGTATAAAAGGACATATAATATGTTGGAATGGTCTGTAAGTTTGATTTAATTAGTTGCACTCTTTCTACTAACCATTACCATATACCTTTCCATGTTGGTAGTTTATTATGAATTTTACTTATAATTGGATTCCACAATTCTATCCTCATTCTCCCCTCAAATAAGGTCATCCCTAGATAAGTTTCTAGTAAACTTGCCTCCTCCATTTGAAGTAGCCTGTATATCCCTACTTTTATTATAGCTAGGGTGTTTAGGAAGTAAATTTTGGATTTTTTCCTATTAACTTTTTGCCCCGATGCTCTTTCGTATTCCTTCAATAAGTTATTACAAGCTCTAGCCCCGTTTATCCTTGCCCTCCCAAAAAGGGCTAGATCATCTACAAAATGTTGATGGGTGGTGTTGTCCATGTTATTACTAGCTTTAAGTCAACTTATTAGCCCATATTTGTTAGCCTTATTTAAGTTCCTATCCAATGCCTCTACCATAATAATGAAAAAATATGGTGATAAAGGATCTCCTTGTCTAAGACCTCTCTTGGTTGTAAAAGATTTTGTTGCTAACCCAATGACCGCCACTAAATATGAAACTATAGAGACACAAGCTTTAATCCATATGACCCATTTCTTCCCAATTCCAAACTTTTATAATACCAAAAAAAAATCCTATTTAACCCTATCATAGGATTTACTCATATCAATTTTTAAGATCATTGCTCTCTTTTATTTAAGTTGTTGAATGCATAACTTCATGAGCTACTATGATCTCGTCCTGAATTTGTCTCCCTTTCACAAATCCTCCTTACTTTTCTAAATTAATTTTTACTAACAATGGTCTTAACCAATTCACCATCACTTTGGAGATAATCTTATATGTCATATTACATAGGCTTATGGGTCTAAATGAATCAAACAATTATGCATCCTTTTTTTGAAATTAGGATAAGATATGTTGCATTTATTTTATAAGGTATGAATTATTTTATCCTAGAATTTTCTACTATCACAAATAAAGGATCCCTCAATATATCCCAATTATGTTGATAGAATATTGTAGAGATACCATTTGAACCTAGAGATTTATCCTTATCAAAAGAGAAAAGAGCTAAATAAACTTCTCCCTAAGTAATAGGCTCCACCAATTTCCTATTGTCTTCATCTAATACTATTGAAGGTACTTCTTGTAGTAGATTATCATTAAGAACTTAAAAATCCTCTGATCCTAGAATAAGTTGGTAAAAATACCTTACCTCCTTTCTAATTTCACTTTGATCTTCAATCCAAACCCCTTCTACTGATTTAATTCTACTAATTTTGGATGCTAATATTTGTGCTATTGTCATCCTATTAAAAAACTTTGTATTTCTATCTCCTTTTAACCAAGTATGTCTTGATTTTAATCTCCAAAATTTCTCTTCCTTGCTCAAAATATTATGATATTCTCTAAGAAACTCCATTTCCTTCCAGCTTGGATTATTGTGATCGCCTTTTTGGAATTTTGAAAGTTTATATTTTAGCTCTCCCATCTTCTCAGAAAAGTTTCTAAAAGTGTTCTTGTTCCATTCTTTCAATCTAGATGTCTTTGATTTAATTTGTTTTGAAAGTGTATACAACCCACCGTTTCTTGAAGAATTTCACGTTTGTGCTATGATATCAAAAAATTGAGAACTATCTTCCCACATCTATCCATATTTAAAATATGATATTTTTTGAATTCACTTACCACCATTTTAACTCTTATTGACCAATGATTTGAACCAATCCTTATCAAGGTATTAATTTTAGCACAACTCCCTTCATCTAGCCAATGATTTGAGAGAATGTACTTGTCTAATTTTTTTGCTATTAGGTTTTGACCTCTCTTGTTGTTGATCCATGTATTGTTGTCTTCTTCAAACTTAACCTCCCAAATATTATTTTTTTGAATAAAAGCTAAGAAACCTCTCATACTTTGGGTTAATTTCTTAATTCCCTCATTTTTTTCATCAAGCTTGGTTATGGCATTAAAATATCCTTTGATCATGAATCGAGTTTCTTGGTATTTACTTCTCATAAAGGTTTTAATCTCATTCCATACTTCTAATCTACTTGATTGGGTTGTAGGTCCATAAACATTGATAAGGATGAAATAAATATCTGCAAAGGAGCATATGACTAAAGAGGCTATCGAATGCCTAGTGTTATGAATGGTTATACAGGAGGTTCTAATAGGATTCCAACATGTTAGAATTCCCCTTGCCAGTACTTTTGAATCCAAAATATCCTATTCACATCTCACCTATATTGCTTTTATAGTTTTTGAAACTTCTTTCTTTATCATTTTAGTTTCTTAGATACAAATAATATCAGACTTATTACTTAAATATAGGTCCTTGATATGCCTCTTCTTTGAAGGGGTTGGATTATTTATTGGTGGTTGAGGAACAATCTAGGGTAAAACAATACATACCTTATAAAATAAATGTGATATATCTTACCTTGATTCCAAAAAAGGAGGATGCAACATTGTTTGATTCATTTAGGCTCATAAGCCTATATAATATGGCTCCTAAGATTATCTCCAAAGTGATGGCGAATTGGTTAAGACCATTGCTAGAAAAAATTATTTTATAAGAGCAAGGAGGATTTGTGAAATGGAGACAGATGGACAGGATCATGGTAGCTCATGAAGTTATGCATTCAACAACTTCAACAAAAGAGAGAGCAATGATCTTAAAACTTGATATGAGTAAAACCTATGATAGGGTTAAATGGTATTTTCTTTTTGTAGTATTAGAAAGGTTTAGATTTGGTAAGAAAATGGTAATATGGATTAAAGCTTGTGTCTCTAAAGTTTCATATTCAGTGTTGGTCAATGGGTTAGTAACAAAATATTTTAAAGCCAAGAGAGGTCTTAGACAAGGAGATCCTCTATCACCATATTTGTTCATTATTATGGCAAAGGTTTTGGGTAGGAACTTGAAGAATTCTAACAAATATGGATTTATAAGTGGACTTAAGGCTAGTAATAACATCGACAACATCACCCATCAACAATTTGTAGATGATACAACCTTTTTTGGGAGGGCAAGGATAAACAAGGCTAGAGCTTTGAATAACTTATTAAAGGAATATGAAAGAGCATCAAGGCAAAAAGTTAATAGGAAAAAATCCAAAATTTACTTCCTAAACACCCCAACTAGAATAAAAGCAGGGATATATAGGTTACTTCAAATGGAGGAGGTAAATTTGTCAGCTACTTATCTATGATGCCCTTATTTGAGGGGAGAATGAGGATAGAATAATAGAATCTAATTATAAGCAAAGTTTAGAGTAAACTTCCGACATGGAAAGGTAGACATTTATTGTTAGTAGGAAGAGTGCAACTAATTAAACCAGTATTACAAGCCACTCCAACATATTATATGTCCTTGTATATTATACCAAAATTGATAGAAAAAAGTTTAATCATTATTATGCTATCATTTTTGTGGTCAGGATTATATGATAAAAGGAAATTTCCTTTGGTGAAATGGAGCAAGGTGTGTGATGATAAAACTAGGAGAGATATTGTTTTAAGAGTTCTTATGGGTGCAAAATTAGCTCTTAAGGGACACGTAATTTGGAGATTTTACAAAGAGAGTCAAAGACAATGGGCAAGAATGAGCAAGAATTCTTCTAAGTATGTTGAGCCCAATGACCCAAGCTTATTATTTACTGCATTATCACTACCAAATATTTCAGCACTATGGAAGGGTTTAAAAAAATCAATTGATCTAGTGATTAAATGTCTAAGATGGGTGGTGGGAACTAGAGAAATTTTTTCTATTTGGATGGATACTTGATGTGATAAAAAATCACTCAATCTATATCCAATTTTGAAACCATGGATGAGATTACTTCAAGATAAATATGGTGATAGGGTTTCAAACATTTTGTACAAGGATCAAGAAGGAAGATACAAATGGAAAAAATATTTTTTTACAAGCACACAAGACATTGATGCTAGGAGGTAGTTGAGTAGAAATATAACATTAGTGATTACTCCAAGGGGATCCAAGCATAAGCTGATTTGGGAGTTGAATAACTTAGGGGAATACACAACAAAAAGTGGATATAATGTAAAACACCAACAAAATAGGAATATTGTATGAATTTGGAGAGATATTTGGGATAACCCAAACATTCCTAAAGTCAAAATGTTTGTTTGGCTTGTAGGTCATAGAATAATTTTATCCTAAGATAACCTTATCAAAAGGGCTTTTCATGGGTCCTCATAATGTGTTCTTTGTAAAAAGGAGGAGAAGCACATACCATCTCTTAGGACACTGCTCCATAGTCTGATTCTATGGCAATGGATTCTTAATATGTTTGGTAAATGCATGGTGATGAATGGTAGAATTGAAAAATGGTTAAGGCAATGGCATACCACTTTTAAAAGTGAGGCTTTACATATAATCTAGGATATATCAAAAGATACAATACTTTGGACTGTATGTTTAGAAAGGAATAAAATAATATTTAAAGGAAAGGAAATAAGTTTAGAGGTAATGAAAAGGAAGATTTATTTAGCCATAGAGGAGTCTAAAACAACCCTATCAACTCACCCAATCCCTAATTTGGAAGCAAATATCCTTGATAGATGGAGTCAATTCATCAAATGGAATTATGATGTTGGGTATAGAAGAAACAAAAATAAGTCTAATAATATAAAGTGGAAACCACCAAATGTGGAGTTGGTCAAATTGAATTTTGATGAAGCATCTAAAGGAAACCTAGGACCAACAGGAGAAGGAGGAATTTCAATAGTGGATTTAACAAATAACAAAGCTGAAGCTTGGGCAGATTTAGAAGGATTAAAAATATGTAAAAAAATGAAATGAAACAAAGTATGGATGGAAGGTGACTCACTCATAGTAATAAATACAATTTTGAGGAAAGCAAAGGTTCCATAGAACATACAAGAGATAATTGTGGAAATACAAGACCTTGCTATAGATTTTAAAGAAATCAGGTTTACACATACGTTAAGGGAAGGAAACAAATGTGTAGATAGGCTAGCCATATAGAGGTTTTGATTGAGGGTCGTGAAGTTAAATTCTCTTTTCCTTGGTTAGAGGAAGTAGTAAGTTTAGTTGAAGCTAACAAGAAAATGTTGACTGCTTGATTCAAATAATGATTAAGATCTACTTTAATGTTTTCCATTGGTATTTGTTTTATTTTATAAGATTAATATGTTTTCATATAAACTATTTATTACAATTTTTGAGGTTGCACTCATGCTTCAGGAAGGAAACTAGCAAACCAAATGTGATAAAGTGGACTATGATAGTGCAATGTTTTGGAAATATTACTCTACTAAGATGTAATGCATAAAAAATAGAGGTGGATTTTTGGTATTGTGAAGGCTGTTGTAGGAAATGTCAAGAAGGATGTTAAATTCTGGAATATTTGTATTCACACAAAAAATTGAAGATCTAGAAAATGAAAGTCAAGAATTCAAACATTTTATGTAAAATGATGTAGGTTTCTAGCTATAACAACTCAATTGAGATGAAAATTGAATATATTTGTAAACTCTCAATCTATAAAGGAGAGAGTTGTGATTTGTTAAGGGTGTGGAAACCGAGTACAACCCCTTGTTCTACAAGAAAAACAAAGTCTTAAGATAATAGCATATGCTTTAGAGTTACAAAACAAATGAAGAATATGCAACATTTTTCATGTGTCATCTCTCAAAAAAGAAAACTTTTAACAAGGTATAAACACAAGAAATATATTGTAAATAGAGAGATAAGGCAATTTTTGATCAAATGGAAAAGAAATCAAGAGGATGGAGTGACATGGAAACTAGAAGAAATCATATAGAACCATCCACACTTACAAAGGCTGAGAGGAAAAAGCCTTCCAAGAGAAAGGAGTATGATGAGCTCCTTGTAAACTAAAATACTCAATAGGTGTTTGGGGGCTTATTTGAGAATGTATGTAGGTGATGACCAAAACTAAAATACTCAATAGGTGTTTGGAGGCTTATTTGAGAATGTATGTAGGTGCTGACAAAAATAAATGGGCAAAATAGATTCATATAGAAAAATATTGTTAGAATTCAACCTACCATTTGCCAATCAAAATGACCCTTTTAAAGCATTATATAGTTGACCCACCATCATTAAAAGATTTAGATATTGAAGAATCTAGATTACCAGAAACACAAAAAGCAATCCAAAAAATGCAATATATCATCAACATTTTCAAGGATAACAAGGCCATTGCTCTAAATAGGATAAAGCAGCAAACAAACCATATGATGAAATTTAGCCATTGATGGTACCGTATATGGTCATCTCCAACCATATAAACAAACAACACTAAAAAATAAAGGTGCATCAATACTTCAATCCAAATTTTATGGACACTACCAAATTAAGGCTTAGGATAAGCGAGGTGACATATGCTTTAGAGTTACCAAACAAATGAAGAATAATGACATTTCATGTGTCACCTCTCAAAAAAGAAAATTGGTAACAAAGTACAAATCCAAGCAAGGTAATTAAAAATATAGAGATAAGGCAATTTTTGATCAAATGTAAAGGAACTCAAAAAAATAAGTGACATGAAAACAAGAAGAGTTTATCCAAAAGCATGTGCACTTATAAAGGATCCGAGGACAAAGCCTTTCAAGAGAGAAGGAGATATATAAAGCTCCTTTCATTGCTGTGTAAAAATATTAATTCTTTTATGGGCCAAATAGTGACTATATTCATTTTATTTAAGAAGCATCATCTAAACTTATATTAATGCCTCCTATGGAGATGTATTCATTTCCTTCTCTTCACGTCTTTAAATTATTATTTTAGATAGTAGCCATTTTGTAAATTATTGTTTTGGGTAGCTATGTGCTCCTGTACCTAATTTGTGCATTTGTAACTCTTTCTTGTTGGAGCCGCATAAAGTAACCCCCATGTCAAGTCATCTTCTATTGTGATGAAGGCAATTTTCTCTAAAGTGTATCTTTAATTTCAAAAGTTTTACATTGAATACTCATTTGATGTTGATGGACCTATCTTACATCCTTAGTTATCAAATTCGTTGAATTTTTAAATAAAATTTGAAATTTGTTGAATTTAAAACCCTAACGAATAAGTTCAACAAATAAACCTTAAATTTGACAAGAAAAAAATTAGGCAAAAACAGACCAGAATGCATACGGGAAGGGGAAAAAGTATGCGAGAATTTTTTTGCATGTATTTTCAACCCTAGCAGGAAAAAAATTGAGCAAAAGAGGTGGAAGGGAGAAAATGCATGCAAATTTTTTTTTGCATGTGTTTTCCCCTTTATATTTGATTTTTTTTCCCTTTATATTTGATTTTTAAAAACATTTACAACATTAAAAAATCTATGAATTTGACAATAGCTGAGACTTGAGACTGCCTGCATTTAAGTAAAAGTTTTATATTAAAAATGTAAAGAGTAGGTTTACATTTTTTTTAACACATTTAAATGAACTTTTATATTTAAATGCTGAAACTAAAATTAAATGGTATTTTTTTTAGAAAAACTATTATAAAAAAATGGCACCACTAAAATCTACTCTAAAAGATTGGAAATATATATGACAAGGAAATTATTAATGTTTGTTTCAAATCTCCGTTTGAGTTTTTTAATTACTAATTTAAAAATATATTTACATTTATTATTTCAAATTTTTAAACATGTCCAAATTGTTTCAAACTTCAAAAATGTCAAACTCGAACACTAACTTCATAATCTACTCTAAAAGATTGGAAATATATATGACAAGGAAATTATTAATGTTTGTTTCAAATCTTCGTTTGAGTTTTTTAATTACTAATTTAAAAATATATTTACATTTATTATTTCAAATTTTTAAACATGTCCAAATTGTTTCAAACTTCAAAAATGTCAAACTCTAACACTAACTTCATAACTAAGCTTAAAACATACTACATCCTAATCATATAGTAGTAATAATACTTTGACGACATGCAATGTAGGGTTGATAAGATTCAAACCAATATTTTCTCTTATAAAATATTTTCATTATTTTTAGTTTGAAAATTATTTATTAAAAATTGTACTTTTTTTAATATCATGTCATGGACAACTCTAGACATGCCCAGGCCATATCCAGATGTATTAGATATATATGGGCATGTATTTGGATACATCAGGATGTGACATCCATGTATTCAGATATGTTTTGATATGGTATTCAAGTATCATTTTCGTCTATGTATCGAATATGTGGATAGAACTATCAGGACAGGAATGACGGATAAAGTAATTGTGAGCTGGACATTTGGAACTCTTTGTTTATGGTAATGAGTCTAAGATTCTGGATCTCTTCTTTTTCGCTTCCCCATGCACTTGTAACAAAACTTACTTTTGAGTCCAACTAACACCCCTTATATTCAAGGAGATAGTAATCATGTCTCGTTAAAGATTATTGGCTTTGTCTAATTATAGTATAAAATATATATATATATATTTGGGATCTAGTATAATTTTAATCCAAGGTTTAAATTGTAGCGTGGACAAGTGTGTGATGGGTGGGTTTGTGGTGGCTTTGTGTTAATTTTTTTATTAATAGTCCGTAGGTCTAGGTGGATTGGTAAGTTGAGGCGTTTACCGAGAGGAGACTTACGTTCCAATCCCACGGGCGTGCCCATGCATACCCAGTAGCATGATCCGACTCCTCTGCATGTTGCACCTGTCTGAAGACGACGACCTGTTTCTTGTTTGTCCAGCAGCCCCTCTACCTTCATGCCACGTGTTTGAACCAGACTGATGAAGATGGTGCAAACTCTATATGTCCGGCGGTCCCCATCTCACACAGTGTTACCATTAACGAGACGGTGGTTGTGTTGGAAGCCTTCGCTGATAGTTTGAACCCTGCCAATTGCGCCAGTTACTAAAAATTTGTGATTGTAACCAATTCATCTGTAACCCCAAAAAAAAAATACTATTAACAAGTATAGCTCTCGACTTTAGGAGGGGTTATGGTTGGGAGAGTCTGCTCAATCCTGTAGGTCGGTTATAAGATTTCTCACAAGAACCAAATCAGGGTAAAAGCCTTTCTCCCTCCTTGGGACAGGGTGATAAAGGTAATCATGAATTACTTCTCTTTGGACTCATATCAAGAAATTATTAAAAGCTACCACGTAATGTTCCTTAATCAGTTTAGGAGAAGAAGACGAATAAACGTGTTGGCTTTCTTATGTCATTCATTGAAGAAATTATTGTCGGATGTGCGTAATGGTAAGAGTCTCTATCCCCTGCATCAAAGTAGATGGATAAATGGTTGAGAGAAAGACTACTCAACCCTATACATTGATCATAGAAAGTTTTTCACGAAAAACAAAAAACCAAAAAAATTTAACAAAGTTTATATTTTTTTTAAAATGTTTTAAAATCACTTTTTGATAATTTCAAAATTTTCCTATTTTAATATTAATATTATTTAATATTTTAATCATATTAACGAAAATATAATTATATAATAAAAAATAAAAATAATTTTTAACATGCACTTATTTTTATCCACATATCATAGATTACTTAAAAACAAACTTTTAAACTACTAAAACTAATGGTCGGCTTTTTTTTTTTTTTTTCATAAAAAGCCCTAAAAAAATTTAAAATAAAACTAATAAAAAAGTTTAAAACAAAAGCCGACAATGCATTTGAGATTAAAAGGGTTTTCTTTAGAAGCTCAGTGTCCGGGGGTAATACGCCCCAGTTCATATTTTTCTCAGTTTGCAGTCGAGCAGTGCAAGGTAGGACAGCCATGAACAAGAGCTTCGTCTTCGACGACGGCGGCTCTGAGCCTCTTGCTCTAATTCCACCAAAGTCTCAATCGCCATGGGAATTCTCAGGCTATTCTGAAACGGTTGCCACCGAACACGCCAGAAGAAATACCACCTCTATCGATCACAAGATATTCAAACTTCGTTCCCGCTTCAACAAACCCTCCGACGACGAAGATGAGGACGAAGAAAAACCCTCCAAAAATGGCGACGAAACCGCTGAAGGAGCCGACGTCCGGCAGAGGGAAACGGGTCACTGGGAGGGCGACAGTGGAAGCGAAAGTGACCAGTCAGATATAGATAACCTGGAGGAGGACAACGACAATAAACCCCCTTCTTCAGAAACTCCTGCTAAAGTAGCGAAGGTATGGATACTTTTACTATATATATTTAAAAATGGTTTAACTTAAGTATATGGGAGATAATGTTATTTGATAAACATGTAAATATATGACAAAATTTGGACTGGTTTTCAAAAAACTACTCATGCCATCTAATAAGTTTCACGTGAAAATGTTGTTCGGAACTTAACCTCCTACAGAAATAATGTTAGAATACAAATTTCTTGCACAGTCATAATGTTAGAAATGTTATGCCTTCGTCTTGTCGAATGTCACGAGTCAATAGTTGATGCAACCCATATTCCACGCGACTGAAATAATTGATATTGAACAATATTAAAGTTGAGTTCTTTAACTGAGAAACGTTGTAACAGGTTTGTTTCTTTATGTATAATTAACTGTTACACATTGTTATCTTGCTCTCCCAAATGCTCATTCTTACTTTCCTTCAGTTTGTTTGAATTTTCATCTGATGTGGAAACTTTTGAATTTTCATCTGTTGTGGAAATTTCGCCCGTCTTCACCTGGTCTTTCGCTTTACCCTACAGTGCGAGATATAGCCCCATAATTATGAGAATCGCGCCCACCACACTATATTTAAACACGTCAATCAAAAACATGACTCAGTTAATATGTTACAAGTACACGTCAAGCATTTATAGATGTCCCAAACTGATTGAAATCTTACCTTCCCAAATGAAGAGAGACGTGTAGAATAACAAATTCCAGAAGGGCAGTTGTTATTGTGCACAATGGACTGAACACTCCTGCAAATACAGGTCCCTTTTTCTGTATACACCACGCTTGTACGAAGAACGCCAATGCCGAGCATACTATTCCCTGCACAATTTCAATACCCAAAATAATTGAGAGCCTATTTTGCAGCTTATTCACATACATAGATAGAAATAGAACAAAGATCTTTAGATTCACATAAACGACTACATTATATTTTAAAACTGTATGATAAATAATCTGATTTCGATACCCAAAATAATTGAGGGCTTATTGTGCATCTTATTCCCAAACTTAGATAGATCCAAGTACAAAGATCTTTAGATTAAAAAAAATTATATATATATATATATATATAAGGAATGACTAACACCTTTTGTAAGATATTTGATGGTTTTTGATATTGCCACTATAATCCTAGCTCTCTCGGTAAAATAAAGTCAATAGGACCCAGACCCTCCAGGGCATCAAACTCGGATAGCCAATTGGCAAACATCTAGCCTATCCCTTCTGGATATGCAGACAGGTATTAACCTGGAAAGAAGTTTCAATCATGGAATGCAAACACTCGATAGCTATCATCCAACCTATGGCCTTCTGGGTACGGGACCCTGACCTTCTTATTCATCAAACTGAGATAACCAACGCTCTGGTTACGGGACCCCGACCTTCCAAGGCATCAAACTGGATAGCCAACGCTATCATCCAGCCTATCCCCTTTTGAGTAAGCTTATTCCCTTCTGGGTATGCCATGATTTGAACATTAAACTTCTTAAAAGATAGGCAAAAGCCCTACCACTACCCTGTCCTTGTTGGACAAGGATTATATATTTTAAAAGGGGATGACATTTTTAAAAATAATCTCACAGATACGCTTTTACAAACAACCTTTGGAAAGTAAAAGCGGTAACAATTGATCGATTCTGGGGATGTTAGTAGAATGTGAATATAAAGTATCTTTCTATTAATATATTCTCTTCAATCACGTATGATAATTACACACAATCCCCACAAGAACGACCACCTACAACCATCTCAAAGGCAAATTCTATAACCATAAATTAATCCAAGCTATGCGTGCTAGCAACAGTATACTGATATGCACACACAACCCCACAAGTAAAACCACCCACAATTTTTTTAATGCAAACACTAAAATATAGAATGTACCGTATACAGAATGGTGAGGAGCTGAATGTTCCATCGTATAGCCCAGATGTCCAATTTGTTATGCTCAACTACTATCCCACTTAATCCAGATTGCAGTGATCCAAAAATGCACATGAGTGCTGTGAATGATAATTGAGATGGATATCTTTTCAAAACAGGCCCCTGCAGCATTCAATAGGGAATTACCGTCAGCGAAGATCAAAGCTTTGAATTAGATGGAAATGAGAAAGGGGTTAATGAATTCACCTGGAATGTAAGCCATGCAGACCAAGCTATAATGCCTCCAAAAACCAAGATTGAACCCAAAGCCATATTGGTGTGAGGAGGCTCTGAACTGTTTGGCCTGGTTGATTTTCTGTCCATAGAGGAGGAGGAGGACTTCCATATGGTTGGGCCTTGGTAGAATGTCATGACCATTGCGCCACTTACACATATAACTGTGCCCACGAGTTTTGCTTGGCCTCTCACTGTTTTAATATCAATACTCTCTAGTCTGCACAACCCAATTCAGCAGATCTCACATATTAATACCAGTTTTATATTGATATTTGTAATTCAACCGTCCTGGATACTGTCTATTCAGCCACCTGGTTTCACTAATCTTTAAGCATTCCAGGTCCAATAACTTTAATAGTTTCCATCAATGACAAGATGCAGATACACTCTTTATCTATTCAATAGACTAGTTTTATCCTTTCACATGATTGCATTGATTTCCTTACTCATCTTGACATGGTCCATTAAGGATGAGAGACAACTCAGCTCGGTCCAATAAAATCATTGTTGAACTATTCAACATAAGACTTTCCAATTAGGTTTGTGCTTAGGCATCTCAACCCTGTATTCACATGTCTATGGTTCACAAGACAACACAAGGTTCACACCTAGCAGTTAAAAGGTCACTCACATCTATGAAACAAATGATATCCTCTTTATGGCTGATTTTAGGATCAGCCAAAAGAACAGGGCCAATTAGAAAAACCCACCATTTTAAGGACACATCTTATCCTTTGTTGGTTTTCAGAAGATAGTTATAATGCAATTGAACTATGCCAGATAAAGTAATTATTATGAAGGCTCAGGTTGCTAATCATTAACATATTCAACTCATCCCTTGCTTTTATTTTATTTTATTTGGATTTGTGCATCATTTTACAGTTTATGCCAGTGTATCATGATCACTAGTACCACAATTATTCTCCTATGATCTCAATCAAAAAGGAACACTCATTTGCTAGTTTCCTTGAGAGACACATTATAGGGTTTTATCATTCACATTGTACACATGAATCACAATATAATCAGCTTATGAAACTAAGATGTATACATTGACTTGTAATTAGGTACTATCTCACATAGTAAATATACATACACTCATTCGGCTGGTTTTTAAAGATGATACAAGATTGAGTTCCAAGGAAGAACAATTTTATTCACATTCAATGTCAGCAACATGCTGGTCAAATCCTGGTTCTTTATCAAAAGGAATGAGATATCAAAACAGGTATAATATACACTTTGAACAAGGACTCCATCAATCAAGATTCTGTGTTTATGCTTCAGATTTACAAAATAAGACGATTGAATTCCAACTCAGAATGAGGCTTCACTTGGCCTACATAATTGTTCCACTTTCCTTAACAAGTTCAATGGTAATTTTTCAGCAAACAGCAATGCTGTCACATACAGTTGATTCTAGTATGTTCAACACAATCAATACAAAGACATCAATCTTTGTACATACTAGAGACTGTTCTCAATATGAACTTACACAAATCAACCCAGCTGTACCAATTCATCATAATAGAATTGGAACAAGCCCTAGTCAGGCCTCTTAAAGGTTCGTCTAGGGCCCATACACATATAGGTCATACAAAGTTAGACTTCATGTAAAGAATTTATACAAGAATGCATTGAACATCTATGTCATGTTGTTCTAGATTGTCATGCAATCTCAGTGCTATCATGGACTGAGACAACAAGAAATTGTGCCATACTTTTCAAATTTTACAATTTTTATCACAACTTTTTCAATTTTTACGACTTCTGTTGCAACTCATTTTTACAATTTTTATAACTTTTGTCACAACAACTTTTTAAGTTTTTCCAACTTTTGTGAGCAACTTTTTCAGTTTTTGCAACTTTTGTTACAACATATTGTCAGTTTTTACAACTTTTGTCACAACAACTTTTTCAGTTTATGCAACTTTTGTCACAACTTTTCAGGTTTTACTTTTGTTGCGTTTTTTTTTTAAGATAGTTTAAGCATTTCCAGAATTGTAAGAAGGATCACATGATGTTTTTTATGTAAATTTTCATGTTCGGTTTTATTGGCAACATTTAGGAAAGGAATCTGCGTGTTCCCACCCAGTGACCACTACACCTAAAACTACCATTCAGGTGATAACTCTCAACTGAGTTGGTCAAAGGAAGGAAACGCCTTGAACTGCTGCAACTAAAGAGGAGGGAGAGTATTATTGGGGCGATTTTGTGCCCAATCACAGAATTCCCACATGGAAATTTCCGACTCTTCTTCCTACCCTGAAGAACCTGCCCTTCTGTGAGAAAAGTAGATATAGGACACTGACATGATAGAGAGAAATATCGTGGAAAGTGACAATGCAACTACATGAATTCTACTTGAGATCATGAAAAATCATTCATAAAGTCTGATTAAAATTATGCAACATCATACATGAAGCATTTTCCCACTCTTTGTCAATGTGTATTTTTTTTTTTTCCTAGACAGTTTATAATGTGAAGCTCCTTCTTTCCCACTGTTCAGCCTAAACACCATCTACAAGTATTTTAATCTCAAAATATATAGGCATTTTTTTTGGGCCAAACAGTTTTAGCTATTTCAGAGCATTGTAATTCTTACCTAGATCACAACTTTTCTGCGGACCACCCGGAAAAAATGGTTTTACTGAAAAACTAAGAAAAATACGGAAAGATATAGTGAATTTTATATATAATTAGAAAATTAACATAATAAAATTTCAACTCTAAAACTGATGAGCCCAAGGCCAAATGCAAGGACAAAAATGACTAATAAGGGACACCTATATTTGATCTTTTTTGTGTTTGTCATAATCTGCACCATGTAACTGTGCATCTAATCAAACTTGCAATTTATTAATCCAACCTATGTAATGATCCGCAGTATGAATATTCACTTTAAGTAGAATAATGTGCAATAATTTGTCTGCATCTGATAGAGCCCAAAGTTATTAATCCAGTTACTTGAAATCAGAGCAAGAATATTCATTGTTTGAAAATCTTTGCTTTGATCTGGAAAAATGAACGTGTTGATATTTTCTCTATGTAGTAAAGTTCTTCTTTTTTAGTAAATATACTGAATTTCTATACTGTTTCATTTCAGAAGATAATTGGAAGCCATGACACAGAACCTGCAAATCACAAGAAGGGCTCTGGGTTTTTTGCATCGTCAGAAGGGGCTTCTTTTAGTGCAAATTCATTTGTTGAATTAAATCTTTCTCGGCCATTGTTGAGGGCATGTGAGACTTTGGGCTATCAAAAGCCAACTCCAATTCAGGTTTTGAAGGACATGACATCATTTTCATAGAATTTTCTGATTATGAGCTTGTATTTAATATTTATTATTCGAAACCCCAATTATTTTCATTTCTTAATGATGATAAGTATAAGCTCCATCCAATTCTGAAGTCTGCTGTCATTCCTAAATGCAGGCAGCATGTATACCTTTGGCATTAACTGGGCGTGATATATGTGGAAGTGCTATTACAGGGTCTGGAAAGGTTAGTTGCATACTAAATCTTATAGTGTATCTATGTCTTTTGCCTGCAACTTATCTGGCACTTCTTTTACTTTATACTGGTGAGAGTATGTTCTAAATGCAGAAGTTTCTTCCTATTTTGGTATGCATGATTTGTAAAGCTTGTATCTGCAAGATGCTGTCTTATGAATCTATGATCATTCGTAAATCATATTCTATTGTGGATTATTAGTTGACCATTTTGGCATTTTCTCTCTTTGTAATTACAGACAGCTGCATTTGGTTTACCAGTGCTGGAGAGATTGCTTTTCCGCCCCAGGCGTATTTCTGCCATAAGAGTCCTTATTCTTACTCCAACAAGAGAACTGGCTGTTCAGTATGTCTTTCTGTTTGTACTATCTCATATCTTACTTTGCAAAGGTGTATAGAGGCGCTGACCAGATTGTCTCCGGCAAGTGGATTTGGTCCTCTTGTGGGAAGACCACATCTCACACTCTCGCTTAGACAATCTCTTGGACACAATGTCTACAATGCTTCATTTTTCACAGCTAGCCCTTATGCTCTTGCTATCTCTCACTTGTTTGAGTTTTGAGTTTTTGACTTGCCTTAGATGGGGGCCTCCCCTATTTATAAGCTCATCTGAGCTAAATAGTTCATGGATGGAGAAATCTAGATAGACAGAATATCATATTGTTCTAAATACTGTTTGAAAAGTTTAGTCTGAACGGAGTGGGGGAAATTTGGAATTTTTAGTTCAGTTTAGAGAGAGAGAAATCCTTATATAATAGATTTTTTTTTTTCTATTGTGGCCTGGACCAAACCAGACTTATTTTGTGCTTCTGAAAATTTCAGATTGTACTGACTGATCCTTCTAATTCTGATGGCAGGCTTTGGCAATTTCAAATAAGAAGTTCTTGATATGTAACAAAAACATTTACATGTAGTGGTTGTTGTTTGTGTCTTCTTCATATTGGATACAATTCTCCTTACTAAACAATTTTAATTGCTGATATACCCTTTTGGTTCTCCTATTATTTGAGCGAAAAGAACAAAAATAAACTTTTGTTGCTTCAGAGTGTCACATTTGAATTATTATTGATTGCCATTTTTCAAATTTGGTCATGCAAAATTTTTACATCATTCAGTGTTTTTATATGGTTATTTTGATAATTGTTATAACAACATGGAGGAGAAACTGAAATTTGCTTTTTTAATTTGATATACTCAGGGTGCACAGTATGTTGGAGAAGCTTGCACAGTATACAGACATCCGGTGTTGCCTTGTTGTTGGGGGTCTGTCAACTAAGGTGCGCATAACATAATTGAAGATCTTCATATTCTTTTCCCTTTAGTTAATTTGCTTATTTTAATTTTTATGTGTTATGAAAAAGTTTAGTATTGATCCCTAAGTTGACATGCCGGATTTAATTGCATCTATAACTAATGGGATTTACTTTTTTACTAGCTTGAGCTCTGAGCTTTATTTTGCATATCTATCAATTTCTACACTCTGGTTATATGCATTCTTTTGTGTGATGAAAAGAATGATTTCTGATTTCTTTGTTTGGAGAAAATTGTTTGCAACTTCCACTTTAATATTTAAGAAAACCAAGTTCTTGGAAGTCTGTTACCTTTTCGTAATATGTTTGTCTTTTGCATTTATATACTTAATAGTAATTCATGGAAGGGCATTTTTGTATATTGCTCTAGTTATGATATAGTCAATTTTATTAATTATTTTTTATCATCTTGAGCTTTTTTCTGTTTCATTTTTTTCGCTTGACTGTTGGTTCTTTGATCTCTTCATCATTACTAGCAAAATATTAGAGGTTACTCAATTCTGCGTTCACCCTGGAGGATGTGATGAGATGTAGTACAATAGTTTAGTGAAGTTCACTCTAGGATCTCTTTTAGCTTTTTAATACTTTCTTCATAACTACAGTGCCTCTTAACAGCTTTATTACTGAGGCACATTGACCTACATTGGTCATTTGTGGACATTAATAGAATCATCTTATCTTGTTGTCATTCTTGTGATCTTGAATCGATTAACAGTGGAATTTCAATACATCGATTTCTTTCTGATTTATATTAGATGGCTTCTTGCAGGTGCAGGAGGTGGCATTAAGGTCCCGTCCGGATATTGTTATTGCTACTCCGGGGCGGATGATTGATCATTTACATAATGCACAGTCAGTGGGTTTGGAAGAACTTGCAGTATTAATTCTGGATGAGGCAGATCGTCTTCTGGAGCTTGGCTTTAGCAATGAAATTCAAGAGCTGGTAATGTTTCATAAAACATGTTGTAACTTCATTTTAGCTGGTTAAGAGTAAGAGAATGCAAAACCCATTTTGGGGCTTCTGTTGTCTTGTGGCCTTTGTGCGTGCCAGGATGAGTTGATTTTCCCAACATTCGATGAATCTCAAAGCTTTTCTTTTCATAAAACTTCATCTTTAAAGTGAAATCATCCTCAATTTTTGGCTGCTCTCACATCTGATAATGTATTGCACATTTGCCTGTACAGAGCAGACGTTTTGTGCTTACACAAGAGTAGTATCTTATAGCATATATCCTTATCATTTGTGTTTCTACAGTCTTTATTAAATCTGGCATCAATACAAGACATGAAATGTTAGTAGTCATCTGAGGCCTTAAAATGATAGGAATTGCTTTGTATGCAGAACACGCACATCTGTACAGTTTTAATTAACCACTAGAAAAAAGTAGTTTTAACGTTCATGAGGCCATAGGCCATACGGGATGAAAAGACATCAAGCAATACGCTACATGTGAAGAGCTGCTTCACTTTTTTGTTACATGATATTAGAAAGGCTATACCTGTTTTATCGCTTCATTAATTCCTTGATATGAAGAGACCTCCAAACCTCTACCATCTCTTCTGGGATTTATATTTTATTGTGTACATTGTTGCCTGTTGGCACTGGGTGATGCTAGATGCATTTTTGTGCAGCTATTATGAAAGAAAGTAAAAGGTATTTATTCTTTGTGATTTATCTTCATCTGTAAAGGTACCACTTTTGATAAACTTATGTTTCATGATTTTGCAGCTTAGGCTTTGCCCAAAACGAAGACAGACAATGTTGTTCTCAGCCACAATGACGGAAGAAGTGGATGAACTTATCAAGCTTTCACTTACTAGTCCTGTGCGTCTTTCAGCAGATCCGTCAACAATGCGTCCTTCAACTCTAATTGAAGAGTAGGTGCAACAATAGGATCGAATTGCGTGCTAACATACATACATACATACATACATACACACATACACACATATCTATCTATCTATCAATATATGTGTTGTCATTGTTTTTTCAAAGATAGGCTTATTTTGCAGTTAACAGTATTGTTATACTTTTCGTTTGGAATCTGTGAGGAAAGTTCCTTACATTTATTGATGTGTTGTCATTTTTTATTGGAAGATAGGCTTATTTTGCAGTTAACATTATTGTTATGCTCTTTGTTTAGAATTTGTGAAGAAAGTTCCTTGAATCTGAAGTCCTTACATGGCTTAAAATTTGTTGACGAGTGACAACTTTGTTGTGGACAATTATCTAAATGTGGCATACAATTTTATTACTAATGATTTGGGAAGAAGACTGAGAGGAGTAGCTGCCAGCATTGTGAGAGTGAAACAAAAAGTTATATTTAGGGAACATTTATGGTTGATAACATTCTAACTGCATCTTGAGCTGTTGAGTGGCCCAGTATGATGGGTCACAATGGCATCATTTTGAAAATGGTTTTTGAGAAGTCTTAAGATAGGATGAAGAAGTATTTTATATGAAACATCCTTTCTCATCATGGAGTTGGTCCTAATTT
Organism: Wollemia nobilis; assembly: GCA_028583015.1. Lineage (NCBI taxonomy): Eukaryota > Viridiplantae > Streptophyta > Pinopsida > Araucariales > Araucariaceae > Wollemia > Wollemia nobilis. The sequence continues at coordinate 532,221 of JAQPPZ010016985.1, forward strand.
CAGAACCAGTGAAAGCTTTTTCTCCAGGCAAGTAATATCTTTGATTTAACTTTATAAATCTAGTAGACTAGGTTGTTTGTTACTCCTCTTAATGCAATGTCTGCAGAAGCTCCTGGCTATCTGCTGTAAGTTACTAGGTTCATGGTCCGAGTAAGAGGAACAATCTGTGAGGTAGACAGGAGATGCATTATGATATTTTTCTTTCCAATTGCAAGGTCTTGATCTGTTTGTATCATATCTCTATGATGAGATATTTGTCCCCATCTTGATACGTCTTCTCTGTTCAGTGGCACCCTAGAGTCTAAACTACTTGGAATTATTTTCATAAGACTAAACTTTGGTTTATTTGGTCATATTGAGTTCTGAATTAGATGAGTAAGCTAAATGTACACTCCATTTTCTTGTGTCTGATTATGTGTATTATCTTCCTTATGGTTTCTTAATTATTCCATTTGCTTGAAGCTTCCTCAGAGTACTCTCATTTTGATTTCTTATGTGTAGCATTCGTGGTTCCCTAATAATTAGATTTACTTCAGGGTTCTAAAGATATTAAATCATTATTAGTAGTCCAAGGTAACTGAAGAAAGGGGATTGCAATGGTCTCCTGAGATATGCCTATGTTAGACAAAGACAAGGTTGGCTTTGAGCTGGTGTATGTTTGCTCCCAAGGCATGGTTTTGTCTGTGAAATGGATAATCGAAGTTCTTACTGGGGAATACCTTTTGGCGTTCTATCCATGCTAAGCTGCATTTGCTTAGGAAGTGTATTGTCTCTATTGATACTAGGGCAATATCCACGACGCCTGTGCTTCTTTTTGGATCAGAGGGGAAAGGAATACAAAATGAAGTTTATAAGTTCATACTATTATTTGTTACCGAACATTATAACTTGCTTTTAGAATGAAAAAGAAAAGGTCGAGCATTTCTTTAGAGAAGGAAGGACAATAGTGAACAACAATTGAGCCTTGTGTGCAAGGAATAAACAATATTTCAAGCAAAATTTAACAATCTGTGGGATGTCAACAAGTACTGGCTTTTAAAGTACACTTTTTTTTTTGGTGGTATACAAGGGCACAAAGTGGAAAGGGATACAAAGAAAATAAAATTAGAAGAACAGAGAAATTAACTGCATTCTAAACTTAAAAAAATTCATAGAAACAAAGAGTAGTGAATTGAGTTCAAATTTTTGATTATTCAGCTTTATAAAGGGATACAGAGAAATAAAGTTATCAGAACAAAAGAAATTGACTCCATTCTAAACTTTAAAATATTCAAAGAAACAAGAGCAGTGAATTGAGTTCTTATTTTTGAAGATTCAGCTTAATGCTTCGTCAGTTTGAGTTTTGAAATGATAAGAACATCTGGCAATGTGTAGAATTGTATTTGGCACAATGGTATGAGTTGGCAAATAATGCATTTCTCATTTTCCTTAGAATTTTATGGGGCTTCACATATTGCCAGAGTTGTAAGGAGAATAAATGTTTAAAATGGGAATGATTGATTTTGGAAAAATACGAAGTTATACTAGTTAAAATGGTATCATATTTTCTATATAGATTATGCTTACCGTGCTTTTTTTAGGTGTAAAGGGTCTGTGTAATACCATTGTTAATGAAAGATCTGGCTAGATGCCTTAGGTGACTGCATTCCTGTTTGATTCAGGGTAATAAAGATTAGACCAACACAAGAAGCAAAACAAGAAGCAATCTTGCTTGCATTGTGTTCTCGGACCTTTACCAGCAGAGTAATTGTCTTCAGGTATTTATTCTATAATATGTCTCAATCTTTTTGCTCATTAGCAAAATCTTTGTCTATATTTTATTATTTCTTTTCCTTCAGAATTTTTTTTGATCAAAGCATGTCTGTTGAAATGTTAGTCCTTTTTAGTAATCTACTTCTGCTGAAAAACATTGTTCAAGTCCTCTTCTTAGTTCTGTTATTTGAGAACACAAGGAAAAGATACCCAGCCGGGCAATATATTGCCAAGCTAGGATATGAATGACTTGAATCAAAGGTTCTTCAGTTGATGCAATGTGTTGATTACAATGACTAATCTATTAGTATCTTTGTTCGCATTATTTTTGTTAACGAGATTATACTAATGCTGACAATGTTTTGACAGTGGGACTAAGCAAGAAGCCCATCGATTAAAAATTTTATTCGGGCTTTCAGGGTTGAAGGCTGCAGAGCTGCATGGAAACCTTACACAGGCACAGAGACTTGATGTATGTCCTTTTCCTTGACAGGATGCCTTCTTGGAAATCAGTTTTGTAACATATTTATGCTTCACAACATTTGTCAGATTTAATAGCAATACAAGATTTTCTTATTTATCATGCGGTCTTTCAATATCAAGAACTAAAATATAATACATATGTTGACATTACGTTGTTACTTTGCATGCCCTGGGACAAGTTGTAATAGAATGCACCTATACCCACACAATGCAACCAATTTATCAGGTGTCGGAAACTTAGAAACATCACAAGCGATTATGTTGGGCTTTGGGTCTATTGGGCCATGTTTCATTGCATAAGTACCATGTCTCTTTCATTTTAGTTCTTTGGAAATTTGTGAGGTTATGCACATGGTTGCCAACAGAATCTTTTAGTCCACAATGTTGTGAACGTTGCAGTCTAACGAAATTCTTGTAGTCCACCATTTGCTACAGTCTTGTGTCATATCTGGTTTGTACTGCAATCTCTTAAAAATAGGAAAGGACCCATTCTATATGTATTTGACGAGTAACATCACCATTCTAAAGTAGTGAAATCTTTTTTAAGTGCCTCAGGTGTACTGCCTCAAGGTGTGCTGGTCTTATTCTTATAAAACATTAACAAGTTAAAGATCAACTTATTGATCCAAGTCAGTTTCCCAATTAATTCTAATTGCCATGATTTACTCTGCCAAATGCTAGATATTTTGCTCTGCAAGTGACAATGTTTGTTGTCACCCATCCATTCCCATTATGATGGAAGAGCATGCAAACACTATTTGTTCAGCTTGGTATATTTGTTGTAGCTTTGTCATATGATTTTTTTAGGTTGATATTAATCTTTTTCTCCACACCACTAATCCCTTGTTATTTTGATATTCATGTGTATAGTTAATCCTAAGGGCTTCCTTTTCGTCTTAGTCACATTCTTATGACCTTCACCAAACTAATAACAGTATCATATGTATTGAATCACAAGCCAACCTTCAAAAATATATTTTATAGATGTTTGAAGATAATGTACATTATAGTTACAAGGAGTTCTATCTGAACAAAAAATGGGGAAATTCAGAGGATTGAAATTTTGAAAAGTTTCGGTTTGATTTGCAAGACATGGTTAACATGACGCTCTAGAACTCAAGAACATCACTCTTGATAGAGCACGAGTGGTTCCACATCATACCTTTCTCATTCAGTTTTGGCCTAATGGAGTATTACATGCGAGAACTAACAACAAAATTGAAATTATTCTTTTTTTCCTTCTGTCTACATTGATGAGAATCTTGCATGACTTCGAGTGATGTAATTGAGGCAAACTTGTGTATAGTTTGTGGCTTCCAGAAAAGACAACAAATGGACGGTAATTCCTGAACACAAGGCAATGATCCTTGATTCTCTTCCTCTGAGATGGACACAGTCTCGGTCGTCTAAATGATGGTGTTCATAGATTCCAAATGACAGTGATAGTCTCTGTCACTTCCTAGAATCGGAGTGGTGCATTTGGGTCATTCTCGGGTTCCTTCCATGATGTTATTGTCTCCTTTTCACTGAGATTTATGACAGCCTTGAAGGGGCCCTTTCACCAGTAATTGGACATTAACCTTTAGATGTGAGACATGCTGATCAGGTGTTGTTTGTGGTTTAGGTGGGGAGCATTCCTTATTTGTGATTGCTGTTGGTCAAGGGTGTCATTGGTTGCCACAAACAAACACTACTAATATGCATGGTTTTAGACCCACAATTTTTCCCTCTCAATTCATGATGTTTTCTTTGCAATATGCTTCAACATCATCCTCTTGGGGCATCTACATATTGTGATCCATTCCTTGATCTGAACATAATTATCTTTATGTACTCTTATATAGGCAACTTTATACTGGTGTTTGATTTCAATGTTTGCACTGAAACCCATCAGATGATCCTTCATGATGTGACAAAGGATGAACTATGCCATTTTGAGCTAGTTGTTGAGGACCTGGGGATTTAGAATGATTTGGTAGATTGGGGGAATTTCCTTGGTGTTTATGGTAGAAATTCCCTCTAGCTGTGCAAGTAACATAGTCCTTTGATTCTCCATGGATACCCTTGCTTTCTGCAGTTGGGTGAATGGATTCACTTGCTTCTTGCATGGTGGTCGTTTAAGTGTATTTGACTATGTCTTTGCTAGTACATTGTTGATTCCCCACAGTCAACACTTCCTTCTTTCCATCCAACTTCTGTTATTCAAACACACATTGTTGTGATTTGCTCTTTCCTCATTAAGCTCTTCCTTTTATGCTCCCTTGCCCTGTAGGTTTCCCACCTTACCATGGTTAATTTAGACACAGGGTAATGACAATATTCATGGTACAAACATTTCCTAGCTAAGGCTAGGGCATTTCCTAACATTTCTAAATCCTAATATGGGTTTCCTTGTTTTGCTCACACAGTACATTACCCAAGACCAACCTGCACCTGTAGATGCTACCCAATGATTCAATGGTATGATGAGCTTAAAATCGTGCATAGGAGATTTCGTTTTGTCTTTGATGTAGTATCCTCTTGCCATCCCATCTGTCCGTAGAGAGTGCTGTTGTCTTCTCAAACACAAGAAACATGAAATTGTTCTTTTTGAGAGAGGTACTCTTTGACGCCATGGCAATTCTCTTGAAGTCTGTTGGTGTGTGGTCTTACCAAGGAAATCCCACACTTTTGGAATTGACACCTAACCTTGGGTTTCACATTCTTCATTTCTATGTTCCAACCAGGCCAAGTCTTCTTCTATGGGTTCCTTTTTGAGGGGTTGGACCTTATGCGCTACCTGAATTACCCAACCACGTCAGTCCTAGCCATTCTTCTGTGAGCATCATTATATCCTATGCTGGCTCTTTTAGGATGGTTGGTGATGGCGATGGCGATGGCTTTGTTCCTACTCCGTATTCCACAATTAATCAGTGTTGACGCTTGCATCCGCTTGAACTCTTCTCTAGTTCCTCCTCTCTTAATTTTTGATTCCTTCATTACTTCATCGCTGCTTAGGATTTATCCATTTCAGGGTCCACACTTCAAGGCAATCATCTGATGTTGTACAATTTAAGAGTCGTTTACTCTATCTTGTTAGTACGTACTCAATTGATAGTAACATTTTGTTTCCTTCAGTCTCATTGGTCTACTTTGTTCATCTGTTGTCATGAATAGAATTATGTTATCTCTATGACATGCATAGTTATCAGATCCGACCGGATCTGGACAAAATCTAGTCCAGTCCGGATTGGCCTCTGCCCATCTAAAAATTAAAGAAATCTAAAAATAATAAACTGATTCTGATGTTGTAGCAGTTTTTGATGTTGTATATGTTTAACACTTGAAAGTTCATTTCAATTCAAGCCTAGCCTTGAAGTAATAAATATTATAAATATTTTTGTGTTAGAAGGTGAAGTCACTATACAGAGGGTTTAAGCCTACAAAGACTGCTGCTAGACGTCTAGGCAGCACTGCTAGACGTCTAGGCAGCACTGCTAGACGTCTAGGCAGCAGTACGAGACGTCGGCAGCAGTACTAGACGTCTAGGCAGCACTGCTAGACGTCTAGGCAGCAGTACGAGACGTTGGCAGCAGTACGAGACGAACAGTCTTGAGGAGTGGAAATGAATAGTTTTGGAGGCTTCCTTTTGGGAGAGGAAACGAACAGTTTGGAGTCTTCCTTCTGCTCTATAAAAGGGACTTGATCCCTTGCATATGCATGTGAGAAATGCTGTGAATGTGAATGTAAAGTTTTGCTGAAAATAATAAAAGGAGAAGTTGCCATTGCCTCGTGGTTTTTCCTGCACATTGCAGGTTTCCACGTAAATCTCTGTGTCACTTGTGTTGCTGTTTCTATTTTCTGTTATTGTGTTTCTACTTGCAGGTATAAAATCTGGAAAATAAACTAACATCTGGTATTAGAGCTCAAGGTTTTGTGCGAGTGGGAGCTGCAACAATGACAGGAGGTGTAACCAAGTTCGAGATTGAGAAATTTGATGGCAAGAACTTCGCTCTATGGAAGATGAAGGTGGAGGATTTGCTGGTTCAGAATGACCAAGCTCTAGCCTTGAAAGGGGTCGCGAGTAAACCAAGCAGTATGAAAGATGAGTAGTGGGCAACGCTTGACAGGAAGGCGGTTTCTACAATCCGTCTTTGCCTAGCAAACTCTGTCTTGTTCAATGTAGTTGAAGAGAAGACCGCGAAAGCCCTTTGGCAAAAGCTTGAAAAGTTGTATGAGACAAAATCAGCAACAAATAAGGTTTTTCTAAAAAAGCAACTTTATAGCTTGAGGATGAAGGAAAGTTCATCCGTAATATAGATCATTTGAATGAGTTTAATACTCTTATCAAGTAAACTGGTTTCAGTTAATGTGAAGATGGAGGATGAAGATAGAGCTATCACCCTACTTTGTTCCCTCCCGGACACTTGGGATCATATGGTGATGACCATCAGTAATTCATCATCAGGAACTCTAAAATTTGATTATGTGGTAGCTTCTTTGTTGGTAGAAGAGTTGAGGCGAAAAACGTCTTTGGAACCCTCAACCAATGAAGCCCTATCTGTGAGAGGTCGATCTTTTGAGAGGAGTAAACAAGGTAGAAAACAGTCCAGATCTAAGTCTAAAGGACATAAGCAGAAAGGGAAGTGTTGGCATTGTGGGAAGCTAGGACACTCAAAGAAGTACTGTTGGCAATTAAAGAATGGTGAAAAGCAAAATCAGCCGTCAGCTGAGGCTAGTGCAGCAAATTCAGGAGAGACGGCAAAATGTGAAGCCTTCTGTATCAATAAGAGCAGATCTGTTTTATATACCTGGGTTTTGGACTTAGGTGCATCTTTCCACATGTCTCCCCACAGAGACTGGTTTGACAAATATCAGCCATACTGTGGTGGATAGGTTTATTTGGGTGATGATCACCCTTTAGAAATTATGGGAAGAGGGGATATAAGGATCAGGTTGGACGATGGTAGAGAAAGGTTGTTATGTGATGTACGACATGTGCCTAATTGCGGAAGAATTTGCTCTCAATCAAAATGATGGATAAGCTAGGGTATTCTGTCACTTTCGGTAACAACTATTGCAAAATTACCAGAGGAGCTCTTGTAGTAGCTAAAGGAGATTCTTATGGAACTCTATATCGTTTATGCGGTGATACGGTTACAAATCATGCTTCTGTTCAGGATGCAGTAATGCTATGGCATCAACGCCTAGGCCATATGAGTGAAAAAGGCCTGAAAATTCTGCATGACAGAGGTATGCTTTCTAGGATTAAGTCTTGTAATTTAGACTTATGTGAGCACTGTATTTTTTGTAAATAGAAGAGGGTTTGGTTTACTGCAAGTCCTGGTAAGAGTTATGATTTTCTGCAACTTATACATTCGGATATATTTGGACCAGTCCCCACTCAGTCCTTGAATGGCGCCATCTATTTTTTGAATTTTATAGATGATTATTCTAGGAGAGTGTGGGTTTATTTTCTGAAGAAGAAGTCGGAAGCTTTGCAGAAATTTAAAGAGTTCAAAGCACGGGTAGAGAAGAGTTTGGGCAAGTCGATTTATGTCTTAGGTCAGATAATGGGGGTGAATATTGCTCCAAGGAATTTGATAAATTTTGTATGCAGGAAGGTATTAAGCACCAGAAGATTGTACCATACTCTCCACAGCAAAATGGTGTGGCTGAGCAGATGAATCTCACAATCATGGAACGTGCAAGAAGCATGCTCAGCGCAACCATGTGGAGAAAAAGTTCTGGTCAGAAGCTGTTAATACAGTTGTTTATCTTATTAACAGGTCACCTACAGCTGCATTGGATGGACAAATTCTAGAGGAGGTTTGGTGTTGTAAGCCAGTTGATTATTCTCGTTTGCGTACCTTTGGTTGTGATGCGTTTGCCCATGTACCCAAAGAAAGAAGGTCCAAGCTTGATCCAAAGTCAAGCAAATGTGTTTTTCTCGGCTATGGAGATATAGTGAAGGGGTATAGACTGTGGGATCCTATTGCCCACAAGGTAATTATTAGCCGAGATGTAATTGTTGATGAAAAATCCATGCAAAGGAAGGAGGTACAACAAACTCCTAATGTTGTACCAATTGAAGTAGAAATGAGTGAAGATGAATATGAAAATCAACATGCTGAAGTTTTTGATCAGCATGCAGAACAACAAGTAGAATAACAAGTAGAGCAGCCACAATGGTCACAAGACCAAGAGCCACAATTAACAGATCATTGGGTTAGAAGATCTACATGTCCACATAAGTGTTCGGAAAGGTATTCTCAAGTATATCATTCATCTTTTGCTTTGTTAACTAATGATGGTGAGCCTAGTTTATTTCAGGAAGCTAGAGAGTTTGAGAATGCAGAGAAGTGGAGGAAATCCATGGAGGAGGAAATAGAGACACTTCGTAAGAATAAAACATTGGAACTTGTGGATCTCCCACCTGGAAGAAAGACTGTTGGAAACAAGTGGGTGTACAAAGTGAAGAACAACGATGGGTTGTTGGAACGCTATAAAGCTCGCGTGGTGGCAAAAGGCTATGTGCAGAAGTCAGGTATTGACTTTAATGAAATTTTATCTCTAGTTGTGAAGATGACTACTATTAGAGTTCTACTTCCACTTGTAGCTGCACAGGATTTAGAAGTGGAGCAGCTTGATGTGAAGATTGCTTTCCTGCATGGTGATCTCGAGGAGATCTATATGGATCAGCCTGAGGGCTATGAATATAGAGACAAAGAGTATTTGGTTTGCAGACTGAAGAAATCACTGTACGGGTTGAAATAGGTGCCAAGGATGTGGTACAGGAAATTTGACACCTTCATAAAGACCCAAGGTTTTAGCAGGAGTGAAGCTGACCATTGTGGATACTAGAAGAGGTTTGATGATGGCAGTTTTATTATTTTGCTGTTGTATGTTGATGATATGCTGGTTGCAGGTCCTAGCATGAAGAAAATCATTGAACTTAATGCTCAGTTGGCTAGGACTTTTGAAATGAAGGATTTAAGAGCAGCAAACCAAATTTTAGGGATGAAGATACACGGACAAAAAAGGAAGAAAGATCTGGTTAAGTCAAAAGTCATATATAGAGAAGATTTTGCAGCGCTTCAATATGCAGAATGCAAAACCAGTTAGTACCCCACATCTTTCACACTTAAAGTTGTTTTCCAATAAGTGTCCTGGAATGGAAGCAAAGAAGACAAGCATGTCTCGTGTACCATATTCATCAGCAGTAGGAAGCCTCATGTATGCCATGGTGAGCACCAGATCGGATATTGCCCAAGCAGTGGGAGTAGTTAGTCGGTACATGGCAAATCCTAGTAAGGAGCATTGGAATGCGGTGAAGTGGATTCTTAGGTATTTAAGAGGCACTTCAAATTCTGCCATTTACTTTGGATCGACAGATTTGCAAGTTAAAGTTTTTATGGATTCTTATTATGGTGGAGATAGAGATGGGAGAAAGTCCAGTACAGGATATACTTTCACTCTTGTTGGTGGAGCTGTGAGTTGGACTTCTAAGTTGCAGTCTGTTGTGGCCTTATCAACCACTGAAGCAGAATACATTGCAGCGACTGACGCCAACAAAGAGGCAATTTGGCTAGAGCGACTGTTGGGTGACTTCAAGATAATGCAAGAGAAAATTACGTTGCATTGTGATAGCCAAAGTGCAGCTAGTGAAGAACCCAACATTCCATGAACGCACGGAACATATTGACGTCAAGTACCATTTTATAAGAAATGTGGTGGAAGAAGGTAAGATCCTGTTGCAGAAAATTGACACTAAAGTGAATCCTGCATATATGCTTACAAATCCGGTCAAGGTAGAGAAGTTTGAGTGGTGCAGAACTTCTCTGGGCTTGCTGAAAAAGTAAGAAGGGCAGCATGGGCAATTGGCATTGGATGAAAATCTTTGGCAGAAGAATTCCTGAATACTGACTTCAAGTGGGAGAATGTTAGGAGGTGAAGTCACTATACAGAGGGTTTAAGCCTACAAAGACTGCTGCTAGACGTCTAGGCAGCACTGCTAGACATCTCGGCTGCAGTATGAGACGTTTAGGCAGTCGTACTAGACATCTAGGCAGAAGACGTCTGGGATAGACGTCAGAATGTGGAAGACGAACAGTTTTGGAGGCTTCCTTTTGGGAGAGGAAACAAACAGTTTGGAGTCTTCCTTTTGCTCTATAAAAGGGACTTGATCCCTTGCATATGCATGTGAGAAATGCTGTGAATGTGAATGTAAAGTTTTGCTGAAAATAATAAAAGGAGAAGTTGCCATTGCCCTGTGGTTTTTCTTGCACATTGCAGGTTTCCACGTAAATCTCTGTGTCACTTGTGTTGCTGTTTCTATTTTCTGTTATTGTGTTTCTACTTGCAGGTATAAAATCTGGAAAATAAACTAACATCATGTTATCAAAATTTGAAATTCATAGACTCATCATCTTAGCATAGTTCTGGTCATGAATTATTGTAAAATTTCTTACCTATATATATATATATATATATATTTTATATCTCTATTCTGTAGAATTAAATGTTCTCTCTCTCCCTCTCTGGATTTATTACATTCTAAAGAATCTCTCTCTCTAGGGAATTTCTAAGTAATATATATTATAATATATTCTAATGTTATCGAAATTTGAAATTCATTCATTTATCTTCGTAGCACATTTCTGGTCATGAATTATTGTAAATCTTTCTATTTATATTTTATATCTCTATTCTGTAGAATTAAACGTGCTCTCTCTCTGTCTCTCTCTGGATTTTTTTCATTCTAAAGAATCGGCTTTTCCAAACCTGGTATTTCTGATGACATCTCATCCCAACCCATCATCCACTTATGAGAGCAATCGGAAGTTATGCAACAATACAACTTATTTTGAAGGTGTTACCCTGAATTCTTTTAATATGTGATTTGTACTCCATCCTGTTGCACCGTCATTCAATGAAGTTATTTTCTATGGTTTGCTGCTCTCTTACTTTGAGCATGTTATTCATCCCATTCATAGGTTGGAGATAACTGAGAAAGAAAGAAATGAATTACATTAATATCCACAATTGACCAAAGTAGCTCAATGGGGCTTGAGAACTACATCTGGGTACAATGGCAATGAGTGGAGCGAGGAGGGTGCTCCAAAGGTGAAAATATAAAATATTACAAAATTTAGTTGTAACTTGTGTAATATGTGGTATCAGTTGATGCAATTGCATCTCAAGTATAGTAAAAATATGGTATTAACATAATGCAGCCAAGGCTCAAATAGCCATGGGTAATCCTCTATCAATAGAAGGGTGAGTGCAAGGTCTATAGTTATCTCTGATCTAGTGATACAATTACATATGAAGTATAGTAAAATTATAGTACAGTTATGGTCTATTTGAGGCTCAAAAAACAATTGGGAATCCACTGTTAAAAGAAGGGAAGTACAAGAACTATTGTTGTGACTAATCCGTGACCATATGTTGGGGCTCGGTGATAATCACTGAAAATGAGCCAATGCAAGTTCTAAAGATGTCCTTAGGGGAATATTCTGAACTAGGAGGACTAGACTGGATTCTAGGAGGATTTGTCCCAGATTCTCTCTGATCATCCAAAGTTGAAGATCCTCTAGATGCAAATAGGAATTTGGAAATGTATGCTTGTTTGAACCTCTTGGATTATGGGCGTGAACAATGCTTAGGGATAGGTCTTCCCTACGGTATATGTGATGAATGTCCTTAGTTGAACAATTATAGGAGCATAATGATTGCACACATATTTGCCAAGCTATATGCCACCACCTTGAACATTGAGCTTTTTAAATAGCTTGAGAGTGACAGTTCTCAAAGCACAGGGCAAGAGGGTTTCAAAAAGGTTTTCATACCATAGTTACAAGGTTCAATCATACTTGGCCCTGGTTCACTCTGATCCGAAATTTTTGGACGGTCTGAGCTGGTTCAGCTCAGAACCTTTTTTTTTTTTTGTTTTAAATTTTTGAATATTTAATATTTTATTAAAAAAATTTGCAAATTTCTTTAATAGAATTGGAAAAGAGTAAAAGAACAAAATAAAAGCGTCTATTGTTTAAGGAGGCTTCCATGCAAGTAATTTTTACATACTTATATTTCATGCATTTACGTTTATATTTTAGTGTTTTGAAATTTTTTATAATATATGTAATTTTAAATTCTTTGTAATTTTTTGAACCAAGTTGAACCTTTTCCAAAATTTCAATCTTAGCATTTTTGGCCTTTTGTTTGAGCCAGACTGCTTGCACCTTGTAACTATTTTTCATATCGTAGACCATATCTTTAGTCTTCGTCCTATCATTCAGCTAGCTAGAGCAAGGTCTTCGAAATATCTTCAATACAATGCATAGACATTCTATATGCATCTCAAATGTTAGTACAGGCATTATGAGAATTTATGAGACAATCATTGGTTGACTTTAGACAACCCATAAGTTCTCTGATCAGGTTAGGAAGTATTGTTAGTGTTAAGCAGGGGTTTTCTTTGTTACTGACTCACCTTGGTTTATACATTGATGAGCCTGAGGATTTCTTTTGGCAACATACTTATTTAGAGGATGAATGCCTTTTACACCATGTCTTGATTGCGATATTTTCTGTGCTTTATAAAGTCTTCATCATGAGGTTGTTATCAGATGTTGGGATTAGATTTCAGGATAGTGAGATGCATTTTCAGTATGGCAAGACATGCCTCTCATGGCTTGGGAATGAATTCCCATGGAACATAACATATTATTGCTGATGATATGGTTCATACTCTTGAGAATTTGCAAAAACATTTGAATGCGTTTGCATTGTTTTGTGACCTTGGCTTAAGGTCAACCATAGCAACACTGATCTTATCATATCTTAACCTTCAAAAATATCATTTACATGTACCAATTTCCTACAAGAGTGAACCATTCAGATCACATCATCAAATACTTTTATGGGGTTAAGTTCTGAGGTCCATTCCTTAACCTCATCCTTGTCTATTAGTCACAATGTTGTAAGGGATATGTGAAATTGTCTTGGAATTCAAATGTTACTAAAGGCATTTTCAGGAAATATTCAAAGATGTGTCTCTTTCATTGTATTGTTAAATTCATAATTCTTTATGGGTCAGGCTTGGAAGCTGACCTTGGAATGTATTGTTTGGGCATGCATTGAGGGTTTAAACTATTTTGCTTCAGTACGTGTTCCATTGTATGCAAATAGCTTCTGAATTCATCATGCAAGCTGAGTTTTCCATCTGTTTGCTTCCTCAAGAGAGCATTGTCAGACTCACCTTTTGTCTGTATCGTGTAAGGTTTATAGGGGTGTGTGTGTAAAGTTCAGAGAGACATGGAAACACAAAAATCATTGCATCTTGGGTGCTGAGAATGAGCTGGATGTCTATGTATTAGATGGCAAAAAGATCGAGGATTTTTTTCTACCACAAGAAAATGAAGATTATTTAAAAGATGGAGATCTTATGATGAGGAAACAATGAGGAAATTTGGCAGTTGAATAATTTTGGTCTGTTTTCTATAGAGAACCTTCCATTGGATCATGCTGGGCAAGTTTCTATATTGAGGGCATGCTTTTTTAGTGCCTCTTCTTATATATATATTTTTAAAGTGAAAAACCCCTTGCGGGGCCGCCTTGGTCTGAGAGACCACGACCAAGGGGTTCGACACCGTCAAAGTCACCCGGAGTCGCGCCCGGCCCTGCTCGCACCAACATTATCAATTGGATTTGGGTACCCAATTCAACTTTTTGGTAGGGTGGAGATTCGAACCTGGGACCTCCCTTGAAGGAGTGCCTCTTCTTATATTAGTTTGTTTTCTTTTTCCCCAATGTGTCTTCTGAGGAAACCCTGATTTAGATGGTCTCTTAATATTTTCCTTTGTTATCTACACGACACTCCTGTTTCTAGAGCTGGACTAAAAGGACTTTGTGCCATCTTCTTTTGTCTTTTATATGAATCTCTCCTGGTTTACCTCTGCAGTTGCCTTGCTTCCTTCTTATCATGTAGGGTGTTTATCTATCCTTCCATTCATTTGTAGGGTCCCTTTACCTTGATGTGAAATGGAGGTACCTTGCTTACTTATCCCTTTCTATTTTGTCATTTGTGTCAAGTACAGAATTCTTCATACTAATTATTCTCTGGAGTCTGGTTATATCCTTTCCGAGTTTATTCTTTTCGTTTTGCGTCTGAAAGAAGAAGATGCTAGAACAGATATTCCTGACACCAACAAAGATATCCTCAAGTCTGCGCAACAGCTTATGGTTCAGTTGCTTGGCCAATAGAAGTTTATTGTCTGGAATTTCAGACTTATCAAGCTCTGATAACAAGAACCCCTAAAACAGAAAAGATGAACTTGGGAGTCTATAGATATCTGTTTCTCAAATCATGGAAAGCCGGCTGTCCAACCAACTACTGCCTACGGCATAGTAAATGTTGAGGACTTTCATATGATTTGGACAGAAGAGGGAGTTTGTCAAATTCCTTGTGCTCAAGAAGAAGATCATTTATCCACCCAGTCCATGGAGGAAAAGGAAACCTAATGATCTTATAGGTAACCTCTCCATGAAAGTGATGGTTACTCTTACTAGTAGTTATCAAGCAGGAAAGATCACATTGTACTGAGAACACAAAGAATAAAGAAAAGTGTTGTTTGCCGTCTGATAAAACTAAACAGCTGAATTTATACTCAAACAAATCCACCAGCTTGTCAAGTCATGACGGTTTGGCTGAGGGAGGAATGGGAAGTGTCTTTAGGGACCTGAATCCTTTTCTTTGACAAGGTAGTATGTTTTGTACGAGTACAAGAATGAGAGTTTAAAAAATGGAAGAAAGTGTGGAGGTGATTCAATGGTGGCCTTGCTCTCATCTCTGAGTGAGAAAATTTCTTGTGGTTTTCAGAATGTTTTGAAGAAGCTAGACAATGCTAGGGTACGGAACATGAAAAAGAACAAACAGTTTTACATTGGGCTCGTGAACATCTGTGTAGTCTTCATGATATGTTGTGGCAACAAGCAACTCATGCTCAAGAAATGTTGTGTAGGATGCACAGTTGCTCTATGATGCTTGTTGGTAACCTGGTGGAAATTGAGAATCCGGACAACGTGGAGCATACCAAGCCACTGGAGGTTCTGATGTTTGATCTCATGCTTGCTATAGCCTCTTTATTATATATTTCTACAGTAAAAAGTTACTCTGTTCTAGATGTGAGTATTAATGTGGCTTAATCAACTATATGTATATGTACGGGTCCGTTTCCACTTGGACCTGTAAGAAATCAACTGTATTTTATCAAATAAATATAGCAATTAATTAATAAATTAAAAACCCTTAAAAAATAGGGTCTTTAAAACAACATTTCCTAATTATTATTATTATGTCAAAATTAAATAAATATAATAAACATATATTATAAATATTTTCTATATTTATGAATCTAAAAAATATAAGCTTAACCGAATATAAACATTGAACTCTTAAGTTACTTAAAAAGAAATAAGAAGTTAGAATAGAAACTTTAAACTCAAATTTGTTTTGGTGTGTTTCATATGCCTAATTTATCATTTTCTTTATTATTGGTATCTAGCTATATATTGAAAGTAAATGATGCAGGTACTTTTCTTTTTCTCCCCTTTTCTTTCTTTTCTAATACTGTTCTTGATGTTCTCGAATTTCTGTGATTGTTTGTGTTTATACTTCTATTTGGATATCTCCATTTCAGCTAGATTCAGAATTGTGCATGTGTATTTATATGTACTCTATATCTGTCCATATACATATGTATGTGGTTAATAGCCATATCCAAGGGGTTAATGTTCTGCCAAAACTACCATGGACTTGCACAGAGCCCCATTTGTTGTGTTTAGCATTTACACTCTCACTTTTACATGGGACATGTGCCAGCCAAGCTTGAACATGGGTTCTCATGAAGGCAATTGCTCTGCCTTGCCATAGAACATGGCTCTAATATAGTTTTTTATGCCCTTTTCTTGATATTATTAGTTTCGCATGTTTGAAAAATTTGAAATTGCCTGATTATATATATGTTACTTTGGATAAAACAGGCTGCACAAAGTGAAGGAGTAAGAAATGATGTAATTTTTTAAAGTGATTTGTTTAATGTAATAAGAAATGATGGCTGCTTGCAAATGTCTTGATCTTATTGAAATTAAGATGCACACACCACACGCACATCACACGCACACGCATGTCCATGCTCTCACACATGCACGTGCACATGCATACACATTTATTTTACATTATGCTTCTGTAACTGCAGGCACACAACTCTCTATTGCTAGCTAATAAAATCTTTGGTGTTTTGGCTAACGCAGTTGTATTTCTTTACCATTGTATAGGCTTTGGAGCTGTTCAGAAAACAGGAAGTTGATTTTCTCATTGCAACTGACGTAGCTGCTCGAGTAAGCGCAAATTTTCAAAATCTATATAGAATGTTATGGTGTTTGTTATGATGAAATATACTGAGAATCTTCCACAAGAAAATACTTATTTAGTTTTGCTGTCTACAAATGCTTAAGTTTTGTGGTTTTATTGCTCCTTCATAACTTCTTATATGTAGGGCTTGGATATAATTGGTGTTCGGACAGTTATAAACTTTGCATGTCCCCATGACATTACAGTGTAAGTATATGTAAAGTTTCATATTTTCAGTTTAGTTTGTAATCAACGCAGGGTGTTTGATCTATGAAAACAGTTTCTCCCGTAAATGTCTTCCTGAACTCATTTAAAGAACTGCATAAATAATGTGATTATAGATTTTAAAAAACAAGATGTATATAAAGTACTTGTAACGGTGAAGAATTAGTTGAAGATAGTCTCTGTTCTTGTCATGTAGTTTTGTTATTGAGATGGTGAAGACTGCTTATTTTGGCCACTTTTGAGGATTTCCCTTATGCAAAAGCTTTTTGAATTGATTCATCTATTCCATTTAACTGAAATGCAACTTTGATAAGATGGTTTGGATATTACTTGTAGGTCTGCCTTTAATTGAGCTGAAAATCAATTTATCCACAAACATTTTTTTCCTCTCGCCTAAATTGTTTATACCCTATGATTCAGCATCCACTTGTATAGTAATTGATGTCACGTGGACCAATGTTTTTTGTTTCCTCGTTCTATATGTAATTCTACTATAAAAAATGAACGCTGGTGGCTATACTTGGCTCAAACATTGTTAACAATCAGGAATGTTCATGCCAGGCAAAACATCAGGGCACATAGGCTCCTAATGTTTGTTTAAATCTTCTTGCATTAGTATATCGTCTTTGGTGCTTGCTTAACGGTATGTGTTTTATATCTGGATGTCTTTGTATTAAATACGGACCTTAGTTGATATACTCTAGACTTAGTTAATTTGCTTGGATGTCTGCCATGTGTTTTGGACCTTTCTGCTTGGCTGGTGTCAAGCTTAGCAGATACATTTATCATTCCTCAGCGAAATGCCTGTTGTGCTTTCTCTCTCCCTACCAGTCTCTTTCTGTCCCCATCCGTCTCTTTAAATAATTTTCCTGTGGATATGAAAATGTACAATGCACTTATATAATAATTTGGAACATGTCTGCTTTATGTGTTCTATTGACTTTTTCTTTCTGTTCTCTCCTGGATATTTTATATTATATTTTTCTTCCTTTCTTGCAGCTATGTTCATAGAGTTGGTCGAACAGCAAGAGCTGGTAGAGAAGGTTGTGCTGTCACATTTGTGACTGAACGGGATCGCAAACTTATAAAGGCTATGGTTGGTTTCTTTTCTTTTCTTTTGATTCAATGAAAACAAAAGGTTTTATTTTATTGCTGGGCTGTTTGAGAAATGGGCTATTGATTTGTAGGTATTTAGTGCTATTTTTCCTGGAATATGATACTGTTCTTGTACCTTTGAAATATTTTTTGTTCAAAGCAGCCAAATCTATAATATCAGTGCAACTTTATACAGAAAATGGGTGATTTTGAGTTTGATAACCATTTATAATGTATTTAAGAACTTTATGTAGATGTTTCTGGCTTTATATTGTGGCCATTAGTCATTCTATTTTTCACCCATTCATTTCTTCTTTCATTTAACTGCCATGTTTTTTTTGGTCTTTGAGTTATACTTAAGAGAAGGTAGTTGTGGTATGCTCCTTGTCATATAGCCACTCATGTATTGATATTGATGGAGATGGTTTGCCACACCCTTATAATTATCACTAGAGTTTATTGATTCATAATTCTTCATGATATGTTTAAATTCTTGGAACTGTCTGCTGACTGCCTTCTCAGGACTAGACTAAGGTGTCTGACATTCTTAATTAGTAAATCTTTAGAAGCTGAAATAAATAGATATACTATGTTGTGGTTCAAGCTGGGCTTTCTGTTGAAATGTTCCTATGAAGGTTGTTTGGCCCATTGAAGTATTCCTGTCAGATGGTTGTCATGTTGATCATTTTAGGATTAAACATTGCTGGGCTATTATCACCTTTTTCTGAAGTTATTGTCCAATTGATCGTCCTATGCAGTGTTGCCCTTTTTCTTTCCTATATTTTAAGGTACATTTATTCTGTTTTATTAGATATTTGGATTTGCATCTTGTGCTTGGTAAAGAAGGGTTTCCTACCATCGTACATGATAATTGTTTGTAACTTTAATTTGTTTCTTACAGGCAAAAAGGGCTGGTTCTAGGCTTCTTAGTAGAGTGGTTGCAGAACAGTCCATTGCTAAGTGGTGTCAGAGTATTGAAGAAATGGAAGAGCATGTTGCTGCCGTCATTCAAGAAGAGAGGTTGGAAGTTGTAACCTTTGCTGCTCTTAAAAGGACATCGTTTTTGTCTTGTATCGCGTAATAAGAACTAATTACCTCAAAGTGCTTTATATTTGCAGGGAGGAGAGGGCACTTAGGAAAGCAGAGATGGAGGCCAGTAAGGTATTTAACTGTCATATTTTGTGATAGAGCTGTATGCTTGCATTAGACTTTTGGCATTTATAAATTAACTCCTTTAAATTTAGCACTGACAATGATGTCTTTTTCGCTCTATTGTGAGAACCCTACAGGCACAAAACATGATGGACCATAAGGATGAAATTTATTCACGCCCTAAAAGAACATGGTTTCAATCAGAAAGGGATAAAAAACTTCTTGCAAAAGTGGCAAAGGTGAGGCTTGACTTCTTTTCACTGTCAGGTCTGTTCAATGTGTTGAAATTAGTGATGTGTGAGCTCTGGGGTACTCACAACGAGTATCCTGAATTGGCTTTGTGATCTTGACGCCTTTGTGATTTATTGAATAGCTAGCTGTGAAATTTGATGTACTTATCAGTTTAGATTCGAGACTACTAGAGTGATTTATTTCAATTACTCAAATGAGTGATTTATTTCTTTTTGTTAGACAAGGTTTATTGAAAGTCTTGAAACAGATGCTTCTGAATTTCATATTTCTTTTTCCTTTTTCAATTTGAGGGGGAAGTTTTGCTCATGTTGATAAAGTGCTCTTTTAATTAGTCTATGAATCTCATCATTATATTCATTCAGGTTACTCCTTTAATGTGATTTCCTTTTCTAGTCTTTTCATAGACTTTTTGCTTAAAAAAAAGCTTAAAAAATTTAGATAGGTTAAATCTTTGTTAGTTCAGAATCCAGGCTAAACGACTGTTTTTCTGCCTTATTTGTAAGTTAACCTAGAAACAACTTGGAAACATTGTATTTTTCTTGTAAATATTCCTCCAAACCTTTGCATTTCCCTTTGTGAAAACTTCGGTATATGACCCATTATGCTTTAATCTCCTTGTTGTATCTTCATTGTACCATTTTGTGTCTTTGGTTGTACACTTTTTCATCTTTGTTTGCACCTCCTTGTGCTTAGGTTGCCACATTTGATGTTATAAGTTTCACTCTTTCTTGTCTCTAGTTATACCCTTTCACATCTTGTGGCAACAGGATGATGACTAGACTTTGGACAAGAGCTAGGTGGGTATGATGATTAGTGACGTGTACCTGGTGAAAAATAGCCACTTGTGAAGTTGTTATTCAAAATAATATCACCTGAGGCTGAAATATTTCTTAGTCCTGAACCAAAGTCAAACCTTAGGTTTGGGAGTGTGGATTTAATACCATTTCTAGGGTCTAATGGGTCCCTTATTTGAAATCTATAAAGGACTCAATATGCAACATAACATTTAAAACAGAGATGAATGGATGCTTATTCCACCAAATGATAGATGGGTAAATGTTAGTCGAGTGGTATCACTCATAGTTGAGAAAATCTTGAAAAAATCCCGATTGACGTTCCTCTTTTTTTTTTTCTTTTCTTCTTCAATTGGTATCACTTAGAGAGTCATGACCTATTCTAATTACCCGTTAATAAATTACCTCATCTCTCTGAAGGTTACTGATAAGATACGTTTTCCTCAAACTTTTTTCCTAAATAAACTCTATATTGACCTCTTTGGTGGGCCACTCCCACCACAATAGTATATTTGCTCTTAGGTCTATTATACCATATCCAAGCAATGTCTCCATGAATAATTCTGACTTTTTATTTAAGAGATTCCCCATTCTCATCAAACTGCTACTTTTCCATGTCAAATTCTTGATATCATTTACATCAAGAGAGAATTTCCTTTGGCCAATGACACTCTTAGATTTGAATTTTGCTTACAGAGGTCAACACTATGATCACCTAAATATCTGTTACTCTGTTTCCTTTTCTATATATGTGCTTGACATTTCTAAGATATTTCCTTCATCAATATCCAGAATAATGTTAATGTTGATTTTCTCTCCACATCCATTCTTTTTGACAGCATCAACAATAACATGTGAAAACCCCTCAATTGAAATATATCTTCATCCTTTTACAATGGCAATCTTTAATCCTTTAGGAAGTGCCCTAGCGTCCGTATTGCTATGCGTTGAAGTTCCATATGATTATGAGAGGCGAGTAGAAATTTGTCTTTATTATTCCAAAAAGCACAATCTCTACCAGATTTCCTAAGGTTTCCTTTTGGAAGCACCATCGAAATTAAGTTGGCTGAACCCAACTTCTGGATGTTTCCATTTTGCCATTGATCGACATAGATCCTTTGCACTAACTCTATTGTTGCATAACTCCGCATGTATATTCAAATCTTGTAACTGGAGACTAGCACATGTTTTTCCACACTTAAGACTTCCCATGATGGGCACCATGTATATAAACACTTTACAAGAGAGGCAATAATATGAATCTAAATTAAGATATTATTAAAAGTTTTATTTTTGAAAATTCTAGTATTCCTTTCAAACCATAGATTCCAACAAATAATGGCAAGACCAATCCTCCACGTAGTGCTTAATACTTAGCTTTGAATAATTAATCCAACATTTCATCAACTCTTCAAATGCCGATGGAGTGACCCAACAGATCCTTATTTGCTTGAAAAAGCAACTCCGAATAGTGGAAGCAAAAGAACAATAAAGTAGTAGATGATCTGAGGTTTCTAGTTCCTCCCTGTACAAAGCACACCCCAAAGGTCCATGATATCCTATTTTTATTTCCACAAATCATCATTTAGAATCGTTTGTTTTACTTTCGTTCTCTCCTTTGTTTTGTACTCTTGACATCTTGTCCACTAACTCCACACAACCATAGTACAGGGCATCCTGCCTCTCAATTGTCTTCTTGAAGAAAATAAAGTAGCTAACATAGCCTTTTTATAGGTTTGAGGATCATTCTCAAAATGGTCTTGAAAAGTGCCAAAGAGGTATGATGGTTGCAAATAAACATATGCACATTTATAGCACTTGCTACTACCCTTTTGTCTACTCAGTTTGTCAATGAATGAACAGGTGGAATCCAAAAAATATGTATGTTGGTGTGTCAGATCATCAGTGCTACTGTTCTACACAGATGCCCCTCACTCGTCACGACTTGGACCACATTGGCATAACCGACCTAATCTATAGTGTCCTTCAAAATAATTGAAAATCTGCATCCTTGAGCTTTAATTGACAATCAATGGCTCTAAGAAAGTAGGGCTTTGTTTTGCATGCAACTATTATGTTTATGAGTGGCCTATGGGTAATATCAGTCCACCTGTTCATGCTTATGCTAGAACCCGATCTCACATGTCTCTCTCATCTCTGTCAACAAGTTAACCCAAGAGTAGTTTTTGTCAAGAAGAGTGGTTCCCCATCCTTGTTTCTCTAAGGGCACATAAGCTAGACTAGTTTTAACGAATTTTTTGAATGCCTACTATAAAAGGGTGAATGAATAACGTTGAATAGGATGCTATTGGCAAAGAACAGTTAGGAAATAGCATCATTTGTCTCCTGATGGGCTTGTAATATGTACATTTGTAACTGTGTTTAACTTCCTTTTAGCTCTAATAGACGATTTGTCTCCCACATTAATTGGAGGTGATGGAACCCTTCTGCTCTGGCTATCATCAGCCCTAGTACTAGTATAGTGGAGAGGAAGGTGCGAAGGTGGAGTGGCACATTAATATGGAGTTACTAGAGTAGATTTTTGAGCATTTAATTTTTCAACACCCACAGTCTTGGTGTTTAAATTTTTCATTTTAGCTCTCTCATCAAGTTCGATTGTTTCACATCATCTCGCACCATCTTTGGGCATATGATTGAGTGTATACTTTGGTATAACTGTCTTCAAATGGAAAATTGCAAAAATGGCATCTAAAGTGTTTTTTGCCCATGGTTTTCCTTCTATTTTCCCTATCCTTGTCTAAAACCATAGTAGAGAAACTAAAACTTGACGGGATCAATTTTGACTCAGACTTGAGACTTACCAAAAGCCCTTGTTAAAAACTATTTTTTTGAGGCTGTAATTTTATGCCATACAGTTCTACTTCAGTGAAATTTACACTAGTTTTTTTAACTCTAGTTTAACTTATTTTCATACTACTTTTTGATTACTACAGTGCATTGTAACTGCTCTTTTCAACGAATCCCACTGGCCAACTTTGGCCATCCATGGACATCAATAAAATTATCTTATTTTATCTGTGGAGACATAATGGATGGAAAACTTTGAGAATTATGGAAATGATTTCTGAAATATTATTTTCTAAGTTTGGGTGCTTTTCATGTTGTGGGTGCTGTGTTTTCTAGAATCTGGATTTCTGGCCTTGCAAATGTAGGCAAAGGTCTAAATATATGATACAGTATAAAGAAATGGAAAATAAAGTAGTATGTCATGCGAAAGCCTAAATAAACCAAGACAGTATACATCAAATATATTTGTCATTCATTTTTCAGTGAGATGGCTTGTTTTCTACTTTTAAGGTCAGGATTACTACATAGATTTGTATTGTTTGTGTAATTTTGCTTGTTTTTCTGTTCTCTTTATCTTGTGGCTTTCTGAAGTGGTAGATCCTTTAGGCACTTACTATATATATATATATTTCTTTTTGTTGTTGTTCCCATCCTTAACATTTCTAACTGCAGATATATGGGGTCTAGCATATTCTCCAATGCATGCGTGTGAATCAATTTCATTTCTGACCCTGGAATGTCTAAACATTTGCCCATTATTTAGTATTCTGTGATGTGAGCAGAAGCAACCTGCTAAGGAGGTTGAGTTTTGAGTTAATAACTGATGTCATTCATTATTGAAGTTCTAGATTACTTAACATATGGCACATTTTAATCCATTTTAGAAGTCAGGAAATATTACCTTAGGCAATTAGTACTGGGACATTCTCCAGTACACTAAAACTTACCAGCTTATATTTCATATTTGACATTTAGCAGGTTCTTTGTAAGGCAGCTAGCAAGAGATCAAATAGTCAATTCAGATCAAGCATCAATCTTATGTGACATGCAATTTATTTTGAACAAGAAATTTAATTTTGTGTTAAGAGAGGACTTTTTGCAGAGCAGCAATAGGAAGCAGATTGCAGAATATGCTAATCATTCTTGTAGAAAAGTATTTTGAATTTTTGACCTAGATTTTATATGGATGTTGCAGAATACTTCTTTATTATCTTTGCACTTTATTTATAGGTAGACGCTTTTAATTATTTTGTGCCCTTGTGTCATTCCTCAACCTTGCAGACTATTAAGAGTTATTCATGACCTGTTTATATCATCATTAGCAGTCTGCCCAATAGTAGATCCCATGATATGTAGGACAAACTAGAGAATATATGTTTGTTTTCATGTTAATTCCAATGAAGACACAAGATTCATGAAGAGTCACCTTTTCGGATATTTCTTAAAATTCCACAAGATGGCAACTACAGTGAGAGGCTGTCAATGACAAGTTAATATTGTGCTCATCAAATAATAGAAAATAACTATAACTGAGAAAGGGACAAGTGTCATGAAAAAAAATAATGAACGTTTCAAATTTAGTGGAGGCACTTTATGATTCAGTGTGTTTGTGCAGTGATCTGGATTATAAATCACAAATGTTGATGCATAGAGCATTGGTTTGGTATAGACATAAATTATAGAATGAAAGGTTCAAATGCTTAGAGGCAAATATAATTGTTTTGTCACATGCTATAGTGATGCCTTAGGATTACAGAGAGGGCATAATTCTGCAAGGGAAAACATAAAATCTAACAATGTAGAGATTCAAATTCCATACAACTAATCCTACTGAAAATTTAATAAAATTTCTGTTCTGAATTGTAATTCATTCCATCACATAGCAACTGGTGCACAATGATCAGGAAAGCCCAAGTCTTTAGAGAATGCACTTGTCCATCAGTCACCAGTAAAATGTTGAGCTTTGGGGCAAACAAAATTCTGTAGTAAAACATCTGTATTATGGTTGACACCTGTTTCAGTTGTTGGTGTTTTCCTCTTGGGGGGGAAAAGTAAAAGAAAAATTGGTTTGGTTTGTGAAGTTTTATAATAAAGTTTGCATTCAAGAGGTTACTATTTATCTTATATGTTCTTCTAAAGGCAATATGCATAGTTATTTTTTTTGGAAAGTTTGGTTGGAACAGAGGGCAATTTGTTTTTTAAAAGTTCACAATTTCAAAATTTGGTTGGGTTCGGAAACACACACGTGTGTGTGTCCATGCGCATGCGTGTACACCACAAAAGTTCTACGTAAAAGAAAAGGAAAATTGAAAATGACCAAATCAAACTGGACTAATTCTGTTGGCACAAAAAGTCCAAACTTTACCGAACTTGGGCCTAGTTTGGATGAACCTGGTAACCATGGCAATTTGTATTGATGCTTTTAATGTGGGAAACAATGCTTTTATGATAATATTCAACAGGCTGTATATTTTTAGTAGTATTCAGAGATGGTTTGGATTATTGTTTTTGACTATTCTTGATCATTATATGATCTGATGATCACCTCAGGCTTCAAAAGAAAATGCAGAAAGCACAACTGGTAAACAGATTACCAGTGTGGAAGAGGCAGATGATATGAAAATGAAAGAGAAGAGACGACTTGAACGTGAGGTGAGATATACTCCTGTTTTCATCCTTTTTGGAACAAAGGGATCTCTCTCTCTCTCTCTCTATTTTTTTCTTGTATATTGTTGGTTATAGTTCCTGTCTTTGGCAGAAAAATTTACCAAGAAAAAAGAGACGGAAATTAGAAGCCGCTCGACAAATGCTTGAAGAAAACGATTCAAGTGATTCTGATCAAGAGCAGGTTTATCTTCTAGTAGCCTTTATTTCCTATTTGTTAGCCTATGAATGATCTCCCTTGATTTTGGTAATTTATCCAAAGGGAGAAACATAGTTAGTGCTATATTTTCAAAACCTGTCTGATTTTTGAACTTGTTGAAAAAGGTCAATTATCTGAAGCGATTTCTACTGAAAATATTATATCATTATGAATAATTTTGTTTTGTCTGGATTATATACTTTATAGAATAGATTTGTGTAGTTTCTAGGTCATTTTATCAACTAATAACTTGCTGCAGGGGCCGAAGAAAGATGGCGAAGAAAAGATAGGGAAGTCTGTAGTTGAATTGGCATATCGGCGAGCAAAAGCTGTTAAGGCTGTTGCGAGGGCAAAGGAAGCAGGTAGATTTGTTGAGAGAGATCCTTCGTCGAAGAAGAAACCCGGGAGAGAGAAAGGGAGGAAAGAAGAGATGAAGGAGCTCTTCCAAAATGATATGAATGCCAAAAAACAAAAACATACTAACTCAGGTGGCTTGCGAATGGGTGGAGGGAAAAAGAAATCGAAGAAGGCATTTAAAAGCAAGAAGAGGTATACGAGTCTTTTTACAGTCTTGTAGCATTTTAGAACATTCCATATAGAAATTAGTTGAAAAGTTTTCATAAAGTTATACAAGATGCCTACTGGTTTATTGGATATGGTAGAGAACATGACTTAAATTTGTCAATCAGTCTAATATCTTTTAGATATTCAATCAGTCAGTTTGATGTATTGGTTTTTGAGTTTACAGTTGATGCTTTTGTTACGTTTACCCTGATATACACAATGTTCTAGTTCAAATTTCTTTTTTAGGATTTAGAATTTTATGTGAACTTGTTATGTTTTGTATCTTTTTGGTTGGAGTATCAGAATGTGAGGAATACTTTGCCTGTCTCTTATTCCCCAGCAGAGAGCTATTCAGTGATTGTTTTTCTGCAGTTTGACATAATTGAATGACACATGATGAATTGCTTCCCAAAAGTGCTTGCAAACAGTGTCATTGATTTAAGTTATTCTCGTTTGTATAAAGTTAAACACAGATCCATCTTAAACAAGATGTACATGATTGCCAGCTTTGACCGCAATCGCCGGTCAGGGCCAAGATCATGATCATGGAGAAGGCAATTAGAGGCTGAGCAAATCATTCAATCTGCATGGAAAAGCCTAGATGTACAAGTGGAATATGTATGATAACTCCCCCAATGAAGAGGCTGGATGAGCTAAAGCTTGAAACTCCTTTTCTATAGAATAACCATGGACCCTTGGGCAGGTTCGAGATCAGAATGATCAAATAGGAACAAACAAAACTAGCTTCTCTTCCCCAGCAACATCTGTAGAAAAGAGAACACCCTATAGGAATTGAACCCCTATGCAAATCGAGTAAATAAATCCTATTTAACAAACAATACCTTTATTTTGGGTTTAGTGTAGACAAAAAAATTCTCTTAGAGATGGAATGTAATCGCACATTTGATTGGATATCTGTCGGATTAGAAGCTAATATTTTGGATGGATGGACTCCACTCGAATGAATTTATTTCTCAAATATTAGTTGAAACCTCTAGAACTTGTTATCGATAGCTTAATTGTTCCCAATTTGGGTGTTTTCGGATAGGAGTGATCGATTCCCTGTGTGTGGGTTGTTGATCTTCACTTCCATGTGAAGATTTTCAATAGGTAAGCTAATGAAATCTTACTTGGAACCCCACTTCGCGTTATCTCATGTTATCTCATGATATCAATTATCCTCTTGATCCAGGATAGGGCATGATAGTTATCCTATTGATCTAGGATAGGGCACAAACTCTAGTTTGCCTCCCCTCCCAGAAAGGTCAGCCAAGCTAGCACATCCTTTCCTTTCTTTGCATGAATCTTATGTTTGCTTAGATAACAGCTTTATCATGCTATGTCACTTGGAAGCATATCATTGCAGAGGTGGTTAATAAAAACAACTGGAGGTATCGTGTAATATTTCGCATATGGTTCCGTATTAGGTATGGATGCAAAAGTCTCTTTCTTTTCGATGCAATACCCTTTAGATAGAGTTCCTAATGAACCGAGTCTAGAATGCTTTACGCCACTAAAATGAGTCCAAACCATGCTTTACATGATTGAACTGAGTACATTCTTCACTGAACCAAATATAGGCCATGAATGCTTTAAGCTACTGAACAGATTTGCTATTTGCATCCTTGAACCTGTTGCACCAAGTTCTTCATTGCAATCAAGTAGAACCTTAAGATAGAGCCCCACGGAGACCTGATGAACAAAGTCATTCTTCTATCTCCCTTGTTCTCTCCATCACAATCAAGTAGCACCATTCATTCACTCACATTCTTAAGACCATACTAGACTCATCAGCTTAAAGCATACAGAGCTACTTGTATTACTTAAGTAATAAGATGCAACCTAACACTCATGCTGTTGGCAAGTATATTAGCTAATATGTGTAAAGTTGTTATTTTGAAAATACAGTACAAACAAGTAGCCCCATATACCACCTTGTCATAATACCAATAGCATAGATACCTTCAGGCCAAGTGGCATACCACAAGCATGCATGTGGTTAGATCACCTCAAATTAGGAGTTTAAGGGAGAGACCAGCTTAAAGTATACAGAGCTACTTGTATTTCTTAAGTAATAAGATGCGACTTAATATTCATGCTGTTAGCAAGTATATTAGCTAATATGTGGCAAGTTGTTATTTTGACAATACAGTACATACAACTAGCCCCATAGACCACCTTGCCATAATGCCAATAGCATAGATAGTTGCCACCTTCGGGCCAAGTAGCATACCACCAGCATGAATGTGGTTAGACCACCTAAAATTAGGAGTTAAGCGAGAGATCAGGTCATTTATGTGCTCCATCTCCTTTTGGGTGAGATTTTGCATTCTTCATGCTTTGGTTTTGGTTGGGTTACCCATGTTAGGATTCATGCAACCAGTACATTGGTTCACTCATTCAGGGTGGTGAGTATGAATCTATCTATTTCAGGTAGTCACATCTATCTTATCTTTTGGGGCAAAGCACGTTTAATATTTAGAATGGAATTGGGATCTTGTTATCTTCCAAATGAGGGCAAAGACAACATGAATTCTAGTTTATTCATACATCTCTTCTAAATGATCTAGGAGAAAATTCTCTAACAAGGCATAGTTGATGTGGGGCCTAAGGTGAAATCACCAAAGCGAATGGATAGAAAAATAGTTTAGAATGACTAGGCATAAAGGGTTTGTATACTAGGGGGTGTTGAACCTGGTTGAAAGTGGGAGTGAGTGATGACAACTAGAAGTTGGACTTGGAATCCGACATTCTTCAAAGCAAAAATAACCCATAGGGCTAGCTCGATAGAATAGAAATAACTGTGTAATTTAATACCAATCACTTTATGAATTTGTTCTATTATACTTCTTCATGGATATGATCAAGGGTGACCACTTTTATAGGGATAAAAGCTCGACTACTTAAAGTTGTAAATAAGTCTATTATAATTGCATGACCTTTTGAAGCCTTAGGGAAAGGAGTGAGCATACACAAACACCTTCACTAGGTCAGCTCTTAAAAGGGGGAATTGGAGAAGGGGACCCTTTAATATGAAATTGCGTGGATAGAGTCTTCATTAGTGGAAAGGATTAGTTATTCTATTTTGTCATCCCATATCTTTGTCACAAAGGTGTTGGAATTGAATAGGTAAGGTATTATCCAATCTGATATTTTTGTGAGCATCATCGATTCAAAGACAGACAATTGTAGTGAAAGTCAAACCTACAATCGGCCTCTCTATTTTGAAGAGCTTTATCAATTGAGGTACAATGTCCAAAATCCCTCTTCTTCACCCACGCAATATTGCTATCGCTACCTTGAGATAATTACAATGCTGTAGTTTCCATTTGTACCACCTTCACTAGGGCTTTCATTCATAACTATGCTTATTAGGGCTTAAAGGCTACACGGGTCCAAAAAAAAAAAAAAAAGAACTAAGAGAAAAGAGAAAACGGCCAAAGAGAAAGGGAGAGCAAAGTGGGAGAGGGCTGCAGTCCAAAAGAGAGGAGTGGACGCCAAGAAGAATAGAGAGAAAGGAGGAGGGGGGAGGTAGCAACCTAGGAGGGAAGCAAGAACCCCCGAATCAACAAAGGCCTCTTCCATTGTCAGTGAGAGTAAGTTTCTACCTAAGAGAGGGTTAGTCGAGTTTCTGAAGGCCCTAGCCTTAGTTGAGTGTCTAAAGGCTGCTCGGTTTATTGATCAATAAGTGTTTGAAGGATTTCTACCTGTTGGGAAACCTCTCTCTCTCTCTCTCTCTCTCTCTCTCACCCACACAATATTGCTATCTCTACCTTGAGTAGTTACAATGCTGTAGCTTCCATTTGTACCACCTTCACTAGGGCTTTCATTCATAGCTATGGGGCTTAAAGCCTACACAAAGAGTGGTTAGTCGAGTTTCTGAAGGCCATAGCCTTGGTTGAGTGTCTAAAGGTTGCTTGGTTTATTGATCAGTAAGCGTTTGAAGGATTTCTGTAGTGAATTGACTCAATCGATAAGGAGCTGGAGAGTAATGCACAGTATCACAAACTGTTTTAAGATATAAAGGTTGCTTGACCTAGTCAAGGTTGAAAAGTGGTGCAAACTATTCCCAGTGGTCGAGGGCCTAGGTAGAAATTGTGAATGCTTATAAAAGCAGTTGATCGAGTGCTTGTGGAGGTGCTTGACCTAAAGGTTGTACACTAGATCATAGATAGTGTTCCTTCAGTTGTGCTTTTACTTAAGGCCTAAAGGCCTTGAGTCAGTCGAGTGTCTTCTGCTGACCAGTCTAAATGAGTCCTCAATTCTAGAAAACTATGAGTGCAGCCCTGACGAATCAAAATTATGGATAGAAAGATGTGGTCCGGGTTCATTGTTAACTGGACCTTCTGGGACAACCAGTCTGGTTCGCTTTGGTTTGGCCCAATTTTACTGTTGCTTTAAACAAATATCATTTACATAAAAGAACCCAATAAACTTAAACAATAAATCAGAACAATATGAAACTATTCCATGTGAAGAATTGTGTTGTTGCCATCAAGACTCTGAGATGAGACACCACCAAGGGATGGGGGTGTAAACAACATTGAGTGGAGACATGTTTAATCCATATTTTTCATGGTCTATGTGATTTTTCAGGTCACAGCCAAGCTGACAGATGTTATGGTTATATGAGACCCCCTTGCGTTAGGCAGGAAATTTTTTACTTTAGCTTATATTTTTAGTTCAATTATGTACCTTTGGGTTTTGACACTTCGATCAAGTTCACTATAATTTAAGTGTTGCCAATCTGTCTAAGCTCATATATGTATGCACTTCTCTGAAGTGAACTAAACCTTTTCCAAATATATTAACCTTCCAACTATTTTATCCTGCCATTTGAATTGAACCTTCCATACCTGATAACTACGATTACAGGTAATGGCCTGCAGGTAGAGGACTTCGATGAATACCATAAAGAAACAACAAATTGTGGCTAATGCACATCAGCAAAATCCATACCAAATTATTCCTTCTTCAGGCCACTAGGAGGAGCATCCCTGCGCAACACCTTGTTCTTTATGCTTCTCCATTCACAACAAAAAATCAAAGCATTGCTCATTTCATTCCTTCAATCTGCAATGCTCTGCAAGGCTCCACTTCTGGGATGACCCATATCCCTGGTCAAGTTCTGTTCAATGGAAGTGTCACTGGGTTTATATTTTTTACTGTCCTGCCTCAGTACATTCTTCCTGCCAACCTTTCAGTGTTCCATGAGACCCAAGCAGCACAATCTTCTGGAAATGTACATACAACATAATGCAGGAACCATCAACAGCTAAATATGATTATTAGTTTAAATGGGCACAGAAGTATGAACCCATCATTGCGCAGTTACAGGCATGAGACACAAGTGAAGTGAACTGTGGCCAAGATGCTGCAGAACCAAAATTGGTTTCTGCATAAGTTACAAATGTACATTGAGTTTTGGTTGGGGTCAAATATGCCATTGCATTTAGGGGGCTGCTACAAATGTTGATAAGGGTGAAGAGAACCTGTAGATCTTAGACAGACCTGCCATTACATTATCCTCTGCAGTTTGCGATGGGCTTCAGTTCCATTCTGAGTGAGAGTACATTGAAGTTATAGATGACTACCAAGCAGAATGGGATACCTATTTCATCAAAAAATTTGTGGTAAATATTGCAGCAGCAGGATGCAGCTTCCCTACCTTTGGTGGACTAAGAAGTCATCTTTATGGGGACCTTGAATTTAGGATTTTTGGGGAGACTCCTTTCTTGGCCCCAACCCTGCAACCATGGTAGAGAAACTCGGACTTGGCGTGCACTTGGCAAGGCCAATTTTTGACTTGGACTTGGACTCCGCAAAATAAAAAACCAAAGAAAATGCAAATTTTCATTGGAAAAAAGTTTTTTTTTTTCATGCATATCACAATTAATTAATATTATACAAATCCAAAATTAATATTGTAAGCAATATAACTTTAAATTACTCATGAAAATGACAAAACACACATCAATGTAACTGCTGGGTAGCGGTTAGATTCAGTCTTGGAGCATCTGCAAGTCCTTTTTTGTCACTTAACTTGCTGTTTATTTGTAATTGTTTCCTCCTGGAGAATATGTAGTGTTTGCTAATATTTCATATTGAGTCAGAGTCCAGAGAGAGTACATAATGCTAGTAAATATCCCTTCTAATTTCCATGGCTCTCAAATTGTGGCTGTACTAGGGGATGCCTTCCATAGACGAATGGTTATATATGGGCTAGTGGCTACTGTTAGAAAATCCTTCCAGTCATGTTATCTCCTATTCTGGTTTTGTGGCCATACACAGGTGCAGTGCTCAAACCAACACCGAATATGGTTGATGCCCCCTTTCGCCGACACTTTTTGGGATCTTTATTGACGAGCTTGAGACTTTTATCAGGGAGAACGCTCACCCAGAGGATGGTTGCCTTCTTCACCATGTGTTGATTTCTATTCTCCTCTTTGCTGATGATGTTGTTCTTTTGGCCTCATCCCCTGAGGGGCTTCAGCGTCATCTGGACACACTTGACACTTTTTGTGACTCGAGACAGTTGACAGTGAATCTTTCTAAGACCAAGGTTATGGTATTCAATACTACCAAAGAGGCTCTATCCCATCTCCATTTCCTATTCCAGGGCCAGGTGGTCGAAATCACCACCTCTTATGTGTATTTGGGGGTTCTTTTCACTGGTCCCACTTTTGGTATGAAACCCGCCGCCCAGGTCCGGGTGTGTAAGGGGTATGCAACTCTGTCTTTGCTAGAGAGGAATTGCTTCAAAGCACATTTTCAGGATATACCTGTGAAGATGAGGATCTTTGACGCTTTGGTCAAGCCAACTATTACTTATGGGTCAATGGTTTGGGGCCCTAGTCTTGGCCCGACTGAGTGGTCACGGGTTGAACGAGTGCAAACACTTTTTCTTCGATGATTTATTCGTTGCAAGGGAACAATCCCTCGTTCTATTATTCTAGCAGAGTTTGGGGCTTCTCCTCTCCAAATTGAGATTATCTTCCTGATTATCGGTTATCTTCACAGGATTCGTACTTTCGGAGATACCCCTGAGGGTTGCAGGTGGTACCCTTACATCGCCCTTCGCTCCTCGATGGAACTCTCTCCGAGTTCTCGAGGAGGCCGGAGGAGCTGGTATTTTTAGGTTTCTACTCTCCTGGCCAGCATTCAGATATAGATAGACAGGCTGCCCCCTTATTCTTTGGGGGTTCTCCCCCCCTCTCGCCTTACTAAGGAGAAGATGCTCCACGAGATTCGGAAGGATGTTAGTCTCCAGTACACCAGATGCACATGGATCTCTCCTGTTGCCCCTCTTTCCCCCAAGCTGTCTTTCTACCATGAGCACTTCTTACAGATACAGGAGGGCAGAATAGTTCCTCCACAATACCTTCAGCAGCACACAATGCATAGTCTTCGGATCACTATTGGGCAACTCAAGGTGTGTTCTCACCAACTCCGGATTGAGTCAGATCACCATCTTCCGATGGAGGAGCGGATTTGCTTGTTTTGCTCCTTGGGTGAAGTTGAGACCCTGCATCACTTCATTTTTTATTGTCCCATTTATTATGAGATCCTGGGTAGGTTCCATTGCCTTTTCAGGGACAACTCTCGATGTGTTTCTACCTTCTTCAGATACCCGGACCAGCGTTGTCCCGCACTCTTTCTTAGGGAGATAACTCAGCTTCGACGACATAAAAGTTCTCCAAATGGATCTCACCCTCCTCAACATCGGCTCATCACAACATACTTTACCAACTCCGACGGACCAGGTGACTTCGATCGGAAACGCCCCACACCATCTAGTTTGAACAGAAGCAGGGTCACTAGACAGCGCACCAACAGTTTGTCAGGGTTCCGAACTAGCAATGGGCAGAGACATATCATGGACTTCTTCAGCTCCGGTACTTCGGCCTCGACTGTTAGGAGAGATTAGTTTTTGGGGGATTCTCGGAGCTTGCCCCTCCTGGTCTGCTCCCTCCCCCCTCTTTCTCTCTCTCTGTTCTTCTAGGCATGCACTTCTCTCTGTTGGATTGCAGCCCTCCCCCAATCTGCTCTCCCTTTTCTTTTCTTTTCCCTTTCTCTTTGGCCCGTTTGTCGGGTTTGATCTTGTATTTTTTTTAGTTCTTTTCTTTGTTGGGCTTTTTAGCCTGCTAGCTGGCAGTCATTATTGTACTTCTTATAGTACCTTGGGTCTTATTTTGGCCCACCACGGACATTAATAATATTTCATTTCATTTGGCAGAGTATCGATAGTATATTATTCTTCAAAGGTATAACTACATATCACAATGATTAGTCAACTTGTCTTCCTTAGAAAGAAACCTCAAGGACATTTTGTGCTTCTTCAAAGGTATAAATCTCACTGGGATTGTGAAAGGCCCAAGCAATGTACTGTTCCAATCTTTCGTGTCTAGTTCTTGATGCCTTTGAGTTGCCTCAAACATGGTGAATGTTTCCTGTGTTGGTTAGGATTTTGGAAGCATTTGTTTGTTCTTAGGCCCAGTGGTTAGATGAGTGTTGTAGAGAATGTATGTTACAGATAAGTGCAAAGAAAGTTTGCTCTTTATTATTGAAGGTGTTACACTTTGCATGGGGTGGGACATATTGCAATGGAACTCCATACAAGATTGGCTTAGATTCCTCTAAATGTTGTCTACCCTTTTGGTCTCAACTTCCATTGCTGATCTTCTTTGACCTTATCCCTATACTCTGCTGAATAATTTTTCTTTTTCTTTCATCTTTGGTCCTTTGTAATCAGGTGGGCCTTGTAGCATCAGCCTTCCTTCTGGTTTTTGTTTGTTTGCCTCAAATGTAACTGCTGGTTAGCTTTTAAGTTATTCAAAAACTAGGAAATATTTGGGTTTAGGATACAATTGAGTGTTTTTTTGGTCTGATTTCACTTTCTCTCTACTCTCTCTTGGCTTTTAAGTTCTTGAAAACTAGGAAAAATTTGGGTTTAGGATACAGTTGAGTGTTTTTTTGGTCTGATTTCACTCTCTCTCTACTCTCTTTGCTAGTGGAAACAGCAAAAATGAGGCCAATTTAGGCCAAAAGAAACTTTGATGCTGTTTTAGCCGCCGCAGCTGAGTTTTTTCTTGGACTCTCAAGTCCAAAAAAACTTGCGAGTAAAAAAAAAAAAATGGGCGAGTTTTTCTGGGCTTGCCGAGTCAAAAAACCCCTGGAGGGCTGACTCAGGCACGGAGAAACATGCCGAGTTTCGTAACTATGCCTGCAACTATAGTATACAATGCTGCCTATCACACACACTGGCTTTAGCAGCAGGGGTTTTTGGCCCAGGTTTTTTGGGCACAGTTACACAGCTTTCCAAATAATTTACTTAAAAACTTTTGCTTCATGGTTAAAAATTAAGGCATGACCTTGCCAAACAATAAAATGTTATATTGAATAACATGCTTTGACATTTTCATAGCATGTTTAGATGAAGAAGTTGATGGGTGTCTTACAATCGATGATCTTTTGAGAAGTGGGATCTATAAAGCAGAGCAATTGGTGTTTGGACCAAAACCAGTGTTTCCGTGCCAAAGACAAGCACATGTCCAATTGTGACTAATGCGAGTGAAGCAAGAAAGAGATAAAATATGGGGGATCCTTGGAATGAATGTTTACTTTTGGTGGAAGGGGAGATTGGATTCTTTACATTGCAAAGTGCATATATATGCTTGCGAAATTTCGTTTAATGTGGTTTGTCCATGATTTTGGCATGACATGGTGAGTGGCCATAAACAAGAGACATTGAGGGAATGAGATACCACATTTTGAATGCAGTGATGGAGAAATGCAGACCATTAAATTTAATAAAGCTGTAGAATTGTTTGTGAGGGCAGGTTTAAAAGTACTTTGTGGACTGCATAGCTATAATGTCATTTTATGGCTGTTTGGGAAACAGATGAGCTCCCTTGTTAAAGAGATCGTGAGTTTTATCACAGATCATCTTTATTGTGAAGCAAATTTTGTTTCTCCAAGTTGTAGTTGTTTAAAGTTAGTCATGATATGCATACAGCCTCATCTATTTTGAGTTAGATTTTGAAGGTCAAATATGTTCTCTGTATGCACTATTGAGTGAAATGTGGCATTCTGGAGGCAATCTGATTCATAGAGGCCACATTGATGTGAAGTTTCTTTATTGATGAGAATTCATGGGTCAATGATGAGATCTTACTGAAATTCATTAAACTGACAAATGATTTTCATCTGAAAGGAGCTATAGAAAGGACTCATTTGGGAAAGTTCATGAGGTCATGGACACCCTTGGATATCATTACTACGGGAACATCGAGGTCTTCTATCAATAGGCTTGTCATGGACACCCGTGGATATCAGTATTACAGGAACATCGAAATTTTCACACTTTTTCATGTTCTGGTACATGTGTAACACCAAGGTTTACAGTATGGTGTTTTATGGAAAACAACATACAAGGAGAAATTTTACATAGAAATAAAGGTGACTATTAGTTAAAAAAATTCTAAATTGTGCTGAGGCTAATTTTGTCCACAGCCCCAAAGTTAAAGATGGAAACGACTTAAGGACGTCGCGATTTCGCGACATGTCGCATT